>JAOWCC010001751.1:39481466-39605013 GCA_030867875.1 Actinernus sp. WN-2022
TACGGGCTTACTTTATGAGATTATTATTCATTGTGGAATGAAAGGAAACAGGTTAGCTGAAAGTTAAGTTCGAGGTAGGCTTCGACTTTCATTCCGATTCAGTGCATATGTGCACGAAGGTGGGTGCACTACCAAAAGATCCAAAACGAAAGTTCAGTTACGTAAGTACTGTAAGTAAACTCTTTTTGATTTGAATAAAATTCCTCTCAGTTTGTCTGTTAATGTACTTTTCCTTCTAATTATCGCTTTATTTAACATCTGTGATTTAGAGTATGCGTACCTCAGAATAAATTATTTGAAAGGTCAACTGAATTCTTGTGTCGATAAGCGCAAATGTTTTTTGTGAAACAGTCTGTGTATATGAGAAGCGGCTTAATAGAAGAGCTTTCTCATTTATAGGAATTACAATTTTTTTTCTTGCTATGACATTTATGTTTCATTTCACATTTATTCATACAGTTTTAGCCGGACATTTCCCCGAGTTTTTGATCTATTTTCAATCAAATTCAAAGTCTGAATATGTCATTGTATTGCATTTATACACTTGAATTGCCAGTATTCTGTTGTTCGAATCCTGCGTTATCATAGTCATGCCATAAAAGCGATTAATAGACCAGTCTGTTTTTTTGACGTTCTCACTGGCGAATTAAAGCACGACTTGATACTAAGAGGATTTCAAATGAAAGTGTATTTCATCTTCAATCTCATGTGGCCCGAGTGAAAGCCCAGATGGGCTCTTGTTATCAATTCAATCACTTCACTGCGGGACTGCGGACCACGGTACCACTTAGTTATATGCCTTATTATAAATTCAATCGCTTCACTGAGGCACTGCGGACCAAATCCTGGATTTGTTTTTCACCTCAAATCCTACACTTATCAGCTTTGTGGATGTAATCTCGGGATTTGGAGATCATGACATAGTACAAGTAGAGGCTTCAATCTTACCCAAGATACCCCGTCCAACCAAGAGGAGAATATTCTTGTACTCTAAAGGAAATTTCTCAGACATGAAAACTGAGCTGTCTGATTTTAGTTTATCCTTTTTGAACAATTTTCATGAAAGGTCAGTTCAAGGAAATTGGGATGTTATTAAGGCTAAATTACTTTCCCTTATGGAAAAATACATCCCGTGTAAATTTACAACTACTAGGTACAACCTTCCTTGGTTTAATCGTAACTTGAGGAAACTTAGCAAGAAAGTTCAAAGGCTATATAATGTGCAGAAGCGCTCTCAATTAGAGCATGATAGAGCCAAGTATAGACATGCTAGGAAGGTATACAGGCAGAAACTAAATAAGTCATATTGGGACTATATTAGTACTATACTGGATGCCTCTATGTTCGAACAGCCTAAGAAATTCTGGAGCTTTGTCAAGGCTAAGAGACAGGACAGCATCGGTGTTCACCCATTACAACAACAAAATGCTGCTACTGTCTCAGATAGTCTTGGTAAAGCGAATTTACTCAATAATTATTTTCACTCAATATTTACTAAGGAAGTAATTAGTTCCATGCCTAGCCTGGAATCTAGCTTATATTGCCCAGATATAAATCAAATAACAATATCGTCCACAGGTACTCAAAAACTGCTGGATTCACTTAATGTGAATAAGGCAGGTGGTCCTGATAAGTTGCCCACTCGCATCTTAAAAGAACTATCATTTGAACTAGCACCTATTTTGACACAACTTTTCCAGCAGTCATTAGATCAGGGTGAGTTACCAGATGACTGGAAATCCGCAAATGTAGCACCAGTCTTTAAAAAGGGCAAAAGATCACTTGCGAATAACTATAGGCCAATATCATTAACATGCATAACTTGTAAAGTCCTGGAACACGTTATTTGCCACCATATTTGGGAACACTTAGAAGATCATAATATCCTAACTGATTTCCAGCATGGTTTTCGTAAACGTAGGAACTGCGAAACCCAGCTTATAGTTGCTTTACATGACCTAGTGAGTGCAGTTAATAATGGTAACCAGGTTGATGCCTTTATATTGGATTTTTCCAAGGCTTTCGATCGGGTACCACACGAAAGATTGCTGTATAAGTTAGGTCATTATGGTATAAGAGGTGACATGCTGGCCTGGATTAGAGTGTTCCTTACTCAGAGAACACAGAAAGTGACCTTGGAGGGTGTCGCTTCTGGTCAGCGTGATGTAACTTCTGGTGTCCCACAAGGCACAGTGTTGGGACCGCTGTTATTCCTCTTATACATTAATGACCTACCTCATTGCATCTCATCAACAACACGTTTATTTGCAGACGATTGTCTGTTGTATCGTACCATATCTGGCCCGGATGATAGTTTACATCTTCAGGGGGATTTAGATGCCTTGTCTAAATGGGAAAAAGATTGGCAGATGCAATTCAATGTGGAAAAATGTTATACGATTTGCTTTTCTACAAAGAATGTTACCAGTACACCATACACCTTGAACCATAATACATTAGATAGGGTCCACCATCACTCATACCTAGGCGTTATACTTTCCGAGGATCTAAAATGGGCCAATCACATTTCACACGTAACTACAAGCGCTAAACAAACCCTCGGAGTCATCAAGAGAAACTTTAGACATACATCTGCAGTTTGCAAATCCAAACTTTATTGTAGCCTAGTTAGACCTAAACTAGAATACGCAAATTCTGCGTGGTATCCATACTTACAAAAAGATAAGTACAAATTAGATATGATACAACGTTCCGCTGCCAGGTCTTGTTTTAATAATTACTCTAGAGAACCAGGTGTCGTGACAAATATGTTAAAGGAGTTAGAGTGGCCATCTCTTGAGAGTAGGAGGAGGCTCTCTCGATTGACAATGTTCCACCGTATTGTGCATGGAAGCATTGATATCGAGAAGGACTCGTATTTGACCCCAGTGCCTCGTACCTCAAGAAATGGTAACTCATTATTATTTTTAAGACCTCATTCGAATTGTAACCAACATAACAACAGCTTTTTCCCATGGTCAACTCGAGAGTGGAATAAGCTTCCCGGCACTGTAACTAATATTAATGACATTAACAAATTTAAGACCGCTGTAAACCAACATTTTATTGAATTAGGGGAATGATTTTAACCTAATTTTTTTTTATTATATTATTATTATTTTTTAATATAAATTGTAGTATTGTTACTTAATTTATTTATTTTTTATTATTGTAATTTGGATTTTTTATTTTTTTATTTATACTGATGTGATACGGATATACCGTTTTATCAGTCAATAAAGTAGAAGTAGAAGTAGTTAGCTGCCTTATTATAAATTCAATCGCTTCACTGCGGGACTGCGGACCACGGTGCCATATAAGTTAGCTGCCTTATTATGAATTCAAAGAATCACGGTGCCAAGGTTTTCTAGGTGGTAGCTTCAAAAGTTGCGGGGTATTCTATAATTGCTCCAATGAATGAAAACAGGACTTATAATCTCGAACTAAATAGAGAACTTTGCAAAGAATAATTTACTTTGGCGTTCGGCCAAGTCTCCAGATCGTCTTTCCACTGCTCTCGGAATCTCGTATGGATTCTGCCCATCTACATACTTCAGCTTCGTTAGATATCTTTCTCGAGAAAAAGCCGGATAAAAAGTGTTTAGATGACATTTCTGAGAAATAAACGGTGCTTTTATTCGCTGCATTAACTCGGTGTATTCACTGTGTTTGACTGTTGTTTTGATTGTGGTTGACCTCCAGTTCGGCCTTGACAACGGTAACCAATGACGCTGTAACCGGTCTAATGAAATCTTGAAACCAGCCTCGGCTCCGATGCAAACATTTTCCAAATCAAAAATCCTGGGTTTTCGAACCATCTACTGAATTATCACTTCATTTTCTGCTGTTATTAACAAAGTAAGGTCTCTGAAATAAAAGCCATATCTTCAACACCACTACTAGAACAGCTAGAATGTTGTAGAAACTTTTGTTCACTGCCACACATCATTGTTGACTTGTTGTACTTCCAGCGCTTGCAAATCAGCCACTTCCAACTACATTATGCAAATGTTCACCTCAAAATGTGTCTTCTGTCACACAGGAGACAGAGTTCAATCCTGCCGTTATCTTTCTAGTAATTGTCTGCCACTTTCACTGTTAAATATGCGATTGGAATAAGGTTTTCCAAGCCATCCAAACACATTATATAGCGAAGCCATGCTGGCTCACATGTATCAGGGTCGAGTGCTTTGTTCACCAATAATGCACTCTCATTAGCCAATCACCTGCTTGGATTTTGTACAATGCACAAAATTTGAATATTAATAGGCCAATAATGTACAGTAATAGGACAGTAACGGCAGTAATTCAATGCTTTTTGCAAAAACATTGAACAGCAGTAAACAGAAAGCATTCAGGCCAGCATCCTTCAGTCATAGCTAGGCCACTGTCTGGCAACAATCTGATATCCCTGGATGTTGCTTAATTACCTGTATACTTTTAGATAAAACTGATATGTTGTTGCACATGCATATACAATGTAGGTGGAGGCTATATGCTAACCTGACAAACTAGTAATTAATGGTTTAGACAATAGATCCAATAACAAACCTTCCAGCAGCCAAGAGGTCATACTCATGTGATTTCCATCCAAACTGTGATAGAAAGATACAAGTACATGTACATAGAGCATATTTTGTATGAGGCAATGACTACGGCATGGTTACTATATGACATGCAGTAACATTGAAATGGTTTCCCTATTGTTTTTGTCTTGCTCAACCAATCAAATAAATATTACAGAATTACTGTACAGTAAGTTACTGTCAGTACGGTTACAGTAAGGGTACGGACATACGAATTCCAATCTATGTATTTAAATGTTGTTGTATTAATTGCCATTAAACCTTAAAGATCTGAATGACAAAGAGCCGTCATGTTGGTAAATAAGAAATGTTTTGTCAAGTCAGCCAACATTGCATCAATTACATAGCACACAACTGAAGAATTAGTGATGAATCACTGTAGAGTCCAGCATAGGCAGTGGAGCTGTTGGGGCTAGGGAGCCGCAAAAAACTCAGTATATTTGGGGGGGGGGGGGGGGGACTAGCATATTTTTGAAGCTCTGTCTGAGTGCTTTTTGCACCCTACAATTCTCTCCCACTGTTCAGCCCCCCCAAGTTTAAAACTGCACTGCCGTTACTGTCCAGTACTTGCCTCATGAATTAGAGGTCCAAGGGCCAATGCGCTGTCAACACATCGTCCTGTGATGACAATATCTGCACCAAGATCCAGTGCCCTTGCAATTGGCAAGGCTCTGTAGGTAAAAATAATAATGACATAATGGTTTAATTATTTAACTATTTTATTTCATTGTTTTTGTTTTTTTGTCTAATACAAGTAAAAATTATATAAAAGTACATGTAAATGTATATGTTGTAGTTGAAATTGACCATTCGGTTCAATTTGACCATGGGTCAAAACAAACTAGTTCAATTTGACCCGGTCAATTCAAACTAAGTCAATTTGACCCAGTCAAAACAAACTAGTTTGTTTTGACTCATGGTCAAATTGAACTGAATGGTCAATTTCAACTGCAACATATATATTATATATGCATGTGTACATCATACCCTAAGTATGCATTCATGCTAACAACTCTAGATGGAAATTCTTCACCACTGCCTAACTCCTTGACATCAGCCTGGCTGACTTCATCCACCCTGTCCATCATTTCATCTCCCATAACAACAGCAACATTGATGTCAACCCCAGCAGCCCTGGCAGTGTCCTGTACAGCTTTAGCACAGGCCTGTGGGTTCACACCACCAGCATTGCTGATCAGACGAATACCTAGAAATGTGAATTTAAAGCCTTAAAATTTATAGCTAGCACCTTGTTGATGGGTTTAAGTAACCAGGACTGTGACAGCTGTGGCAATGGAACATAGAAAAGTGTTTTCTTCTGAAATTTGGTGTTTACTGGTACTATTTACTTTATTTGCCCTTAGCTGCTTTTTACAACCATTGACCCTAGATGTTGCCATTGTGGTTGCTTAAGTCCCCTAATTATACAACACGTCCGGCTTTCAATAAATTACAGTTACCTGTAATAATAATACAGGTAATTATAATAATATTGTATTAATAAGATACCAGCATGTATTGCAATATTTTGCCACAATTCTATACAGCTTTCTTCTTCCTGTGAATAGTTATGTTCATATCTAAGTACATTTTGACTCCTACAATGTAGGCCTATTACTAGACTTGTACAGTTTAATATATGTTGTGGTACAATTTTAACCCCTGGAGCAATTTATTTTGCACCAGTGCAAAAACATTTTCACCAGTGCAGAGCCTGCATTTCAGTTTGAAATATGGGGGATCATGTCTCCCCTGTGTGATATTTTTTTGGGGAGACCATTCTTGATTTCCCCAAATATGAGGGGAGAATTAATTTGATCACAATGTACACCATCACTTATTAATTTGTTTTTTATTAATTATTATTGACCCCGGCATCAGGGCCCAGTGCTCCTTATCACTTAGAAATTGTGCTAATAACAAGGATCAAGTACACTAGCCTGATTTTCAGATGGTATATGAGGTCATCCATTCTCATTTCCTTCCCCTCCCAGTGAGGAGGGGGAGGAAGTGGTAGCATCTGAAAAGCAAGCTACAAGAACACATGTACATCTGAAGCTCTTGGAGACTTTTGTGAAGTGGTTTTTGCCTTACATTTTGTATTTTTCCAATAAAGATACATGAAAACATTGACAAACCTGCTCACTCGCTGCCATCATGTTGTTTCCTGTCCACCATGAAAAAATTACAACATCTAACCATGTGCTTGCCAATAATTGACACCCCCTCTAGAAACAGCAACTAGTCCCCAGTCTCCAAAACATAATTGAAAATGGTTGACACTCAATGTAAATTAACTATGGAAAGCAGGACCAGGGGAGACAATAAGCATACAAATATAATAATAGGGGAGTATTGACTCCCCCATTTGTGAATATTGGGGGAGAGCTCCTGGTGAGACTGATGAAAAATTGGTGCAAATTCTTGCAAAATCACACCCAAACGCAAGCCCTGTCAGTGCAGCTATTGAAGGGGTCCGTGCAAGAACAACGTAAGTGACTTCTGATCAAATTCCAAATTCTTCTTGATATTCTTTGTTTTCTAAGAGAGAATTTAGAACTTGATCAAAAGTCACTTACGTTGTTCTTGCACGGCCCCCTTCAATTATCAAAATTCTAAAAAGGAATTTTATGTTTTTGGGATTCATAAAAGAAGGGGTTGTTTTTTTCACCCACCCCTCCCCTGCAAAATATTTGATCACTCTGCCCTCCCTCTCTATGATACTCACTATTCCCCCTCCCTATATATAACCCTGTTTCCCTTTCCTAGTCCCTCACAACCAGCTTTGTAATTCACTCATTAATGACACATCATCATACACTGGTAGGAAGAATGCCTCAGAAGACCAGAGCTTTATCAACTGTGCCACAGAGACTTGTGTTGGAAATCCAGTCACTTTTTTTGGATAATATAGCTTTTCTTATGGAAATTAGTTACTAGTCCCCTCTCAGTAATATAAGTTTATTGGTGCATGTGTACTACTAACGAAGTCGGACTTCGAAAACATCACTGAGTTGCATGATTAGAAGCAGGAAGATATGAACCAAACCAACTTTTATAGAATTTTAACCAAACTAAAAGAAAACCACAGAATAGGATTTTGCCTCACGTGAAAAATCTGCACTGGTGCAAAAAAAATGCACCAGAATTAAATTGAACCACAACATATATATATCAGGGTTGTTGTCAGGAATTGGGGATAAGGTCAGGAAAAATCAGAAATGGGAAAAAAATGTAAAAATATTAGGAGGTAAGGTCAGACAAATTAGTCTGAAAACATTATGGGATAATTATTTTTCAAGTAATCCAGTCGTTAAATTTAAAGTTGACTTGATATGAGAGTGAAGGGAGTGGAGGAGGGAGGGGCAGTACTATGAGTCTGATGGGGGGCAGGGGAGCACTTCCTTGGGGAAGGGGGCCATTGGCTCCCCTACATCCCCTATTTGACCCTCTGGCTACAATCAATCAATCAAACTTTATTTCAACACGGTTTGCTCATCAGGTTACATTTATACAATTTTAAAAATATATAATGATTTCTATATTATACTAATTATAAATATATAACTACTACGATATACTTATATTATTCTTAGGGTTTACGGTTTATTCGATCCACAGTTCTTTCGATCCAGTTCTTTCGATCCACCCATGAGTCAGTTCGATCCATCGTCGAGTTCATTCGATCCATCGTAGAGTTCATTCGATCCAACTTGAATTCATTGCCGTTCATAACTTCAATGAGCAATTTATAACCTTTTGGCTTTTATTTTATTTACCTTTGAATTTGGTTTGACTTTAGTAATTCTATGTGAAGTTCGTGAGAAGACCTTAGATCGAATGTGAGAGTCCACCAATGATTTTTGAGGGCAGATAATGGATATATCTGGTAGAAACTGAAAAATGTTAGGTAATGTATCTTGGGAAAGCGATCTTTTAGTACAGATGAAACCATACAGATGATATTTTTTTTTGCGATTACATGCAATTTTACAGTCAAGAACATGCAAGAAAATACGATGCAAACGTAACATTTGAAGGTTTATTGTAATTCTGTTTCACAATTGAAGATATAATATATATTGAAACCTATCTATTTACTGTTGTAATTTGATGCCTAGTGTTCTTTTTTATCTTGGTCCAGCGCAGAGATGGGAGCAGGCTCTTTATAATCGTCTGCCATTTCCGTCTTGCATATACACATCCCAGCGTTCAAATAGCTTTCCTTGTAAGTCCCTGTACCTCTTTCTTTGTATCCTGGTCAGCTTTCTCTCAGATACCAACCGCATCTGTAGGGTTGCAAGCATGGCCTCGCGGTGTAGCAGATTTACCATAAAATAGAATGGTAGTTGGCATCTTCCTGAGGCGCGCCGGTTTAGGGCATTATGCCAGCCTTCCACGTCATAACAACTGAGACGCCATTCCGAGTTGAAGTAAATTATTCTCTGATGTTAATTCCATTGAAATCGGTTTCTTGAAATCGACTTCAATTCAGATTAACTCAAATTGGGTTTGTAGTTTAATCATAGGATTTTGATCATAGAATGAATACCCATAGAATCACGTAGATCGGCGTCATGGTTTCGGCGTCATAACAACTGAGACGCCATTCCGAGTTGAAGTAAATTATTCTCTGATGTTAATTCCATTGAAATCGGTTTCTTGAAATCAAATTGGGTTTGTAGTTTAATCATAGGGTTTTGATCATAGAATCACGTATATCGGCGTCATGGTTTCGGCGTCATAACAACTGAGACGCCATTCCGAGTTGAAAGTATATGCATTAAAAGCTTTCAAATGATATAAGTTACGGGGTATGTTGTAGTCTAGAACTTAGATAAGTTGTAAAGTGAAAATTTATCACGTATATCGGCGTCATGGTTTCGGCGTCATAACAACTGAGACGCCATTCCGAGTTGAAGTAAATTATTCTCTGATTTTAGATGCTCTCTTGAAAACGCAACGGTATAATGTTTTAATAGTGAAAGTATGCATTAAAAGCTTTCAAATGATATAAGTTACGGGGTATGTTGTAGTCTAGAACTTAGATAAGTTGTAAAGTGAAAATTTATCACGTATATCGGCGTCATGGTTTCGGCGTCATAACAATTGAGACGCCATTCCGAGTTGAAGTAAATTATTCTCTGATTTTAGATGCTCTCTTGAAAACGCAACGGTATAATGTTTTAATAGTGAAAGTATGCATTAAAAGCTTTCAAATGATATAAGTTACGGGGTATGTTGTAGTCTAGAACTTAGATAAGTTGTAAAGTGAAAATTTATCACGTATATCGGCGTCATGGTTTCGGCGTCATAACAACTGAGACGCCATTCCGAGTTGAAGTAAATTATTCTCTGATTTTAGATGCTCTCTTGAAAACGCAACGGTATAATGTTTTAAAAGTGAAAGTATGCATTAAAAGCTTTCAAATGATATAAGTTACGGGGTATGTTGTAGTCTAGAACTTAGATAAGTTGTAAAGTGAAAATTTATCACGTATATCGGCGTCATGGTTTCGGCGTCATAACAACTGAGACGCCATTCCGAGTTGAAGTAAATTATTCTCTAATTTTAGATGCTGGAACAACATACTACCAACCAAAGAGGGTTTCCCAGAGAGCAATAAACATTCTACAAGATATTTAAGTAGAAGTAGATTTATAGAAAGTTCTGTTCAGTCACGAACGACTTGATTAGGATCAGCTCAAACAAAAAAAGATGCCAAAATATACTTCTCACGGCGAACATGTAATTATACTAAATACTTAAGTTCAACTTTATTACTACTATACTTGAGTACATAAGAAGTGGATCGAACATGTATTGACCATGGATCGAATGACCTAACCCTAACCTCACGGCGAACATGTAATTATACTAAATACTTATTAAGTTAAACTTTAGGCTTAGTTGCAGAATACCCCCTCCACTCAAAAGATCGCTTGAAAACTGCACTAAATTCTCCACTTTAGTTCAGGTGTATTTAGACTCGTTCTATGAATGATTTTGGGTCGAAATGGTTAGGTTTTTTCCATTATTTCAGGGTTAGGTTTTTAGAAGGTTTGTATGAAAAAGTTGAGAAATGAATTATTAATTAACCAAAGGAGGGGGTATTCTGCAATTACTCCAAACTTTATTACTACTATACTCGAGTACATAAGAAGTGGTCGAACATGTATTGACCATGGATCGAATGAACTCAACATGGATCGAATGAACTCAACATGGATCGAATAAACCTGGATCGAATGAACTCAACATGGATCGAATGAACCTGGATCGAATGAACTGTGGATCGAATAAACCGGATACCATTCTTAGTACTATATAAAAAAACATGATAATTAAAACTACTAACTAACTTTTCAAACAAGGAACTAGTCCTGCTGTTCATGAGTTCCATGATATATGTATAAAATAAAATTATACATGTATCTAATTATAAGGGAGTAATGATGAAGTCATAGCAGCTAGTTTTCTTTTTGAAGACTATTAGGGATTTTTGACTGCATATATCAAGTGGAAGGCTGTTCCACAAAATTGTTCCATGGTAGCTGAAGCTATGTTTACAGTAATTTGTACACGGATGTGGTACAGCAAGTTTATTAGAAGTCTAATCTGACTCTTAAAGTATAATTAATTGGTCAAATCGTTTCAGTCTATAAATTTGGAAGAGAGCTACTCTGGAGCTAGCCCATTTATAGACATGAAGACCTTTATTGCTAGATGGGCATTAGCCATTGAGTTTTTAGATTCTTCCAACCCAGAGTTTTAAACAATATTATTGTTCTGCATTGGATCAATCATAAGAGACGCTTAATATGACATGTGTGGCACAGCATGGTATATGAGTATTTCCTTGCTCATTTCAATGTCTGTTTACCTTGTTCCTTGATTTCCTTTATCAATGGTTTTACGGCTACTTCTATAAAATCTGGAGTATACCCAAAATCCTAAAAATTGAAATGTTTAACATCTTGTCAGTGAATGTGTTGAGTAGATTGACTATGAAGTAGTTAAATGTTCTGCTAAGGGGGGATGGATAACCTATATCTGTTGAAGTGTATTGGAGGTGCAGTGCCCAGGCTGTAAGTAGGGTCAGTGCTCAAGATCTTGGTTGCCAGGCAACAAACCAGCCCAGTACTCTGGGTCACACAAAAGTGGACATGAGAAAAGGGGGAGGGAGGGAGGGGAAACAATCTACCCACAAGGAACACTAATCAATCCCAGCAACAGCAACTTTGAAACAACACTCGTAAGAGATACAATGAGCGACTGTGAACAACCCGCCAAACAAAAGACCCATAGCATATGAGATGCTGGCCCAGGCCCCGCAAACTGCACAACAGGAAGAAGAATTACGCTGGCGTATTTAACTCTTTCGCCGCTATTGTCGAATAAACTTGACATCCGGTTTCATGTTTCCCAGTGATGATGTCGAGTTTACTCAACATTGTGAACAGTCCCAGAAAAAAGTTTGAAATTAGCATATTTTAGGCAACCATGTGATCAATCATATGCCTAATTAGCATAAATTATGCATGACGAGATTCAGAATTATATTTTGAACATATCTGCAAGATTTCATGTCAGTAAACACATGAAATGTCAGAACTGTCAGCCAGTAAATGTCAGAACTCGAGAAATTAAAGAAATTGTCATGGTGGTTAGAAAAGTGATTTAAGTTCAGAAATATATTATAGCATTATGGACAAAATTACCACACAGAATGTAGCAGTACAGTCTTTAATTAAGTAAAATATAAAAACAAAGAAGGGCAGTAAATCAAACGTCAAGAGCATTACAATAATAATGAAAAAAACTTTGGATATGAAAAATAAACCAAGTAGAAAAATTTAAATGGAATGCCATAAAAGTCCAAATACATGTATAAGTGGACATTGAATATCAATAGGGGTCCACTTGTGAACCGCTTACAAATTGCATAACAGGCTTATTCAGAATCTTATGAAACTTTAAGAGTTCTGCTGCAGTAACTAATTCATATCAGCCAATAAGCTATTCCTACCAAAAGCTCACACGATCCAATTAGAGGCTACATGTTACTAGCTGCTGTTTCATTTCAAAATGATAGCTAGACGGTCTCTTAATACAAGTCACCTTTGGCTAGTATACATGTATTTATTTAAAAAACTATGGGTGTAGTATTTGTGATTACTTCATCAAGTTTTTGTCACTTCTTATTAGTGCAGTTTTGAATGAGTATTGCAAACCCAAAACCAAAGCAATCATCACAGGAGCAGGTAAAAACACAATGAGCCAATCATGAACTGAAGTAATTTGTGATTGGTTTTACTTGAACCAATAATGAGGAAGAGTAAACACAATTGTGGATAACTCTTGCTAAAACAAAAATTGATTGCATGATGGACCAAAACAAATTACTGTATTCACTCACGGATAAGCCGCACCTTTTTACCCGAAATCTTCATTTAAAATTGGGGGTGCGGCTTATCTGCGAGAACATCTACCGAACAAAAGGTCCGGTAGATGAACATTTAAAAGAAATACTAAGCCATATAATAATAAATACTACACCTAACCAAAAGAAAGTAAGCACTGGCCATTGCTTTTGCAAGTTTGGTGGCTCCAAACAGATCCATTTATGTTGTGAATATTTGTTCCTCTACAAGCGATTAAATACCACACTAAATGGCACAATGTTTCTTTGCAGCTTTGCACTTTAACAGCAAATTTGTCGAACAGATCTTCCACCTCTCTTTGAGTAACAAGTTTTTCTCCAATAGATGGCTTCCGGATATCCTTTTAGTCATGATAGCAACAGACAGCTGAAGAAAAAGCAAACTACTCCATGTTGTTTTGACTTCATTCAGCGAAAACAAAACTTCTAGTGTCCAGTTCTTCCTGGTGCCTGGTTACTAAGCTATGGACGAACGTGTCGCTGAGCGCATTGTTGGCTTTGTTGACATGTAAAATTCGATCTAAAAGGTGACCTGAATGACCAGATCCCGGTAAACAAAAACTATGGAAAGATAAATCATATCTAAGTATGTAGACATGAAGTTTATACTATTTCAGAGCTGAAATTACAGGTACAACTTTGTAGTTTTCTCCCGTTTGAAAGTCTGATGAAGGTTTATAAAATGTAAATGTATGTTTGACATTCTTCCCAAAAACTTTTTTCCCTGAATCAAGATTCTTAACTCGGGGTGAGGCTTATCCGCGAGTGCAGCTTATCCGTGAGTGAATACGGTATATGTTTGTTTTTGTTCAGAACTTGATTGGCTGATAATTACAAAACATTTTTCACAGCATTTAAACCATATGAAGCAATTATTTATTATTTTCAACACGCATTCAAAAACTGCTCTATGTTCTACTTACAGGGTTTTTATGTTTTGCAGCCGTCAGGAGAGACATCGTGATCTCTGACAAGTAGTCAAACATGAGATAATCAAGTTTGCCCCCACGAACAAGCTGAGGTGCTGGAAGTGACAGAAAATGCAAGAAACATCCTTTATTTAACAAGTTGTACCATAGTACATTCTCAGTAAAATATATCTGTAAGCAAACCTTTAATCCCTGGTATAAATTATTGCCCATTTTAAACCACAGGAAGCCCAAGCTCTATTTATCGCTGGATTGTTAAATGTAGATTTTTGATATATTAAATATACTGCAATAAAATAAATACTTTTATTATTTATTTATTTACTTAAAAAAGCATAAAATGCATGGTGCAGAAACAAAAGGACACAAAGTCCCCTACAAGGTTTAAGCACCAGTAAACCAGCCCCACAATAAAAATCTGATCACACCCATCCCCAGTTACACCCTCGGATTAAGATAATAAGATAATAAAGCAAAGATAATAAAGCAAAAGAAGAATCTAGCAAGAACACACAATACAAGCATTGGCACGGCAACACTTAGGACACAAAAGCTTCTAGCTGCAAATGTCATCTTGATTGAATACATGCTTAAGCCTATGAAAAAAGAAGTATCTAAGGGTGTATTCGTTTGGGAAATCCGTTTTCGGATTTCGAGATCCGAAAACGGATTTTGTGTTCGTTTGGCAAATCCGAAAACGGATTTCGACTTTAGCATGATCCAAGAAATCCATCTCTGAGAAGGATTTCGTGGATTAATCCAAATCCGGATTTCTGTCTTTGTGTTTTTTTGGGAAATCCGAAAACGGATTAGTAATTAGTACTAATGAACAGCAGTATTCATCGGTAATGCTGTGCGCACGCATCTGTTTCGATTTATATATGTATCGTTCATGGTCCTCAATATATAGGCGCTTGAACAGGAATATGGCAGCCATCTATTACACCTGGGAATCCTCGTTTCTCTTCAAATTGATCGATCGTTTCTCTTACCGCCTGACCCTTTGGAAAATGGATGAATCTCGGCCCCAAACGATCTACGATTACCTTGCAGACTCGGTGATAAACTTCAAAAGCAGTCGGGATGTTGTGACATCAAATCGATCTGACACTGACCTCGTGCACTCGGGATTACCTAGTATCCAAACTGTAATGAGAATCTGCTTTCTTAAATCTACTGGGGCCCTGCCTCCATGGGTTTGATGTTGAGGTAGCTCTAGACAAAGAGCAAGAAGAATTGACCCGCGAGACATACGGAAACAGACGGACGGTAGTGTGGTACAACCTCTTCAAAATACAATGATATTCGCTCTCGGTTCGTCCGTTGGTTACTTTGCATGAGAAGCAAAAGAACAGCTCCATTGTCATCACACTCATTCAAAATATCTGCATCTATTTCAGTATAAAAAAATCATCAAAAATAAGAAAGAGCGCAGCGAGAGCTCTTCGCTGAGTGTGCCATTTTTGATAGTGACCAATTTAATTTAGACGGATTAGACAGTTGCCGTAGCAACAAATCCCTTTTCGGATTTCGTGTTTTTGTGAGAACTGGAAATCCATGTAATCCGGATCACTTGGATTTTCCCAAACGAATACACCCTAAGTTTTCTCTTATAGGTCGATAGAGTTGGGGATGATTTGATTGCATGAAACTTACATGGTGCCTTCGTCTGTTTCTTGGCTGTGTCTGAACACAATTTCAGCAAATTTGGGTGATTTTTAACCCCCTTGCCTTAAACTCATAACAAAAATGGAAAGGTGGGAAACATTTTAAGCTCGAAAACTCAAATTTAGGCTGATTTTTTCATGAAAATTACAAAAAACTTATATTAATCCCCACAAGCACATGTAGCAATACATTTCCAGTTGATCTGTGCCAAGCAACTGAAGATATCTACATTTATCGAGCTATCATGCAGCCACCAATGAATTCCCAAAACATTGCCAACAAAAGCCATTTTACCCATGACTTGCCAAAGTGGTATCACTCAACCTACGTCTCCCTCTGCACATTAACAGTTGAGTGTAGGCAAATTGGCCCAGCAGACAATGGGTTCATAATTGAAGGCTGTGTGCAAAAAGGGCATAAGTTACTCTTGATCACGTTCTAAATTCTCCCTTAGAAAGCAAAGAAAAATTGAAGAATTTAGAATGTGACCAGACAGTTATGCCATTTTTGCACACAACCCTTAATGCTTCAATGATTCTCCTTTCCCATCAACCAACCAAAAAACTCCCCTATAAAATCATGTAAAATTCTTTACTCACCAGCACATGCTGAGTCTCCCCAAAAACCAGAAGCACAACCAATCCTAACTGTCCTGCCTTCCAAAGTTGTGCTGAGAGAACGAACTCTTTGCTTTCCATCCCAAACGACAAGAGAGGAAAAGCGCCCTTGCAGTCCATGTCTAGGAATCCCACAAAGAGGGATAAAAATACTTCTTACAATCCTGATACGTGATACTGCACAAACATGAGGACTTAAACTAGCCATTGTAGAAAACATAGCGTAATCAGTTAATCCAAACTATTATTCTTCGAATTTTCATTGGTTCCTTGCAATAAAAGATACATTTTATTTCATTCAGCCATGTTGGAGGCTTGGCTACCAATTTATTTTTATGGCCAGCGGTTTTAGATGATCGCAGTTTGCTTATGCGCACTGATGTCTAAACCCA
Source organism: Actinernus sp. WN-2022 (assembly GCA_030867875.1). NCBI lineage: Eukaryota > Metazoa > Cnidaria > Anthozoa > Actiniaria > Actinernidae > Actinernus > Actinernus sp. WN-2022. Next base: position 39,498,103 of record JAOWCC010001751.1, read on the forward strand.
AGGTCAAGCAGGAGGAGGAGGAGAAGAAGAGAAGAAGAAATAAAATGGCGGACGAAGAAAATATGGATATTGATGAACTCGCACAGCCGTCTACCTCAGCGGGTCCTACAAAAAAACGCTTCGAAGTGAAGAAGGTAAGATATTAATCTAGGATTCTGTCGCAGGTTTAAATCTGTAGTTCGTTTCAATTTACTCAAAATGTGAGTACAAAATATCTTCATTTCTATTCACAGTGGAACGCCGTCGCTCTCTGGGCCTGGGGTAAGTGTTGACTGTTGTGTATGAATTCGTTCAGTGTTCATCTTCCCTTGTTGTATTATGTACATAGTCTGACCTCTTCTTTTTTGTTTTAGACATCGTAGTGGATAACTGTGCTATTTGTAGGAATCATATCATGGATTTGTGTAAGTTCACAAGCTACAAGTACACTCTTGTCGCATGAGTAAAATTTTTGTCATGTGTGGACTGTGGCCAGAACGTGTACTGTATTTCATGGCATTTATACTAGGATCTGATTATTACCTGAGTTGCCTGTGGCAAGCCGAAGTCTTAAATTCCACTCTGTGTGGTCTTTTAGGGTTTACCAGTCGGCACTTGGACACTTGGCACCCCACTCCCTATAATGGACTAAACGGGGAGGCTCCGCCCGAAAGGGGTACCTTTTCAGGCTGGAGGTATATGAAAGGGTAGGGATTTCACAAGTTGAAGTATAGAAAAGGTATTTAAAAGGGTTTTCGCGATTAAACGGTATTTCGGTCATTACAATGAGAAGGTGCATGGACTCGTATTTCGATGCTTGAGAATTAATATAAACCATATTTCAGGACAGCATAACCACTTTAGTCCCTATAATGGACTATACGGGGAGGCTCCGCCCGAAAGGGGTACCTTTTCAGGCTGGAGGTATATAAAAGGGTAGAGATTTCACGAGTTGAAGTGTAGAAAAGGGTAGGCAAAACTGTAATTTAGGTATTTAAAAGGGCCTTTCAAAATATCTCAAACAGATGCACCTAATGGATGATTCATCCAAGTATTTTAAGGGGTTACTCAAGTGAAAGATTTAGTAAAAGGTATATGAAAGGGTTACCCTTTCTGTCAAAAATGGTATATAAAAGGGTAAGGGTTTGGACCTTGGGGCAGAGCCTCCCCGTATAAAACTTTGTTGAGTACCCCTTGGGCTTGGCGCTTAGACATGCCTTTAAAGTGCCTATGAACAATATTTTTTTATTTTACATATCAATTCTAAATTAAGTGAATAGTAGAATGGTAAAATATATTTTGCTTTGAATGCTGTGCCACTGAGTAATTAGCATTTTGGATATTAAAACCTCCTTAACTCAGTGGCACAGCATTCAAAGCAAAATATATTTTACCATTCTACTATTCACTTGATTTAGAATTGACATCTAAAATAAAATTTATTGTTCATATGCAAATTACTCGGATAACACCTTGGTGATTTATTTAGTTTCCTTCTAAATACATTTTTCTAAATATTTTGCAAGCTTTTATATCTTTTGAAATATATTTTTTTTTATTGTAGAACAATCCATAAACTTTCCAAATAATCAATAATAATTAAAAAAAAAAAACACGCTTTGAAGGTATCAGGTAACATTAATACCATTAGTCAATATATATCTTTAGTATATAATTGAACCACTTTCTATTTGGGATTAATGAAATCACATTTATGGCCATAGAACAATAGATCTTGCTCCGGGTATTACATGAATCATTACTTAAATGTAACCTCCACTTGTGTGAGTTGTAAGTTAAGATTTCACTCCATCCAACTCAGAACTCATAAGTATTCTATTGCAGAATATTCGTGACCTAGAATATTCACTTGCAAGTGGCAAGTGGATTTTCCATTATTGTTTGTTTAATTTTGAACCTTCCAATATCTCTATCAATTCCAAACCTGCCCATCCCCCCTCCCCCTGGGAATTTGGGTTGGGGACGGTGGAATGGGCAGGTTTGGAATTGATAGACATAACAGGAGCAGACTGATCACTCACTTGCTTTATTCACTGCTCTACAATTTGAATTTCAAACCTTGAGTTCCAAGGAGGGGCTACAATATTAGTTTATGAGATTATCCCCAAAGGGCTTTTTGGATCTACTTTACAAATTTTAAGCACAATATGAAAATTATAGTTTATACAATATAATAATAATTATTGTACATTGATATATAAAATAATGACTGAAGCATAATAATAACTAATTAATTTAGAATAAGTATTGTATACAATCAATTACTTAGGTGTTTTTCCATCTCTCTAAAAGATCTTTAAAGTTTTCGTAAATACTATTTTGACTTGTTACATGTTTCTACGTATAAGATTGTCAGACAGAGAGTTCCAAAGTGTAGTTCCAAACTCTTTTATAGTGTAACTTCTTGTTTAAGCCCATCTTTCACTTGGGAAGATTAGTATAAACCAACTAGTGGACTATTGCGAATTCTGCATTTTTATTGGCTACCCTACTATAGGTCTATTTGTGATAGCCCATGGTCGAGAAAACCGCACACATTTTCATGAAATAATAACATGTTTTCAACTTCAATTTGTTTCATTCTATTATTTTCTACTGTCCGACTATTTAGTTATACTAAAACAATAAGACCATTGGCTGTGCCTCAAGGGCTATTGACTCGTAGCCCATTTGGGCTGTGGGTCTAATATTATTGTTAAATATCATGGATTTTTGTTCTGTTCTAGAAATCATGGCCACCGTACATGTACATTTAGTGGTGAGGTGATTAACAACATAGAAATGAAGGGCTGTGTGCAAAAAGGGCATAAGTGACTCTTGATCACATTCTAAATTCTCCCTTAGAAAACAAAGAAATTAAAGGAGAATTTAGAATCTGATCAGTAAACACTTACGCCCTTTTTAACACAGCCCTTCAACTAATAAAATAAAAAACTTATTTTTAAGGCATCGAGTGTCAAGCCAATCAGGCATCTGCGACAAGTGAAGAGTGTACAGTAGCCTGGGGTGTGTGCAATGTAAGTTGAATATGGTTTGCTCCACTACACCCTTTGTACATGTATAGTACATGTGCCAGGGTGGCGCAGTGGTTAAGCGCTTTTCTGCTAATTTCTGTGACCCAGGTTCGATTGCCGGACACTGTCTCCTGGTTAGCCCAGTGGTTAAGTGCTAGTCTATTATGCAGGAGGTCGCAGGTTCAAACCCTGGCCGGACCAACACTCAGGGCCTTAAAATAACTGAGTAGAAGGTGCTGCCTTTACATAATACTGTAAATGGTTAGACCTTCATGTCTTCTAGGATACGGATGTAAATTCATAGGACAACAGAGGGCCATGTGGTCAATCGTAGTCAACATAGGGCCATGTGGAAGATTACGGAGCTACGTGTTAGTGGTAAATGTGTTACCCTCTATAAATGAAGTGCTTTTACTTTACTTTATGTGAGTTGAGTTTGTTAGTACCTCGCCCTTGCTCCAAGGGTTTGTCTCTGGGTTCTCCTGTTTTCCTCCCTCCACAAAAAACAACATGCTAAATTCCAATTCTATCTGAGGATTAGCCGGGTCCTGGCTTTGAGCAGCCCTGTGATTGTTTCAGGTCTAATTAGAAATTCAGAGTTTGATATGTCACTGATGTTACTAATAATGTCAACAGCTTGTCACTCGGAACCCTGAATTTGTTTACTTAGTGTATAGTTTTTAGATCAGAATCCTGTATTCAACTCTGATATATGTGATTTGTTTAACTCTTGCAGCATGCATTTCACTTTCACTGCATCTCAAGATGGCTCAAGACCAGACAAGTCTGCCCTTTAGACAACAGGGAATGGGAATTCCAAAAGTATGTTTTCCTCTGCTACTTTTCTTTGCCGTCAACTCTCTATAACACCTAGTTTGATTTACGGTACTCTTGATTGTCAAACAGTACATCGAGTACAAAGTTTGATAAGGAAATCATGTAAATCTGATATATTTCTGGTCCAAGTTGTCCAAAAAGCAGATAAATTGTCCAGTGGATAAGTATTAAACCTAATTAACTGATTTTGGTAGAACTATCGAATACCCCAAATTTTCAAAGCATCCCTCAAAGTGGATATGTGGTGGGCAAGACTCACTCTCTGCATGTCCAATCCAGATATATATATATATACCTTCAAAGTCTTAGGGGAGGGGTGGTCTCACTCACTGTATTTCCACTCCAGATATTGACTCTTCTTAATAGTTATGCACATATAATTAGCTACTCTACTCTAAAGCTGAAAAGCAAAATGGAGTCACGGACGGAACATTGCTGTGTTCCTCTATGCGTTGGAGACAAAAGGAAAATTTTCGAATTAGATATGCACATAACTATTAAGAAGAGTGAATATACCTTCAAAGTCTTAGGGGAGGGGTGGTCTAACTCACTGCATATCCACTCCAGATATATACCTTCAAAGTCTTAGGGGAGGGGTGGTCTCACTCACTGCATATCTGTGTATCTACTTCAGATATATATCTTCAAAGTGTGGGTCAATTTAGATATCTCCAGATATAATTATTCCTCATTCTTTAAAAATAGAAGTCATTGTGTATCCACATAGTTTCAAGAGTGTTTGAATTTTTGCGTGGTATTCTGTAGTTACTGCCTAATGTTATCCACTGGATAGGGTTCAAGTTACATACATGTAGAAATACAATTAGTCAAATTAATACAATTACTTTTCTTTCTTTCCTTGACAGATATGGCCGATAGTGTGAACCATCTACGTAAACTCCTTCCTGTATTGTTTTTGAATGCAACTGTATATTTTCTTGGGATTTAGATCATACCGGTAGTCTGTGTAGCAAGCCTCTCTTTTCAGGTGCCGTGAGCACGGGGGATTGGGGAAAGCGAGGTCGGTAATACGAAAGCGTCCTGAAATGAATGATAATACAGTACTACTTCCAGACCTGTATTCTGAGTGCCCCCATTATTGCTGCACAGCAAGCGAAGCGAGCAGAACAGCAATTAATAATTTGGACAAAATGTCGCAACGGTTCATTGCGTTAATTTGCTGTTTCGACCACAATCCCTTGCATCTGGAGGACATTTTTTGGAGCCACTGATACGATACTGAAGGGGAAGATCCATTGATTCTCCAACATTTAAGCTTCCTTCTTAATTCAGGGAATACTGGTACCATAATAGTCTCCATTGGAGAGGGGAGAAGCAATCCTTTGACGGGTTTATGTTCTTCGCATTCCTTGCAGCTTGGCATCTGGAAGAGAGCGATTTACGCTAATTCGCGAGTGCTTTGTCATACGCAATACTTCAGGCTAATTCTAATCGTCTTCGTTTGTATTTTTACTACACTTCCTTTGGTGCTCCTTGTTAGTCTTGTGTTTTGACGTGAAGTTTGCTAAAACAGCGAGTTTAACCCACAAAATATGTCAGTTTTGTAACTTGCTGATCATGCATGCTAAGATGACGACTCATGCACGAGGCACTGCAGTCACTAGCTTGTAAAGCAATTAAGTCGGCCATTTCGAGAAAACAACGGAGGCCTTTTTTCTACATTAGAAATGCTCATAGCTCAGTCAAAGCTCAACAGTAGTTTACCACCTTGCTCTAAAACTCAAAACAATTACTAGTTTTAATGTGATCTTTCATGTGATGGCATTGGTTTCCCTCTACAGATTATGCAGCAGTCAATTCCAGCGGTACCCATCCCCCCCTCCCCCCCCCCAAATAAAAATAAAAAACAACCGGCCCAACCCCGAGGCATTAGAAATTTTTGAAAAACAAATTTAAAATGCCCCACAGTGGAGCAAAAGAAATAGGCAAATGCCCCACCCCAGGCATATCCATATACCTTCCCACGGTACGAGTATATTGAATCGGTGAAATGAATACGAGTTGGACTTGACTTCATAAAATAGTTCAAACAAGCAGTTCAAAGCTAGCATTAACAGGAAAAATTTTGGCCATTAAATACATGAAAGAGAAATACATAACATGCCTTTACATACTCGGTACCTTTGATAACAGTGATCCTATGTGAAGTGTGGCTTATTACACTTAGAATACTTTTGCTGCCTTACTAGCTTTAATACACCCACAAGCTTTTGTAGCCGGCAGCTTAAAATGTTCTTTTATTGGCCTTCGATAAAGTCTAGCAGCCGGTTCAAAACACCAATTAGCATTTACAATTACATTCTCAATTTCTCAAGTACAGTTGATTTCCGGTGTTTAAACTTCACCGGGGAGAACAGCAGTTTTTTTATTTGTGCTGGGAATAGGTTTTAAACACATGTCACATAAAATAAAGGAGACTGCTGAAATTCAGACTAATATCCGGAATTTCTCGAAAAAAGTTCTAAATATCTCGAAAAACTATCTAAATATCTTATATTCCTTATAAATATAAGCATTTTGACTCAATTCGGCCAAAATTTGCACTTGTGATGTTCCTCGGCATTCGCCATCATTTTGTACAGCACTAGCTACCATAAGACTTATGGGATACATTATTCAGGTGGGAAACCGCTGAATTGGATTACTACTGGAACTTAAAGAAAATGAGAAAAAAACAAAAAGTTCTAAATATATTGTGAAATGACATTTCCCCCTAAATATCCCAGAAACGTGACTATCTAAGAAAATAAACCGGATATTTGTGTTTAGGCCTAGCTGGGAATCTTAAGAAAATGTCTGAAATTGGTAGGCTCGAGGGGTTTACCGGGAAATATTTGATATGTCGGAACAAAATGAAAATAAATCGGACAACTTTTGAGAAACCACACCACCGCTCAAACAGGCTTTAGTCGCACGATAGCCCCAAAACTACAAATTATATTCATTTGACACCTTGGCATTTTTATCACCGAGTAATATATTTTTCATGCCAAAGAGATACTGTAGGATTTTCTTCTAATACACTTCCTTAACTGAGCGGCAGCATTCACTACCTAATTAGGTATAGTAGTACTGTAGCTCTTGTTTCTGTACTGTTCGGGTTGTGTGTTTTTTATTGTTGGGTTCGCCAATACTGTGCCTTGTTTCGAGTGGTACTGCCTGGCTCAAACCTGGAGTGAAAGCGGTTCGTAGAGTGCTAACGCACTCGTGTCGCCCCACGCGCTCGATCGCGCTTTGCGCTCAACTCAGTAAACTGATCAAAATTCGCTGGGAAAACATAAGGCACCGCCCAGCTAGCTGTATTTTAAAAAGTTCGTTATTTTTTTTATCAATTATGATAAAGTTAACTTGTTGTAACTAAGGTTGGACAATGTACAATAAAGTGGCCTCAAGGTTTTGCAATAGAATATATCGCCATGCTGATGAGTCCTAACAAGGACGAAACAGCTGTACATGGTTGCCACTCTACCGGTAATCAGATGTGAGCATGCGTATTAGACGCTAGCTACGTCATAGCGTGTGTTGTGTAGTGCCATGCATCGAGTTTGGTACCCTAATTATAAACGGTTTCAACAGACTGATCTTAAAACCGTTTGACATGACCTGAAAACATCGTCGAAAGATGTTGAAAGTATGTTGGAGAGAGTTTGACTTCGTTTAAAGGCTATTTCAGACTGTTTCAAGATCCGGTGTATACTTCATGGTAGTGTTTCGTCCCATATAGTTTCTGCATAATACTGTAAAACCGTAGAGGAAATGATTATCCAGGGAGACTGGAACGAAACACTACCATGAAGTATATACCCAAGATCCGATGTTGAATCCGTTTCACCGGGACTTTGCTGTGAGTACAAAATACAATGGCTGCACGTGGCAGGTGTCTACAAAATGCTGAGTTTCATATTTAAAAGTGCAACGTTGTTTCGAGGTTTAGAATTATGATTATCGTAAATTGTTAAATCGCTTTAAAGTTATGATAATCGTAATCGACCGATTTAGGGAATGGTCATTATTTAAGGGAGGGGGGTGGGTTGGCAAACGGGGGAGGGACAAAAAGTTTCATCCACCTTATTAGGGGGGTCAAGAAAAGGTTTTATCCATATTTCACTGATATTATTAATTCCAATTACCGTAGACTTCCGAAGTAGCGATCCCCTGAAATTGCCGACCTTCTTAACTCACGCCTGAGCGCAAAGTAACGTTTTCTCATTTTCTAAAAGATGTCAAACCCACCCAGTTTGGAGAACCTGGATCCAACATACTCGTAATAGCAACAAAAAGCATAACACTCTGGATCGAAGGTTAATGTAATTGTAGCAGTTGTCCCTTACATTATGCAACATTTAAACAAGCTTCTTGTTTTTGACACCACTGGCTTACTCATGTCACATAATCCTGTATATTGTATCATGGGCAAGTGTGATGCTGGTTACAGCTTCTTGTTAGACAATACTGCATTTCAGTTGCTATTGCTTTATATGCATGAAATTGGTAAGTGCTATAAATAGTAGCTAAGGGAGCGGTCATTAATTACTGGGGGGGGAGGGCCGGTAAATTTAGGGTTAGGGCTAAGATTTTTTGGGCTTCGATTTGGGGAGGGTCAAATTTTTGGGCGCCTGTTTTAATAATGAAACTTTTACAATATTTTTAGGCTACTTCAATCGACCATTCAGCTCCACCTTGGGAATGTCCCTTAACCAGTAATCAGCGCGTGCTGGATGCTGCTAATGGCAACGTTCGAGACCTCAAACATTCTGCTTGATAACGAGGTTTTCAGGAGTAAAACAAAAGAAATGCTTTCCTCTTTTGTTAAAAAAAAAGACGTCATTTTTTATGTTTTGGGGAGGGCCAAGATATTTTGTGCTGATGTTTTGGGGAGGGCCAACATTTTTGGGTCCTCGTTTTAGATATTTTACCGGAGAGATTTGGAGCGATTTTATTAACAACGAATTCCTGAAGGTCAGTTATAAACTACTATCGGAAACAATAACTATGTTATTTAATTCTATTCTAAACTCGAAAATATATCCTAAAATTTGGGCCTTTTGATACATAACTCCTATATATAAAACAGGCACGAAATCAGAGCCAGGAAACTACAGAGGAATTACAATCCTGTCCCACCTAGGAAAACTTTTTGCTCTGCTATTAAATACACGGCTAGTTAGCTACCTAGATTTTCACAATATCCTGCCTCAAGAACAAGCAGGTTTCAGGAAAACATTTAGAGGTACTGACAATCTTTTAGTATTAAAAGCGCTGATCGACAAATATATAAAGACTGAACAAACCAAAACCCAGGAATAGTTTCTTGTACACTTGCTTCATCGATTTTAGCAAAGCCTTCGATAACATATCACGCGACAAATTATACACAAAGTTAAACAACATTGGTATAAACGGAAATTTTCTTGCTATTATTAAAGACATGTACAGCAAAGACTCCGCGTGTGTTAAACTTGACGGACACATCTCGGAGGAATTTGCGTGCCTTAAAAGTTAAGCAAGGGTGCATGTTGTCACCTACCCTTTTCAATATATATTTAAGTGATCTAGCAAACATTCTTAACAAAGACAAAGACGCCCCGAACTAAACAATAGAACCGTTAGCTGCTTACTATATGCAGACGATTTAGTAATTATCTCAAAGTCTCAGTTGGGATTACAAAACAATTTTAAATGCCTACTGGATTACGGCAAAGCCAACAGTCTCTGCATCAACGAAAATAAAACAAAAGTAATATTTAACCCTAATGGTAGAAAACTAAACACCGATTGAGAACGTAACGGCCCGTTTACAAGGAGATAGGGTTACCCTAGCACTAGGGTTACCCTAGCACTAGGGTTACCCTAGCGCTGGGTCATTTCCTCTTATTTTTAGCGATGTGTTTACAAGCAGGCGGGACAACTCAACTCGGCTGCCCGGGTTACCCTAGCGCTAGGGTTACCCTGTCTGAGAGCTAGGGTGACCCTAGCACTAGGGCTATGTTTTGCCCTTGTAAACGGTTTGCTAGGGTAACCCGCCTACCCGGGTCAACTCTATTCTAGAGCCAAATTTCACATTGCAAGCTTCTGAAGTTCTCTAGCAATTAGTAGGTAACATAACAACATTCTAGGATACTAGACAGCTGCAATAAAGGCACCACAGAAAGAAGAATCGACGTTAATCCACCAAAACCCGCCAGAACTCTTCTCGTGTCCGCCATGTTGTTTTCTATGCTTGAATGATTTTGGCGGCCGCGAGCCTAGCGGTCCACAGGCTACCAAAAAGTCGGTAAAATCAAAATCACTTCCACAGATCTGTTTGAACCGGATAAAAATGAAAGAAAAGTGGAAGAGTAATATTAGTAGCACATGTTTTCATTCATTAGTATGACATTTCATAAGAAACGGCTTTTTAAAAGAATAATTGCCAACGAGCGATCCGAGCCAAGAGGCGAGGATCGCGAGGCGGCAGCATTATAGAGCCGATGCGCGTACGAGGCACACGAGGTATTTTGCAGGCAGAAAAAATCTCGATCGAAAATTGTAATGTAACAATAGAAGGAAATAAAACCAATCACAGCGCGAGTTTTTGCGTGTGACGTCATGGAATCTCACGTGGTCGTGTTGATCGTCGAAGTGGCGGTGCTGAATACGAATGTCGACAGCGAGGACGAGGTGAAGTATTCCTTTCTTCGCATTGAAAACATTCTGATTTGCTTAAATAATTTGCTTTCTTTTTGTGGTGTTGAACTGTGAGTAATTCTGTACCGTGAATAATCGAACCATTTGGTTCAAAATCGAGCAAAAAGTGCTAAAATCGAACCAGCGTGTTCACATCGAACCAGCGTGTTCACATCGAACGTAGTGTTCAAAACTCTTTCTCGTTAGTTCCAGTTAGTCCAGCAATATGTTTACATTGACTCAGACACCTAGAGGACTAGAGATGTGAACATTGAGTTCATGGTCAACCCAACAATTAATCTCTTTGATACTAATTATTTCTACATTTGTAAACACTTGGGTTTTAATATTTGCCAACGAGTCAGCCGAGCGAAGACGCGAGGCTGACGAGGCGGCAGCAAATTTATATAGAGCCGATGCCCGAGGATATGTGGATATGCAGTAAAAATCTCGACCACTCTGTGAAAATGTAATGTAATGTCCTGTAAACCAAAGTCAGAGCCAATTTAAGATGTGTTATACTTGTAATTGTTTAATGACTTTCGTTAACAATGATTTCAATAAATACAATAAACATGATAAACTCTTTGTTTTCTCTTGTACGTTTCTTGAAGCCCAGTTGGAGCACTAATATCCCCTCTGACAAACTTTCAAAACATTCAGTGTCGAGCACTCCGTATCCTCTAGGCTCTAACCATATTTCTTATTCTACAGCTCTAAATTCGTCTTCTCTCCCTCGTCGCCTGGCTGTTATATGCTGCAAGGCACTGTATTTTATGTATTCTCAAAGTGCCATAAGAGTAAAATGTCAGGAATAACTATGAAGTGAAATATATAGTTAAGTTTTCTAATGCACATTTACAAAGTGTTCCATCGTGATTTATTAAAATATAAACAAAATATAAACAAACTATAAATATAATTGCTATTCTCGTTTATCAGCGTATCATATTCAGATCAGGCGGAGGCAATTTTTCTGGGTTTTTGTTTTCGTTGGCACTTTAGCGATAGCTACGACTAGTATATTTGAAAGAGACTTCAACTGGCTTGTGTTGAGTTGACTCGGGCAGTAGGGTAACCCTACCTGAATCATTTTGCTTGTAAACCCGGGCTATCTTTGACCCTAGTGCTGGGGTAACCCTAGTGCTAGGGTAACCCTATCTCCTTGTAAACGGGCCCTAAATATAAGTATTTAGGATTGACTTTAAGTGCCTCTGGATCATTTACTATAGCAAAACAAGAGCTGAAAAAGGTTGCACTGAAAGCTTTTTACTCACTCCGCAAGAACATGGGAATCTCATTTAGAAGAGACCTGCCACTTACCTTACACCTATTCGATACCCTAATAAAACCCATTCTCACATATGGGTCTGAAATTTGGGGTCTTGATACTGTTAAATATAATGAATCACGTGACCCAATAGAACAAGTTCACACAAAGTTCTGTAAACAAATCCTAGGCGTAAGCAAAAGAGCGGTGAACAAAGCTTGCCGTGCAGAATTAGGCCGTTTCCCCATCATTATCGAAGTAAAATCTAAGGCATTATCATTCTGGGCCCGCCTTCTAACATTAGACGAAAATAGAATCGCAAAGCAAGCCTACTTAGATATGCTAAGTCACACAAATTCGAAGAACTGGGCAATGCAAATTAAAGCTATATTATTTCAGAATGGCTTTGGCTATTGCTGGGAATCCCAACAAGATGCCGTTATTGATGAAAACGAGATCAAGCGGTTTTATAAATATACTAAACAAAGACTAGAGGATATTGAAACTCAAGACTGGAGATCAAGCATCTTCGATGATGAATCCAAATCAGTGGGAGGAAACAAACTAAGAACATTTCGTGAGTTCAAAACAGAATATAAACTCGAAGATTATTTATTGGAAGTTAAAAACATAGATCATCGCAGAGCACTAACTAAGTTAAGAATAAGCGACCATATTTTACAAATTGAAAGAGGTTGTTATAACAGAATTTATGTGAGTCCTGAATTGAGAATATGCCCACATTGTCAAATTATGGAAAACGAAGAACATTTTTTATCTAAATGTCAATTATATTCTGATCTGGGAAACTCTCTTTTTCGAGATATAAACAAAAAAATAACAAACTATGAAGATTTAATCGCACCAAAAAAACATAAGCCAGAAATAGCAAAATACATCTATGAATGTTTTAAAGTTAGGTAAACCATCCCTGTATAGAATATTGGAGAAGTATGCCTATGTACAGTCTGTCGCTTGGCACTCTAATAAAATATGTCTTGTCTTGTCTTGTCTTGTCTTATCGGCCCTCCCCCCCCCCCCCCCCCCCCAGTAATTAATGACCGCTCATTGCTTCCCAACTTCAACCGAAAGTGTTTAAGTAGAAGTGAAAGGAGGGGTGTGTGTGCATGTGTGTTGGGAGGGGGAGGGGGGGAGAGATAAAAAACATTTAGGCTAGTGCTACTGGGAGGCAAAAAATGTTTACCTGGGCCTACAAGACAAGACAAGACAAGACATATTTTATTAGAGTGCCAAGCAACAGACTGTACATAGGCATGCTTCTCCAATATTCTATACAAGGATGGTTTGCCTAACTTTAAAACATTCATAGATGTATTTTGCTATTTCTGGCTTATGTTTTTTTGGTGCGATTAAATCTTTATAGTTTGTTATTTTTTTGTTTATATCTCGAAAAAGAGAGTTTCTCAGATCAGAATATAATTGACATTTAGATAAAAAATGTTCTTCATTTTCCATAATTTGACAATGTGGGCATATTCTCAATTCAGGACTCACATAAACTCTGTTATAACGGCCTCTTTCAATTTGTAAAATATGGTCGCTTATTCTTAACTTAGTTAGTGCTCTGCGATGATCTATGTTTTTAACTTCCAATAAATAATCTTCGAGTTTATATTCTGTTTTGAACTCACGAAATGTTCTTAATTTGTTTCCTCCCACTGATCTGGATTCATCATCGAAGATGCTTGATCTCCAGTCTTGAGTTTCAATATCCTCTAGTCTTTGTTTGGTATATTTATAAAACCGCTTGATCTCGTTTTCATCAATAACGGCATCTTGTTGGGATTCCCAGCAATAGCATGGCGAACAATTTCGTACAGTCAGCGGTTGTCATTGCGGGCGCGTACGTGAAAATCTATTTTTAAAAAGAAAGCCGTTGATGAGAGTTTATAGAATGAGGAGAGGTTACATGGACATCGACAGTCAAAATGGCGGACGAGCTGCTGTTTTCAACGTCCTGCGCGAAGGGAAATATAACAGCTGAACGAGTCGGGTCTGTCCCTTTAAACTTTGTACGTTTGGGAAGGAGAGTTTTGGCGTTAAAATGCAGTTATTTACAGGACGTTTGGAACCACCACAGCACGTATTTCAACTCGTTTTTCTGGCGTTAGAATCTACTTTGGTATCTGCAGAACAGATTCAAACTTGTGGACCTCAAACATGAACTACTCGGAAGACTTTGTGATTGAGCTTTCTGACTGGCCTTTACAGTATTTAACAGAAGATGTATGGCGGCTCTAGCTAATTTGGGTCGTTTTTTAGCAGAGCATCGGGAACCGGTCTAATCATCCACAACTTGTTAGCAATCATAGTCGAGGGCAGGAGCAGGCATGTTAACTGAATTTAAAACTTGTGGACCTCAAGAAATATAAATATTAAAGCAGCAAATTGGAAAATTGCGAAAAGGTAAGCCTTGTCTTCACTGTTTTCACTAATTTTGGAACGACGTGTAATGCATTCTACGCATGCGCGGCGGCCATGATGTACGATATTGTTCGCCATGAGCCAAAGCCATTCTGAAATAATATAGCTTTAATTTGCATTGCCCAGTTCTTCGAATTTGTGTGACTTAGCATATCTAAGTAGGCTTGCTTTGCGATTCTATTTTCGTCTAATGTTAGAAGGCGGGCCCAGAATGATAATGCCTTAGATTTTACTTCAATAATGATGGGGAAACGGCCTAATTCTGCACGGCAAGCTTTGTTCACCGCTCTTTTGCTTACGCCTAGGATTTGTTTACAGAACTTTGTGTGAACTTGTTCTATTGGGTCACGTGATTCATTATATTTAACAGTATCAAGACCCCAAATTTCAGAGCCATATGTGAGAATGGGTTTTATTAGGGTATCGAATAGATGTAAGGTAAGTGACAGGTCTCTTCTAAATGAGATTCCCATGTTCTTGCGGAGTGAGTAAAAAGCTTTTAGTGCAACCTTTTTTAGCTCTTGTTTTGCTATAATAAATGATCCAGAGGCACTTAAAGTCAATCCTAAATACTTATATTTAGTTACGTTCTCAATCAGTGTTGTCCCAACGTTGAATAAATAACGATTTAGTTTTCTACCATTAGGGTTAAATATTATTACTTTTGTTTTATTTTCGTTGATGTAGAGACTGTTGGCTTTGCCGTAATCCAGTAGGCATTTTAAATTGTTTTGTAATCCCAACTGAGACTTTGAGATAATTACTAAATCGTCTGCATATAGTAAGCAACTAACGGTTCTGTTGTTTAGTTCGGGGGCGTCTTTGTCTTTGTTAAGAATGTTTGCTAGATCACTTAAATATATATTGAAAAGGGTAGGTGACAACATGCACCCTTGCTTGACTCCTTTATGGCACGCATACGAGGGGGGTTCAAAAAGGTTTTGACACTGGCATCCCCCACTTGCCAACCCCCCCCCCCCCCCCCCCCCCCCAACCATAAATAATGAGATTTGTTGTCCCAATTCAGATCATGTGACAGCTTTCCAGAGGTTCAGTACTTTGTTTTCCAATTAGAGAAAGTTATAGATTTCCTCCTGCGATACAGAGAAAAAGGAACATTATTCAAGGGAAAAGTCAGGTGACTTGAATTGGGCAACAAATGTACAAGCTAAATCTGTCAATTGCTGGTTTTCACTCAATCCCCAGAGATTCAAATGACAAAGGGCATGGTGGCCATGTTGGTGCCACAACAAAAGAAGCTAACGAGGAATCTATTGTTTAAGGGTACCAACATGGCGGCTATGACGTCACGTGCAAACCAGCAATTCAGGCTACTGACGTTCTAACCCGAACCATCGGACGGGTAAACGATGGGTTCTCACTCGCCTAGAAATGGGGTTCACAGGTAAACAAGAATAGAAGGTAAAGGATCGAGAGGAAAGGTTTTTTCAAGCGGTCGTACTGGGGTTCGAACTCGTAACCCTTTGCGTGTAGTGCACGGTGTAGTGCAGATGCCATGAGCACTACATTAAGCCGGTCTACCGCCGTTTGGAATGTGACAAATCTTTATCTTTATCCTTGACTGGTCATGAGAATAGGCAATATTCGTATTCTCACGGACGAGCTGGAACGAGCACTCAATGGAGGCTCATGCGGGGGAATCTTTTCTAATGCTAAATAGTTTTTAGCGAATTCCCCCGCACGAGCCTCCATTGAGTGTTCGTTCCAGCTCGTCCGTGATAATACGAATATTGCCTATTACGATTATCATTATTTTAAAGCGATTTAACAACTTACGATAATCATAATTTTAACCTCGAGCTCATGTTGAAAAGAGAACGGACCTTTCCTTTTGTACGACAAGAACCAGTCCGCCCAGTCTAAACCGAAAAACGCCCTTAGTACATCTGTGGTGTACCGCATAGCACGGCATTGTCTCCCGGTGTTTCCACATCACACGTACAAATTCTAGTGTAGCGCATGCGCAAACATTTACAGAATTCTTGCCAAACTATAGACCCATTCGAAAAATGGCGTCCAATTTAATTAACTATTGTTTAGTACTGACTAGCCTCGCTTACACGTTCAAAAGCTTTTGTTTGTACTGACTAGCCTCGTGTTCACGTTACCAGAACAATAGCTTTTTAAATTGGGCGCCATTTTTCGAATGGGTCTATAAATCAGTCTCTTTGAGCTGCGACCCAGTTCATGTTATGCCGGGTCTCGTGGCAAGAATGTACCGAAAAACATGTCCATATATCCTATATGCGCGCTGACATATCTAGTATATACATATAGTACATTCAGCATATAATTTCAGTTTCAGTCCTCTATCCATTAACCATGAACTGACAAACTCCGGCATCCGTCTCAGTACTAAATGTTCAGTAGACCCGTCCGTACGCCGAATACGTTTTTATTTTACATCAACATTTTGTTGCGTTTTCTGTCGGATTCCGATCCACACGAAAACGACGAAAACCGGCTTGTATGACTCTTGTATCGTTTCGTCGTACACGTACGTACTTTAATTCAGTTTTCAGTGAAATAAAGACGTAAACTTATGAAAACGGGGGCCTTCGTGTCTAAGGTAAAACGAAACAAAAGCCCGGAAAAATAAGAATATGTAATTGTTTAAAATAATCTAGAAGCTATTATTGGTTCAGTGCGACCATTCCATTTATTCATCTATTTACTTGCTTGCTTATTCATGATTTATTTACCAGTTATTATTTATTAATCTGATTAAAAACCTTAGTGTAATAGTCTATCTAGCTGACCTGCTAACTTATTCATTATTATTCAGCAAAAAAGTCACGTACACGTAAGGTCCATATACAGGAGTATGAATAACATCACGGAAACAGTTCAGTTACCTTCATTACAGGTCAACAACTGACTTTTGAGACAGACACAGATACGACTGCCGCGCGCGATGTTCTCTACGTGTGGAACAGAACAACAGATTTGCCAAAGGTATCTTCATTCAACGTTTTAAGATATCGACAAATAGTATGTGACCGAAGTTATCGCATTATCATTTTACCCCTTTTTGACGACAGTCTATAAATCAAAAATCTCCGATACTTTAATAGCCTGTGTACAGCCGTCCACAGGCTAATACTTTAATAGCAGACTTACAGCAATTTATGATGAACATTTCTTTATCTGTTTATTCAGTATAGGATAATTAATCCTCACTACTGTACTTGCAGTGCATTTTCTTTCCAATTCCTGTAAAACAGGACGACCTGAATCGATCAGAATATCGTGATGGAGAATCGGTTAGAAAAATAAGTCGTTCTATCGCCGTTGAGTTAACTGAAACAACGCCGGGTCACGTTTCCTGACAGCACTGAATTTTACCTCAACTTAACAGAGAGCGTTCGATTGACCGTATCAGTTTATAATATATATTCCAGAATAAGACTAGATGGAATAGTCTCTGGAAACACTGTTTCGGACACATTTTGCAGTGGAAGCTACAAATAACACTTGCTGAGATATATGATATTCAGGATACATTTAGTATTCCACTGTCTAACAAATCTTCGTTTATTTAATAAGCGATTTATAGTTATCATTCTGTGTTTCTTTTCCGGAATACGGTTAATCGAAGGCATCATTAATTTCTCGCCGACAATATTTTGTCGATACACGAGGTTGCGTGCGTTCTGATCTATTGAGTATTGTAATCTGCATGTTACGTGCGATTGGCTATGGCTTCGGCACTACAGGGTTTTGTCCTGGCAACAAAGCGGGTGATTTTAATTTAATCGGCCCAACATTAACAAGTTAGGGTGCTGAAACGTTTAACGCACGTCACAACCGCAATTTTGTGTTCGTGTGACCCTTGCAAACCAAGCAGAATAAATGTGGCGTCCGTTTCCTCATTACCAGCCGAAAAATACTGATGGTGGTAATCAAAACAACCGTTTACTTGGAAATATGCGGCCAAGGGTTTTGCTGTCTTGACCGAGCGATACAGAAGAAATTGCAAATAAACTTTTTATAAATAAAAATGTTAAGTTAAGTTGACACTCTTACACACAAAAAGCATTTTGGTTAAGTTTTCCTGATTCAAGGGTCAAATCTCACATTATTTTCTTTCGATAACTGATTCCAGGGCCAATTTTAATACATACGTGTTCCCGCGTTATTTTCTTTTCGATAAATATCATTTCTCTATTCATCTATGCTCTCTTCCAATAATCCTGTTAAACGTTAGAAAACTGGTAAAATCATAGTTCATGTTGGTATCACTGTAGACTTTCTCAAAGTCACTTAAAACGAGATTTTCATTTCCCGCCTTTGCTTCTCTTAAAACAAGATTTTAATTTCCCGCCTTCGCTTCTCTCACTTCAACTCGCGAACATTTGCCTAACGTATAAAAAGTATAAAAAGGAAAAAAATCTATAGTTTTCTTTTTTTATTATTGTGAAAACGGGGCATTATTTTTTTTGATTTAAATGTTATAAGATAATATTTCACACCGGTCTTGACCTATCATTACTACGTGTTCAATTATGTTGCGACTTTTTACAGTAGTAAATTAACGACGCGAGATCATTATCAGTTCATTAGCCCACGTTTATATTTGTAGTAGATATTTGCGAGCGAATTAAATTTGCTGTGTTTGTTTGCTAGTGTGAGGTGTACATGTCACTGTAGGTGATACAGTGGTATAAACATTAGATTTATCGGATGTATGCTATAAATAGTTATCTGAGATTATAATATATATTGATACGATAGTACGCGCGCTCTGATTGGCTAAAAAGCCATGTTTTATCAGAGTATGTAACATGGTTTGCCGTGTTTTATTGTTTTCAACTGGCGGTTTCCTTTCATCGCGCGTGTAAATCTATATTATAAAACAGATAAAGAAGCCTTAAATCCATGTTTTATACTATCATAAAACACTCAGGTCATTTCAGAACACTCGAGAAATGTTGAAAGCACGCGCCTTCGGCTTGTGCTTTAACATTTCTCTCGTGTTCTCGAATGCACATCGTGTTTTATGATAGTATAAAACATGGCTAAGGCTTCTTTATTTGTTAAATATACTTTAGACAACTTTCAGTGCTCCTTGTTAGTCTTGAATTTTAATTTAACGTGAAGTTTACTAAAACAGCGAGTTTAACCCTACCCAGCCTTCTCATCGATCCTAAACTTTGGCTTAGAGAGGGCAGTAGAACCTCTGGCACCCAGTGTAGTTTAACCCACAAAGTATGTTTTGTAACTTGATGATCATGCATGCTAAGTTGACGACTCATGCACGAGTCACTCAGTATAGTTTGATAGCTTGGGGCGGAGATAATGGCTATCAGTTTCCAAAGAGCAAGATCTCTCCTGTTATCAATATGGAGAGCAACACATAATTTTCTTCTATCGGCCTTCGATAAAGTCAAGCAGCCGGTCAAAATACTAATTAGCATTTACAATTACATTCTCAATTACAGCTGATTTCCGGTGTTTAAACTTCACCGGGAGCGGAACAGCAGTTCTGGGAATCTTAAGAAAATGTCGGGAATTGCTAGGTTCAGGGAATTTACCGGGAAATCGTTGATATGTCGGGACAAAATGAAAATAAATCGGGACAACTTTTGAGAAAACACACCACAGCTCAAATAGGCTTCAGTCGCACGATAGCCCCAAAACTACAAAATATATTCATCTAACACCTTGGCATTTTTATCATCCAGTAATATATTTTTCCTGCCCCAAAGTGCTACTGTAGGAATAGTTTTTTTTAAACGTGACCTGAATCAACCATCGGGACTGATCAAAGCCAGGACCCAGCTAATCTACAGATCGAATTATTGGAATTTAGCGTGTTGGTCAGTTGTGGAGGGAGGAAAACTGGAGAACCCGGAGAAAAATCCTTGGAGCAAGGGCGAGATACCAACAAACTCAACTCCATTATGACTATTAAATACACTTCCTTAAACATTTAATAAAATGTGTCTTTGTTGATATAAAATTTGCTGGTTTTAATGGTGATTATTGCATGATCGGCTCGGTTTTCTTTGTTATTCATAGGGCTTGAAAACAGTTTTAAAACAACAAAAATGAATATCCTACCCAACATTAAATCATTCATAAATACGACGAGAAATACATCAGTCTTTCTAAACATTTCACTATAACATCGAACGCATTTCTATATGCTGTTCATAGGGCTTTATCTATGATAAAGACCGGTTGAACAACAGAGAGTTGCGTGCTCATTATAAATACAAAGGTTTTATCTGTATATTGACCCAAGAATACCTGTGAATGAGACCACTCATGACAGCACAGCACTCACTACCTATTAGATATCTATCTATTAGTATTAGGTTGTGATGGGATTTATGTCGGCCTGGTTTTACAATATGTGGCGCAAATTAAAATGGTTGATTCACTGATACAAGCAATGGAAAGGTGTGAATAACATAAAATGACAATTAGGAAACACCTTAATTTCGCCCTTGATTTGCGCGTCTGTTCCAGTATATGTCTTTTTACCCCGCAATGAAAATGTCAAAACCAAAGCAAGAGCCGCACCATGCATCATAGGTGATGGTCTCTTGAACCAAAGTTAACTACCGTCCAAACTTACCCGTCGTAATGCCGGTCGTAGTGCATACCGGATAAATGAAATCATTTGTTTCTGTACCACTGAATTTAAAACATTTAAATCTGCTCTTAGAACTTTCTTGTTTCAGTTATTTTTAGTTATGTTTGTGTATGTGTGTTTACCCTCATAGATACATGTATCAGTATTTTATATTGTATATTTTATATTGTTCCAATTTATCTTTTCTTGAGAGGTGTTACATTTTTTTAATTACCCCCTAACGCGCCTTTAATAAGGCTCTCCCTTCATGTAGGCACACATCAATTGCTACCAAATTGTATTGTGTTCTATTGTGTTATGAATTTCGTTCTATTGTTTTGTATTGTGTTAATTCTATTGTATTTTGATAGCAACTCATGTGTGCCTACATGGAGGGACCGCCCGCCTTAATCTCCAGATCGATCGAGATCTCAGAGAGAGAATGGTTTATAAATCATTCAGTATTTAATATCATAACATTCATATACATAGTGACTTCCACATGCATCTAACCGATAGCGACTGTTGTACAACTTCACTCTAAATACTTTGTCGTAGACTGCTAGCTAGCCCTTCTATTCCGCTAATTTCTATGCAAGTGAGAAGTCATGCCCCAACAAATGGTTGAACATTGCGCAACATATCTGTATTTAGATCGGTACTTTTAACCCAGACATGTTCCGCCATATTCAGCCATGTTGGGCCAAGTTTAGCCATTCGCGCTCATATAGAAATTGTGGTGCAGGAAGTCGTCAATCGAAACGATTGTCGTGCGGAAATAAAGACTTTACGGTTTCATTATGTGTTTCGATTCTATAATGCTCAGTCAGTTTTATTTTGAACGTACTTCCACCGGCAGGCCGGAATTAATCAAAGCGGTCTGTCTTTGAAGTCTCTAAAGGTTCTACCGTAGACAGAGCTCATAATAAAAGTGAAGATATAAGTCGATGAAGATCTCTGTCGTTTTCATGGTCTTAATATTGCGTTTAAACGGATATTGCTTTCCGAAGTGTAATTACTTTGTACAGACGCACTTTCGCTTGAATGCAGTTTATGAGATCACTGGCGACTACTGTGACCGGGGCCACTTAGGGTGCTATTACGGGATAGGACGGGACTTTTCAATTAGCCGCTGCAACGCTTTTCATATGTCAGCAAGCGTTTGTATCCAATCCAGTGATTTCTCGGTATATACTTCATGGTAGTGTTTCTCGTTCCATATAGTCTCCCTGGACTCCTGTATAATCATGGGACTATATGGAACGAAACACTACCATGAGTATATACCGATTTCTCCATATATTCTTATATATTTTCACAAGGCTCAGTTTTCTATTGTTCTTTCAGGGGAATGTATCACATAACCCCTAACTATTTAAATATGCTGGGGGAATATATATTTTCACCTACGGGAAAATATATATTACCTGCATATTTAATTAGCTACACATGGGGTTATATGTACGATGGCCGAGGAGGGCCATCATAATTCAGACTACAGAGTTTTTTTACTCTAGACTACAGAGGTTTTTTACTCTAGATTACATAGGTTTTTTTACTCTAGACTACAGAGGTTTTTTACTCTAGACTACAGAGGTTTTTTTTACTCCAAACTACAGAGTTGTTTTTTTGCTCCAGACTTCATAGTTTTTTTTTTGGTCATTACAATGAGAAGGTGAGTCCGGCATTGAGTCGTATTTCTATGCTTGAGAATTAATATAAAACAATATTTCAGGATAGCATAACCACTTTAGTCAGAGCTACATAAAGACCTAGAAGCTCAGTGATTGAGATTGGATACTGTTTATGGCATTTAATTGGAAATCAAATGAATGCTTGCTTGAACTCCACCTTTAATATGCGCTATAACACTTCACCGAAACGAATATACGGTCTGCTATACATGTACCATTCCGGTTGTCGGGAAGTAAAGCTGGACTGTATAACTTGGTAAGACGCAATTTGTCTCAGTGAAGAACTCAGCAAGGTAACAAGCATAAAGCTGAAAATAAAATAGCAAACCGGCATATCAGTGTTAACTGACACGATATTAGTTTCGGTGGAGTGCATACTAAAGGATGGATTTGATAAGCAAGCATTCATCAGTTGATCTCCAATTAAATGCTCTCAATCACTGAGCTTCTAGGTCTTTATGTAGCTCTGACTAAAGCCGAGGAGGGGGAGGGGGGGGTGGTACTCAAAAAACTTTTATACGGGGAGGCTCGGCCCCAACTGATCCAAACCCTTACCCCCTTTTATATACCATTTTTGACAGAAAAGGTAACCCTTTCATATACCTTTTTACTAAACTTTTCACTTGAGTAACCCCTTAAAATACTTGGATGAATCATCCGTTAGGTGCGTCTGTTCGAGATATTTCGAAAGGCCCTTTTAAATACCTAAATTACAGTTTTGCCTATACCCTTTTCTATACTTCAACTCGTGAAATCCCTACCCTTTTATATATCTCCAGCCTGAAAAGGTACCCCTTTTGGGCGGAGCCTCCCCGTATAGTCCATTATAGGGACTAGAGTGGTTATGCTGTCCTGAAATATTGTTTATATTAATTCTCAAGCATCGAAATACGAGTCAATGTTTACTCAATGTCACCGTTTAATCGCGAAAACCTCGAGTACCGTTAAGCCCAGTAACAAATGGGAAACGCAGTCTAAGACTAGGGATTCACGTACTGCGCCAGCGATCCTACTTAAGGCCGGTGTTACAGCGTTTTGTGTTCCCAGCGATTTGTGTTCCTGGGGGTACACGAATCGCTAGCGTTTCCAAGCCGATTCGGTTACCGGAAAGCGGGGGAGGGATGGCTTAGTGTTTGAATTATTTTATGACAAATATTTATTCCATGTCGCTTCCAGCTGATTCTACCCCTTCGCTATCGATTTTCTGTGTTGACTTTTATTATCTATATCTAGAATATATGCGAAGAACAACTTTGTAGGACTTATAGTTTAGATTTTTTCATGACGCCACATGCAAATCTCACCGAATTCAGGGCACACATATCAACTGCCATGGCTCATCGGTTATGTTTTGACTGGGCTAATTCTTAATCAGCCAACCGCCACGGAATTCTACACAACGTGTAGTTATAGATGGCTAAGCTGGCTATTAAATTTCAGTACAATAAAAGCAAGGAGCCAATAACCTTTTATTAATTGAAGTTGTAGTATTTTAATTGAACTTTGATTTCAATGCACATTTAATCATTTGACGAGATATTCTTCCGACGTCAAAGGATCGTAAGACTAGATGGCGGCAGTGTATTTATGTGGCCGTGGGGGATCAACAGAAATGATGTATCTTTATATCCCCTTTGAGATATTAAAACGAAAACAAATTAAAGGATAATGTATATATGGCGGGAAAGCTACTCGACTGACGTAGACGGACCATTATATCCAGGTTTTTTTGGGGGGTGGGGGGTTGGTTTTTTGGGGTTGGAGTGTGCCGCCCGAGTCTCAAAACCCTGACCCTATTTCAGACCAAAATATAAGACATCCATACCCTTTTACAGACCTGCACACTATTTCATAACAAGAGAAGTATATGAAAACAAAGATGGACATTTGGAGGCGGTACTATAAATCAGTAATAGCTAACAAGCACGTCAATCATGCTGGCAGATTTTTATAGTGATTGGTCCGTTAGACAATACTCTCCTAATTAGCATATATGATCAAACACGAGACGCTACTGATGCCGTCCCTCGCGAGTTTATTAATACTTAAATAGACTCATACGGCCCTCTTTCATAACCTTGACTGATCCAAGAAACACAAGAAGTTTTGCCGATTAATTGTTATTCTGTGTTTACGTTCAAAATGAAACACCAAAGATTCCCATACAAATGCTGTTATATATTCCAATTTACACTGAGCTCTGGCTACCTGTGGTCTAAACATGATGAAAATAATAACTGTTTAGAGCTTACTTCCCTCAAGTTTTGGAGGCTCTCGGAGTCGCGTAATTTCAAGCAACAGAGCGGGTTTCTCCTAGGTTTTTAACCAGAATGTTACCATATTTCGATCTATTTCGGGCAAAGTTATCGCAATGGATATAAAACTTACAGCAATTCGGTTTAAACTCAATACAACAATGGTTTACCAAACGCAACAATACGACTAACCCTAACCAAACAAACCACAAATCCCCTTCCGATCAGCTATGACCTTACCGGCTTGGTATATAACGTGTTACAAGATACAATGATACGGAGATACCAAGATACAGTGATACAGTGATACAGTGATACAGTGATACGGTGATACGGTGATACAGTGATACGGTGATACAGTGATACGGTGATACGGTGATACAGTGATACAGTGATACAGTGATACAGTGATACGGTTTACGAAGTCGAAGATCTCAGGGTAAAAACTGTACTGCCAGGTATTCAGGTTCGCCATTCGAGGTTTATCTCTATCGATTCATTATAGATAATTATAACGTTTTTTTTTAAAATACATTTCTATGAATGAGCTAGAGAAAGGAGCTTGGGCTACCTGTGCAGGAAGTTGTTTAACTTGGAATAAAAAGGCGAACATGAATGGGAAGAGGTAGTGTGTGACGTTTGAAAAAAAAAAAAAAATCGCCATGATGTTTCTTAGGGGGGGGGGGGGTGGTTGTTGAAAAAGAAACTTCGCTGGACGTTTCTCGTGGAAAAATGTGACGACTCCCGAAGCGAAAATCGTTGATTGACGCTTTTAGCTTCTACTACGTATCCATTTCTCTATTATTGTTGCTTCCAGTTATTTGTTACTGTTAAACCGAATGTGGTCCGCGTGGATGTCGACATGTGCATTTCAAATGATAAGCCCGCTTATAAGCACCTACAGTGGAACTAACTGTCTGCACAATTTCTCGGCATCTCGGTCGTCTCGAAAGAAAGGACGTCCGGCGGGAATTTTACCAGTTGTTTCCAAGATCTTCCAACAGTTCTGGAGACCGAACAACAGTAGAAACAAAGATCGTCACCGTCATTGTTGCCGTCAGTCCACTGAAACTGATAAAAACACAGCAAGTTTCTCGGCTTGCAGCAAGCGAATGTCGCTTGAATGCTGCGAAATTTTGCACATTAAGCCTTTGACAAAACAATTCCCACGGCCACGGCAACATAACTTAACTCAAAAGCTTCGAGAGAATTACAGGAGCAGCAGAATTATGTTAATAAGTAGTCGTAGCACAAAACAAAGAAACAGATGAAATACAAGTACCATACTAAGGTCTTACATTTTCTTTACAGAGATTGAAAAACTTTTATGTAAAATCCGGGGCTTGGTATATAACGTGTTACAAGATACAATGATACGGAGATACCGAGATATGGTTGGCGAAATGGTGCAAAAATTCAACAAACGTAATGCATTCACATTCAACATTGATATACATTCACGTTCAACGATGTTATTCTTGTTCAAGAATATATTCGTTGGCAACAAAAATATTCATTCACATTCAACGATATTATTCTTGTTCTCATTGACAATTAGACATATGAGAACGTTCGTGACGTCTGTTTTCAATCACAGCTTTCGTATAAATATAATCTGAGTATCCACAGGACGCCCAAGTTCTGACTATGTATATCGAAGCAGTGAATTTCAAAGTTTGTACGGGAGTTGTTCCGATAACTCGGAATAATAACGTAAATTTAGTTACAGATCTTCTGTAATACAAGGTAAATAAAGGAAGAAGGCTTACTTGAAGTTGTTTTGTCGTCCTATGTGTGTTCAGGTCACTAGAACGGTGTTTAATGGAATTCTAGAGTCATTACGCGCTTCTCAGCTGGTTACTGAGGGGTGAAGAGTATGACTCAAGAATTCCATAAAACACCGTTCTAGCGACCTGAAACACACATGTCCATAGGACGACAACACAACTTCAAGTAAGCCTTCTTACTTTATTTACCTTGTATTACGGAAGATCTGTAACTAAATTTACGTTATCTATTCCGAGTAATCGGAACAACTCCCGTACAAACTTTGAAATTCACTGCTTCGATATACATAGTCAGAACTTGGGCGTCCTGTGGATACTCAGATTATATTTATACGAAACTCCTGTGATTGAAAACAGACGTCACGAACGTTCTCATATGTCTAATTGTCAATGAGAATAAAGCTTTCAGCTTTAATTTCGTATTTGTGTTGCAACAAGGGCAATAAAGTGGTTCAATGTTAAATGCGTAACGTTCCAAAGTTAAAATTAAATAACGAAATAGTAAGACAAAGCAGTCATGCTCAAAGATAATACCGTTAATGCACGAATTACCATCACGTACGCCATGGCTGCAAGAGCTCAAATAAGCCAGGCAACAGTCCGTTTCATACTGGGTCTACGCTTAATAGAGGTTCTCATTAAATGCAGTAAAACCTGCATTTAGCGTCCGCTTAAAAAAATGAAATTTGAGATCTTCGTATCACTGTATCACTTTATCTTGGTATCACTGTATCACCGTAGCACCGTATCACCGTATCACTGTATCTCGGTATGGTTGGCAAAATGGTGCAAAAATTCAACAAACGTAATGCATTCACATTCAACATTGATATACATTCACGTTCAACGATGTTATTCTTGTTCAAGAATATATTCGTTGGCAACAAAAATATTCATTCACATTCAACGATATTATTCTTGTTCAACGATATATTCATTCACGTTCAACGATACTTTTCGTGTTCAAGAATATATTCATTCACGTTCAACTGTATTATTCTTGTTCAAGAATATATTCATTCAACAAAAATATTCATTCACATTCAACGATATTATTCTTGTTCAACAATATATTCATTCAACGAAAAATATATTCATTCAACAATTCGTGCGCACCCAGCTCTACGCATCATTGTGCCCAGTCTCCCACGGCACTATAATTCGTGACGAGGACATTACGATTTCACTCTATTTCACACGATTTCATATTTCACAAGATGGCGTCGAATTTAATATTCGGCGGTGTGTTCGCGAAGAGATGAGAACATTTCGGGGTGGAGTACGCAAAGCCTTTTAACACTGAATTATGGTGGGAAACGGAGTGTGCCCGGCCATCCATTTCGGCCCCTTAACTACCTGTCATTGTCAGGCAAACGAAACAAAACGTGCAACCCCCGATACCGAAAAGTGTGTATCTAATCGACTGTGTAGCACAAGATAGCGACGATGAGGAGATGGCAGATTCATTTGCATTTCGCGAACAGTAATTCAGCCTTGGGAACTTTCAGTTTCACATACAAGTAGCCTGTTCACAGGCCCTGGATACTAAAAAAAACTAAAAGAAGCCATTTTGTTTTCGCCACGTTTTATTTTCGTCATTTTCCCCAGTATCTAGAGCCTGTGAACAGGCTAACATACAAGCGGCCCTGGCCACAAAGGTTTTTCACATGGGCAAAGTCCCACTTATGGCCATGTGACAACATTCTTTTCCCTTTGAAGAAAATCAAAATCTGATTTCGTTATGCTAGGAATTTTTGTCTGAAACACCTCCACAAGCTCATTTCGTATTTCATCTTCAGAGTGTCCAGGTGTCAGATCAAACTCTCCTTTTATGACTGCATACTGTTCGCGAAATGCAAATGAATCTGCCATCTCCGCCATCTCCTCATCGTCGCTATCACTCCCCTGAGTTGTGCTACACAGTCGATTAGATACACACTTTTTGGTATCGGGGGTTGCACGTTTTTCCGTTTGCCTGACAATGACAGGGGCCGAAATGGATGGCCGGGCACACTCCGTTTCCCACCATAATTCAGTGTTAAAAGGCTTTGCGTACTTCCACCCCGAAATGTTCTCATCTCTTCGCGGACACACCGCTGAATATTAAATTCGACGCCATCTTGTGAAATCGTGTGAAATAGAGTGAAATCGTGATGTCCTCGTCACGAATTACATATCAAACAATTGTTGTCGTTCAGTGTAATATTTGGGCCTGACTAGATGCTAGTGAGGCATACGCTCATCCTTTTTAAATTTCGCTATCGATTTTTTAAATTGCATTCCTGTAGCCTACGTTGTATCCGCCTCTCTTCTGCTGGCTCGCTACACTTCCTGAACGTGTTCTAGTATTCGACGATCCGTCCTGCTTTCCAAATATGGAATATATTGACCATATATGGAATATCTCAGGGAGCTCTCAGGAACGACACTTTTCTCAATAAATTGTTTGATATGTAGTGCCGTGGGAGACTGGGCACAATGATGCGTAGAGCTGGGTGCGCACGAATTGTTGAATGAATATATTTTTCGTTGAATGAATATATTTTTCGTTGAATGAATATATTTTTCGTTGAATGAATATATTGTTGAACAAGAATAATATCGTTGAATGTGAATGAATATTTTTGTTGAATGAATATATTCTTGAACAAGAATAATACAGTTGAACGTGAATGAATATATTCTTGAACACGAAAAGTATCGTTGAACGTGAATGAATATATCGTTGAACAAGAATAATATCGTTGAATGTGAATGAATATTTTTGTTGCCAACGAATATATTCTTGAACAAGAATAACGTCGTTGAACGTGAATGTATATCAATGTTGAATGTGAATGCATTACGTTTGTTGAATTTTTGCACCATTTCGCCAACCATATCTCGGTATCTCCGTATCATTGTATCTTGTAACACGTTATATACCAAGCCCCGGATTTTACATAAAAGTTTTTCAATCTCTGTAAAGAAAATGTAAGACCTTAGTATGGTACTTGTATTTCATCTGTTTCTTTGTTTTGTGCTACGACTACTTATTAACATAATTCTGCTGCTCCTGTAATTCTCTCGAAGCTTTTGAGTTAAGTTATGTTGCCGTGGCCGTGGGAATTGTTTTGTCAAAGGCTTAATGTGCAAAATTTCGCAGCATTCAAGCGACATTCGCTTGCTGCAAGCCAAGAAACTTGCTGTGTTTTTATCAGTTTCAGTGGACTGACGGCAACAATGACGGTGACGATCTTTGTTTCTACTGTTGTTCGGTCTCCAGAACTGTTGGAAGATCTTGGAAACAACTGGTAAAATTCCCGCCGGACGTCCTTTCTTTCGAGACGACCGAGATGCCGAGAAATTGTGCAGACAGTTAGTTCCACTGTAGGTGCTTATAAGCGGGCTTATCATTTGAAATGCACATGTCGACATCCACGCGGACCACATTCGGTTTAACAGTAACAAATAACTGGAAGCAACAATAATAGAGAAATGGATACGTAGTAGAAGCTAAAAGCGTCAATCAACGATTTTCGCTTCGGGAGTCGTCACATTTTTCCACGAGAAACGTCCAGCGAAGTTTCTTTTTCAACAACCACCCCCCCCCCCCCCCCCCCCTAAGAAACATCATGGCGATTTATTGATTTTTTTTTCAAACGTCACACACTACCTCTTCCCATTCATGTTCGCCTTTTTATTCCAAGTTAAACAACTTCCAGCACAGGTAGCCCAAGCTCCTTTCTCTAGCTCATTCATAGAAATGTATTTTTAAAAAAAACGTTATAATTATCTATAATGAATCGATAGAGATAAACCTCGAATGGCGAACCTGAATACCTGGCAGTACAGTTTTTACCCTGAGATCTTCGACTTCGTAAACCGTATCACTGTATCACTGTATCACTGTATCACTGTATCACTGTATCACTGTATCACCGTATCACTGTATCACCGTATCACCGTATCACTGTATCACCGTATCACTGTATCACTGTATCTTGGTATCTTGGTATCTCCGTATCATTGTATCTTGTAACACGTTATTACCGGGGAACTGTGAAGGAAGACAAGGAAAATGGCTATTATTCTCCGGACCATGCAGGTCCCTTATACGAATTTACCTGAAACTATTTAGATCAGTAAAAAGCCGCACGAAAACTCGCAAGCAAGAAAAGGACTTTGTATTTAAGTTGTTTACAACACAGAACCAAATTCCGATGGAAACTAGGCAGCCCAAAGTAAGACGCCAATGTAAAATATGTTTTACTAAAACTTTCATCCATGAGTGCTTTGTAACCTTATACCTAATATTAAACAACGACTGGGGGCGTAGCCAAGGGTTCCGCAAGGGGGATTCCGAGTCTGGCGATCCATCATCTTACAGAGCTTTTTACCCTTTGGAAATCACGAAGGGAGGGGATTGGGATTGCGTTTTGGGATTGGACACACCTAGTATGACACTGATGGCGTCATGTATCTATACAGTGACATTATTAATGCAATGCATTAAATAAGTATTGTTATGCTTTGTATTAAATTGTGTCTGTAAGAACGGTCAGCGGTTTGAGCCTGGGGCATGCGCAGTAACGGGGGAGACGAGGCCTTGTGGTTTTGAGTTAACGTTGTTTGCTGGAAATACTGTTAATAAAAAAAAACAGATAAGACCTAGCTCATTTTCTCTTGATCAAATGTATTTATGCAGTTTACTATTTAAATATTGTTGATTTGATTTTCGAGTATTTCAGATCTTGCCCGCGTTTTCTTGTATTTTGATTGTTTTCTAATTTTGCACCCTGCCATCAGATGTTTCTCATCTTTTATCGGCCTTTAATAGTTCCTCTTCGGCTTTCGAAAGCAGGGCCGATCATGATCCCGCGGCAAAACGTCACGCGCATGCGCTTTTGACGAGCCGGTCGCGCGCGCGTCTCCCCAGTTTCGATTCCCGCCGAAACTAAAAGAATGTTTCTAAAACCCTCGAACCACTTGATGAAATGTAATTTCACCGTTTGACCTTTATTGTCGGCTGTTACTCGTATCTGCACTATCTTTACAAACCTATTTCGTAATTTCCTTTTATGTGTTACTATTGTATAAAACATATGTCATCGATTTTGTAATTTCCGCTCATAGTTACGTAATTAACAATTTATATAAGCCTTGTATCCATTTGTGACCTCCACTGTAAAATAAACCTGAAGAAGGCTGGTACTGGCCAGCCGAATATCGTATAAATCTCGACAAGCGTTGTATTTGATCAGCATTGCAGTAGTCTTCGGACACTTTATCATTATAAGACTTGAACAATGTGAAGTTTTTTTTTTTTTTTTTAATTCACTGTGAGTTTACTAAGTTAATAAAATTATTTACCAAAAAAGTTTAAGATCTCTTGTATTTGAACTCCAGAACCTTAATTAGCTTCGTTATTTCGGCCAGCGGAGCGTAACGTTTTTGCGCGTAGTGATCGTGATCGCGCCAATCAACTGTAATTCGCAAATGTTATCTTTGGTAGTAACATACGTTGGCATGAGTGAATTTTTGCTGGATGTTCTTGCCGGCCCGACCGGTGCACCAGCGCGCGGAACGCGTGAGGTTTCAGGGACGGCGCAGCCGTCATATATCCCCCCCCCCCCCAACTTTTTTGCCCAAAAAATATTTTGCCTAGTTACTTTTCAGTTAGTTTTTCAGTTAGTTGGGGGGAACTGAACACTGGACACGGCTGTTTAGGAGGCTACTTTTCAGTCAGTTTAAGATTATATTTTAATTTGGTCATACCGGCTCAAGGACCATTTTTAGCAGACAAGCACCAAACTAAATATAAAATACAGATAAGAAGAGGAAAAATTGATAATTAAATAAGTGACATCACATATATAGATTTATAAAACTAAGACATAGTAATACTAAATATTATACTGTGATGAATTTGCAAGAAAAAAAAAACAGAGAGAAAAAAACTGAGACATAAAGATGCATATTTCAATAAGAATTTAGAATATCTTGTTTGAGTTTCGTCTTAAAGGTGCTTCTCTTAGAGGATTTTATTTTCTCATCAATTTTATTCCAGACTTTGGCACCTTGGAACCTGATGTTAAATTTTCCATAATTAGTTCTCGCATAAGGTAAAGAATAGGAGGACTAGTATTATTATTATGTTTTTTGCTCACTTGTATAAAAAAGTTATCAAAAGAAGAAGGCAGATTACCTGTACTGAAATCATACATAAGTACAGCATTATAAAGAAACACGAGGTCTGGTAGTTTAATTATTTCAAGAGCTCTAAAAAGAGGATTAGTATGATCATTGTAGTCAGAAAAAGTTATAATACGCATTACTCTTTTTTGAAGTACAATGATGGGGTTTATGGTAGAGACATAAGTGTTACCCCAGGCAACAATTCCATAGATCAGAAATGGATAAATTAAAGAATAGTAGAGATTAATGAGAATATCTAAGTTGACAAAATGTCGAACTTTAGAGATTAAACCAATGTTTCGTTTAATCTTTTTAGCTACATAAGTAATTTGAGATTTCCAGTTTAAGTGTGAGTCAAACATAATTCCTAAATATTTTATACATTTTTCATTCATAAGAGACTTATCATTAATTAACAATTTAACTGAATAATTTAATTTCCTTTGTGGAGGGTGGAAAATAACAAAATTAGACTTATCAATATTTAAAGAGAGTTTATTTACACATTCTTTGTTAACAGTTGATTCAAAAAATGATAGTTTCTTGTTGGTATAAAACAAATTGGAATCATCTGCAAACAAGTGGAAATCAAACAAATTGGAAGAATTATTAAAGTCATTAATATAGAGCAGGAGCCCATTGTATAGAGGAGAAACAAAATAGGGCCAAGGACAGATCCTTGTGGAACACCGCAAGAAATTAGTTGGAGATCTGATGTAGCATTTCCAACAGATACAAATTGTTTCCTATTAGAAAGATAGGAATAGAACCAGTCCTTGGCAATGCCCCCAATACCATAATGTTCTAATTTTGAAATCAATATTCTATGATTGACTAAAGGGAATACCGATTGGTTTCACTGGCACGAGAAAGCAACCAATCAGGAGGAAAGGAAAGGTAAACGCAATCGTGAATTGATGGCGTGACGGACCAAAACCACGATTGGTTTTACTCTGGAATTTGATTCGCTGACTGATTACAAAATATTTTGACAGCTAACTAAACGCAAAACAAAAGCAATCACCGAAAACCTTCGACACTCAATTGAAACCTGCTCTTCTAAGAATACTGACACTGGCACTGGCACTGATGATGATACTGATGATGATACTGATACTGATGATGATGATGATGACGATGATACTGATGATGATACTGATGATGATACCGAAACTGATGATGATACTGATACTGACGATGATACTGATACTGATGATGATACTGATACTGATGATGATACTAATACTGATGATGATACTGATACTGATGATGATACTGATAATGATACTGATAATGATACTGATACTGATAATAATACTGATAATAATAATAATAATAATAACGATGACGATGACAATACGATGGATACTTATTTCGATTCATATGGTTTATAGAACAAAATTAGAGTTTCGAAATAGTTTTAAATCAGCCACGTCAAGATTCTGAGATTCCCTATCTTTTTATCGTAAGGCAAAGAAACCAAGGAAGCGAAGCGCCTGGGACGAGCGCAGCGCATGCAGACGCCGCCGCGCCGGTACAAAAATAGAAATAGAGATAAGATCACGCTTGTTCACCCGTGAGGTTCGAAAGTTTGAGCTTTGTTTAGCCGATCTATGCCTGAGACCAACGTACAATTAGCAGGATTTTCGTTCGCAGTTTTTGCCGTTTTTCAAGCTTTTTCATTGCACGTGCGTGTTACCACGATATTAATTTTGCTACATTTTCTTCTGGTTTCGGTTGATGCATTAATTACCATGTAGTAGTTTGAAACGTGCCTCGCCCTGCGTCAGTAACGTATGAACAAACACCTGATATTAATTACTTCAGGAAAAACATTGGCGTGCGTGATATACTGTGATATAATCTATATATTGTAAGTATTAAAAACCAATCGAGGCAGTCGAGTGTCTGCAGTCTGACGAAAATCCTGCCGAAGTAGAGGCCTCAACATATATTGAAAATAAAATTGGAGATAAAGAATCAGTTTAATCATTCCCGCCCGCATCCTGATAAATACGTGAATTTAGATTAAAAGTTAAAGAACCCGTTTTCTTCCTCCTTCAAGCAAATAAATTTAATAAGTATATCAATATCACAGTACGCGGTGGTCACTTGACCCGTTTTTGCACAGCTTTGCATTTCAGGACGAGTTTGTGTACGCAAGAACAAAGCTTTTTATTCTCATGTGATTAAACAATTGGTATAGAGACAGCTAGATCACTCACCTCATTAGCTTTCAGTATGACGTTCATATCACTTCTGTTTCGAATCGTAACCTTGACTCCAGTCCTTCTTTACTATGTAGCTCGCTCAAAATGTCACATTTATCACTAAATAAAGTGAGGTAATCAGGTCTGGTCAGAGTACAACAAAGACGCTTGTGCCAGTTGTGAATGTTTGGACTTTGTGCCGAAAGAAAAAAACACCGTGATATTCTACGCTGACTGCCACGAGAAGAGTTGACGAGATATTGAGACTTATGACGTTATCGTAAGGGAAGGTACACTGAAATAATTGCATTAACAAATTCTCATAACAATGTCAAGGGTTAAAGAGTAGATTTCTCAGTGACTGATAAAATATCAATTAATTTGTTATGGAGCGTTTTCACATTACGTCATAGCCGCCATGTTGGTGTACCTTTAACAATAGATTCTTCGTTTATAGCTTCTTTTGTTAGGTACACCAACATGGCCGCCATGTCCTTTGTCATTTGAATCTCTGGGAATTGAGTGCGAACCCTCTATTGTCATTGCCACATCACTGCGTGCCATTAGTCTTTTGCGAAGCTCGAATTAAATTTCTAAAGGCGTCGCGCTGTTGTCAAATTCTAAAAGCAGCGACTTTTCCAACCTTATCGAGCCACTTATAAAAGAAGCCGGTCTCGTAACATATTAATTCATCTCTAAGTCTAATTTATCGAAAAGCAAATCTAACTGTATCACGAGATTGGTTTATTTTCTTGTTATAAAACAGAATTGCTTGATAACTTCCCTTCGATGTCACTCTCAAGCACGTGTAAGATGGAGTCGTATAATAGGCTAATTTCCCCTGACCAATTGCACCAATAGACCGATTTAACTTGTACATTTGTTGTCCCAATTCAGATCATGACGGCTCTCCAGGGGATTCTACGGCATGCAGCCGAGAAAGGCCACGAGCGTTTTTATTCTTGCAATTTTCGTTTTTGTTTTTATTTTTCTCGTTTGCGTTTATATTTTTACGTTATTATTGTGTTTTTTTTCAATATGCACACCTCATTGTGTTATGGACCATTCAGATTTTACCTTCCATATCCTGGAAAGTGACGTATTGTTACATTTAAAAGATTCACACAATACAGTTGCCATTGCCCAATCATAGGAGAGTGTTCACTGGCGCGCCAATTCACTAAAATTTTCTCAATGGCTTTGATTGGGCAGAAAAATAAAACAAATGTGCGACGTCATGAAAAAATACGTCTGCATAGCAGGCTGGCAGAAGCCCGGTCTTCACGAAAATATAAGATAACAGGAGCATTGGCTTTGCCCGTCCCGATTAGCTCAGTGGATAAGCTCCGGTCTAGGCCTAGACACAAATATCACGTAAAATCGCCTAAATATATATCCAGAAATTCCCCAAAAAACTCTAAATATCTCGAAAAATGTTCTAAATATCTCGGGGAAAAATCAAAATATCTTGAAAAATTTCGTAAATGTCTTGTTATATTTCTTATAAATATTACAATTTTGACTCAATAAGAACAAAAGTTTCATAGCTAACGATTATTAACGACTCGGCAGCTTCAACTTCAGGCTCCTCGGCATCCGCCATCTTGTTCAGGACTGGCTACCATAAGACACGGGAAACGTCATTCAAGGGGAATTACTGACTTATTGTTGGCACTAAATTGAGTGAAACAGCTTCACTAATGTTAAAAAACAGAGAAAATAAGCATAAAACCTATAAGAAAATTCTAAATATCTCCCAAAATATATTTTCTTCTAAATATCTAGATTTTTTCTAAATATCCTACAACCCTCTAAATATCTCAAAAAATATCCGGATATTTGTGTCTAGGCCTACTCCGGTCTGTTGTGCAGTAGGTCGCGGGTTCAAACCCCAGCCGGACCAACACTCAGGGTATTATGACAGCGATGACAGCCGAATGGGCATCGTAAAGATTCGCGCTTTTTAGCGTGAAGAAATATTGCCAATTTCTTGCAAAACGTCAGGCAACTGTAGTCGCCGCTTTCAATTCTACCCGGTAATCTATAGTTTAACACCATGGGAAAGCACTGTGTTAACTACAAGAAAATCGAGCAAGCCGGGTCGCATCCGAACTGAACCCCGGTTAAGTCCGGGGTTCAGTTCGGATGCGACGCAGGCTAGATGGAGTATAATTTGGCCTCATCCGCGAGTATGTTGTAGGACCGATAATATATTTTGTGACACCATGTGCAATTTTATTTCGATCGTTTCATGATTACATTTTTGTGCACTGCATGAGGTCGGAAATGTATATTTACGTAGTTGGTTGAAAGGCCGTTCAAAATCACTCCAAGCGTTTCCTACTCCGTTTTCTAATTAATTATACGCAAAATCGTACATTTCATCAGCGTGCTTTCAAATTCCTCACGTGTATTCAACTACCCATTCACGACGAAAACTAAAATAATGACAATAAGGAAATTAGCCGATTGTGAGGCTGGTTTTTTTCTAACAAAACTAAACGGTTCAATATTTTTTTCTTACTTGAAGCACAACTCAGTTAAATGTTTTCCGTCATCGTGACTATAACTCAAATGAAAAATATATTCAGTACTTTTGGACGGTTGACTAAATACACGTGAGGAATTTGAAAACAAGCTTATGAAACGTACGGTTTGAGCATAATTATATAGAAAGCTAAGAGGAGAAAAGGCTAGGAGGGTTTTAAAGGTTTCAACCTACATTCCCGACCGTCAGTGCGCAAAAATGTATTCATTCATGAATCGAAATGAAATTGCACAAGGTGTCACAAAATATGTTGTCCTACAACATACTCACGAATGAAGCCAAAGTTTTAGCCTGAATTTCAGCCGTCTCCTCCGCCTTCGTAACTCAAGTTTTTCGTTTATATATTTTTATATTTACATCAGTTCAAAATTGGCGCTTTTCACCAAATATTCACAATTGACCTTTCGTCATTCATCTAGTGATATACTAAGTAAGTAACTTTATTTAAGTGTCAAATGTATTTAGCTTTGCAACTAATTGGGGACACTAGTCCTACGATTGTACGTCCTTATCCGAGAAGACGTGAAGACCGGTCTAACCATTTGCAGTTGTCCCGCTTTCTCGATTTTCTTGTAGTTAACACAGTAGTTTCCCATGCGTGGTGTTACACTATAGATTACCGGGTAGAATTGGAATCAGCGATCATATTTGCTTACCTTTTTGTATTAGTTTTAATCTATAAAAGCATTTTTTTAAATACCTATCGCGTGGTTTTGAAGATTTTCGCATTTTTAGTAAAAACAAGGGGTCGAAAGAAACACTTATATCTCCAAAAATATTTTTGTGTCTTGGAATTCTGTTTTGTGTTTGCTGTTCCTCAATATAACATCTCACAGGCAAATCGGTTGTTTGCGAAAATTTTCGAACTGCTCCACCCCACCACTCGCAACCCCCCCCCCCCCCCCCCCCTCCCCCCCATAAAAAAACATCCTGCTCGAAAGTGCGAATCTTTATGATACTAATTCGGCTGTCATTGTGAGCCGGATTTGGTGGATCGGTGACAGAAAATTGTGGTAACCTTTTTCCAGATCCTTAGTTGACACTTATTATTCCGAAACTTCTAGGGGACTGTACCTTTTGTTGTTAAAATACAAATGAAATATCAGTAATATACTTATAGTAATTATAACATACAAAAAATTCCTGATACTATTATCAAGAGGGTCTGAATGGGGTTAACTGCCTACTGACAAACGGCCTTCAAAATAACTGGCAACTGACAAATGACGATTTTTTTACTGACAACTGACAACCGAAACATAACTGACAACTGACAAATTTGTTTTTTTGTGGGTCAAACATAGTAAATTTTCTCTAGTAATGGTTAACTAGGCGTAACTGACAACTGACAAATGGCCAAAATTTTAATTGACAACTGACATGTAGACCCCTCCATTCAGACCCTCTATCAACGAGGAACGGACTAATCTCTGAGATTGAAGTTTCGTTTCCTCTTCCTAAGTCGGCTACAAGACGTCGCAGTTGAGTTGCTTTCGAAAACCTTTATGCCTGATTGAGTGCCATTGATTGAACGACTCTGGCTTTCCTGGGGACAAGTATATATACAGCGTACTAAATATTCAAGGAGCATGCATGCGTGTAGTTTAATTACGTCATGTTTATGTTTTTAAGTATCCCACATGGAAGAAGCGGGTTTGAGGAATGAAGTAGTTCTTGGTGTCGGTCCTAATCTCCCACTAGTATGCCAAGGGACAGGCCAATATTTTCTCATCAGCATTTAGAATTTAAATGGTTCAAAGAAAACCGAGGTGACATATCATAATGCATCGTACCCATATTCAGATAACCTACGATCTTATGCAAAATACCTTGAGGCACTTGTTTAGTTTGTTGAAATAAAATTCTCAAACTCATTAATAATTCATGAGATAGTCATCCAATGGAGGAACTGTATTTGGTCACATGCATGGGTCTTGATACCGGGTGAAACCCTTGTGTTTGATCATGTTTCCAACCCTAGTGATCAATATTTCTTAATCATCATATTCATGAACCACTAACTAATTACATACTGATAAACTACAAGTAAGGAGCGAAGAAGTAAAGAAATAAAGAATGACATAGAAAGAAAAAGTCTGCCTCCACTGGAGTTCGAACACGACCCTTCCCACTGCTTGTACTAACTCTTGTCCACTACTCTACTAGTACGCTAGTTGAAATCACTGCCATCAAAAAAGAATCATAAGCCATCTATTGAATAATTAGATACAACAGTCAAATGGTAAACAATACTTGCTAATGAAGTTTGAAAAGAAACGTATGTAAATTGTCGGTTTTGCATTCGCATGAGAAGACATGTCAAACACTCATTGTTCGTCTTTCATCAGGGATTCCAAATATTTCGAAAACAATAAAACCGTCGAGGCTACGCCTCTCGGGTTTCATTTGTTTTCTCAATATTTGGAACCCCTGATGAAAGACTCCAATTCGTGTTTGACATAGTTCTTCAATGATTATTACTTCCACCACCACCTCACTCCCATCTCAATGTTGTTTAATCTATTGAGCACCCACTGGGGGAACCGAGCACGGGGGTTAGGTATGCAGTTCACAGCACCAACATTGAGGGGGGGAGAGGGGTCATGTCTTTTAGATTTTTTTCTTCAAGAATTGGTGCAATTTTTTGGAAGTGTCTCAAAGGTTTTGCACCATATTGTAGTATCGCGGATGAGTTGGTAAGGCTATTAGTTACCGCATGCTCGAGGAGTCAGTGGTTTACTATTCGTCTGGGTCCTCGACCAACCGCATGCATATATTGCTTTCGGCCCGGTACACGACGTCAGTGACTGCGCCATTCAATCGCAATATACGGCTTACAAAGCCTTGTAAGCCACTGCATCGCTGAATACTAATATACGCTTTTTTTGTCTTGTCTATCTTTATTCATACGTTAATACTTTCGTGTTTTAGCTTATATTACAGAAACAGGTTGTCATATGCGGCAACTTTGCTAAGTTACGCGAAATTCAATTATGATATAATAAAATTTTATAATCTGATATATGAGCTCATTACTATGCCTATATGGCGCAATTTCAATTTGTTCAGTTCAAAAAAAAATTTCATTAGGTATAGTATAGGCATTAGAAAAGAAAAGAGGAAAATACATATTTTGAAAGGGTGCAGGGAAGTTGAAGGAACTAAAAGTTTTCTAAGTCAAATTACTATGCCTTTTCTCAATTTCAATTTATTTAACAATTTTTTTTTTACATTAGGTATAGTATATGCACATGTCTACAATTTAATATGATATTACATATTAGAAAAGAAAAGAGGAAAGTACATATTTTGAAAGGGTGCAGGGGAGTTGAAGGAACTAAAAGTTTTCTAAGTCAAATCCACACATTATATGCTTTCCCTTTGAAGCTTGGACCCGTCAAAGAAATCAGCAGTATAATAGCAACCCTTGGCCAAACAGCACGTGGAATGGTGAAAACCGAGCTCGGATCCAAATAATTGTATTATTATAAAGAAGCAGGTGTGTGATGTTGAATATTGAATGCGCGTGAACACAACTTTAATGTCAATTTATGAAAATCGCCGCGACCTATTTTAAAACTGAACTGACGGCTGAAATAGTCAATAGTGGTGGGCGTGAATGGTTAAGCTTTTGGCTTCAATCGACTGTTGATCAATAAAACGTTTTCGGCTGCCATTTCATAGTCGACTACTGAAAGCACTTCATGTACCACTAATAGGAAAGTCTATAAAAACAGGAGTTGTTTCAGTTAATCTTCTGCTATTTTCGCCGGACGGGAAATATGTATACTAGCTATCTCTTAGGCGGGAATTACTGTAATGTTCTCTACTGCTAAGTGCTATAGTGTTACTGAAAACGGTCGTCGATCGGTAGAGCGCGCCCCCGGTGGGATGGAGAATAGAGATGCCACACGTTTGAATGAAAATGATGGAAAGTTGTGTTTGAAACTGATCCGTTAGCTTCCCTATATGGTTCCGGTAATACAGTGCCGCGTTATTCTGAAATTTCTCGAGAACTAAATGAAAGAGGGAGAGGATATCACAAGATCAATCTGACTTTTGCTCCCCGAATAAAATTAAGTCTTGCATGATATTATATTTCTTTATATCATTTTGGGTGGCGATTAATTTTAGTCCTTCGGAACTGAGTTCTTATCTTGCTGTCAGAACGCGATCTGGTCGCTCTTTTTTTGTCAAAGACAAAACAAAACACATTCGCCTAAACTGCTCAAGGTCAGTGTCAATGATTGGTTTGAGTTTTCCCGAGAGCTCGTGTTTTCTCTTTACGCTAATCAGTAAATGAACCATTAAAAAAGAAAAAAAAATAAAGAGAAAAATATTGACAAACATTTAGTGCCCACTAACTAGAACTGAAATAGTATCTCGACCAAAAATATTGCAAGTAGATAATTACGGCAAAAAGATTGATTGTCGTCTATATCACGAGTGTACAATATGCTATAAACGTCTTTCTACTTAGATCACCGCCATTGCGAAAATAGCACGCGGGAGCTATTTTTATACATTTACTCTTATATATTTTCCCCGATTCCCATCTCCATCTCCATCTTTAAGATAAGTAGCTGATAGATGGAGTGAACCAAACTGAATCGAAATAAAACTACACGATCTGAAACTTGAAACATAGAAAGGGTATCTATCCATTATTGTGCTAGGGTACTAAGTGAGATACTGCGAATTAGAAGGATATATAGAGGTAAATTAGTTATCTCCATCCGGTCTGTTCTAATTCTGCAGACCTGGGTACATATACTAGTTTTTGTCGGTTTAGGGAAGCCCCTATTTCCGGTTACGGACACCAACTCGGGGTGATTGACGGAAACCTGTCCAATCACAGGTTGAGGAAGTCGAATAGGTCACGTGGGTTTGCATTGTGCGTCACACAGCTGCAAAAAGCTCTCCAGATTCGACCGATGGGAGACTTCGGTTTTGGGGATTTGGAGTTCTAAAAAGTCGACCGAATATGTAGG
Organism: Actinernus sp. WN-2022; assembly: GCA_030867875.1. NCBI lineage: Eukaryota > Metazoa > Cnidaria > Anthozoa > Actiniaria > Actinernidae > Actinernus > Actinernus sp. WN-2022. The sequence goes on from JAOWCC010001751.1 coordinate 39,540,619, forward strand.
GCGAAGGAAGAATTTCGAACTTTAAAGCAATTCTAGAATTGTCTAGAAACCCTTAAACGCCAACTGGGCTCCTGGGCTAGGTTGTTTGAACGTAACCCCGATTTTCGGGCCACTAAATCTTAAGGTTTCTTGGGCTATTGTGAATGTTAGAACTCATCGACGAGATCCTGCCTTACTCATTGGGGCCAGTTAGTTCTAAGCTCCTTGTCAGACCTTGCTGCTATTTTGTTCACTATGGCACAGAGCGAAACAAGTACCATGAGCAGTACCTTCCCTTATGGAGGATCAAACAGTGGGTAAGTGACCGTGATTTCCAATGCTTTTCTGTTTTTAGTCTCACGATATGGCGACATATATAGAAGGTCGTAATTTGCTAAAATGGTGAAGCGGTGCTCGTAGAGATGAACAGGCGAGCGCGGAAAGAAGCCTGATTTTTCTGGTTTACTGTTTGATTCCTTAAGGTTGGGATAATATACCATAGGCAACAAAGATCTTTCTTGTACACTGGGTATTTTCCGTATTCTTTTTCAGTCTTCTTACGCCCCCTCCGGCTCTCGCTCGAACTCTCTTCCGTTGGACAGAGTTCGTAATGGTTCCACCATATTTCGAATATTATTTCGATAAACCTCTATAAAATTAAAGGAATTAAACAGATACTTTCATTCTAAAGTATGAAAAAAAACAAGTACAGAGGAAATCATGTCGTAATGGTGTTTCTATAGAGTTCTTTTCACCGTCAAAGGAAATAGAACGTTTGTAATTTGAAGTCTCGGATTTTTATTCAGGAGATGCTTTTCGACTATCATGGCACTAAAAATACCACTTTGACAAAGAATCTGGGCATCCTATCTTAACGAAAGGGCAAAAATCTCTTTGTCATCATACTTTCAGTACAGCATACACTCTGACGAATTATACGAAATGTCTTAAAAACGTCAGTTGACTTTCTCTTATCCTTTTTTGTGTGTGGACTTTTGTTATTTATAATAATCGTCAAAAAGGGAGGCTGTAATTTCATAAGCTTCTAACGAGATTTGTGTCTTCATGTCTCGTGTCAAATTTCCGTTTTGGTTTTACCTGAAGTGGGATTGGCGATCTAGTCTGCTGAATTGAGTCGCCATTTGTCTTGAGCTGGTACATGGAATTCTGTTCTCGGATTTGTTGGCTTTTTATACCTGCGAGCTTTTTGAATTCAATCGTCGGTTTCGATTACACTTTGTTCTCAAATTTACTTCGGTCATTGATCTTTTAGTATTTTGCTGGTGCAGTTTTTTTCTGTTATTGTACCCATCAGTGGACATAGTATTTCTCTGTGTTTATACGTTCGTGAAGGGGTTAATGGTGTTTTTCGTGCTTGGGTTTTTACGCGAGTGACTATTTTGAATGTGTTTGAATAGTATTATCGTGATTGTTTTGCTATCGAGAATCACTCCGGTCGGCCGCTTAATGCTGCCAAAGAGTAACAGACAGTCAAATAAATAAAGCCTCTCATTTCTACATTTTTCTTGCTTAATGACCTTAAATTTAGGCAAATACGTAAATGGAGGAATGAAAATATTCAACATTCAAAATCATTAATATGTGGCGTGGTAATATTCATGATCTTTCGATCATACATTGTACACTCCTTTCTTCAATAAGCAAAGCAAACATAACTTTTACAAATGGACCTTTTATAATATATGCAAGGAGATACAATGTATATTAGTGGGGGCACAGTGGGTGCTTTCTGCCAATATATGTTGTCATGGTTGTCTCTCATTGACCATGGGTTAACGATCTTAATTATAATAATGTTACACTGATTTGCATTGAAGGCATTGTCAATCCCATTCAACATGTTGATTCGAATATTTGGGGTATGGAATACGATATTTCTTTTTTCCTATAAAAAAAAGCTTGTGAGTGTTTCATGTTTCTACATGTTACACACGTTACTATCATTCTCTTCTGAAAACGTACATGTTGTGTACTTTAATTGAAATAGATCTACAAATATGCAGTGCTTTTACAAAAAAAATACTGATATGTACTCAGTTGTGAGCAGCAGCAAGACATAATAATTCAATAGATTAAAGAATGTGGGCAACTTTCTCTTTGTCTTTAAATAAAAATTCCGAACACTGTCCATTAGCTAAATTGAGGGTTTAATTCGTTCTTTGATATTTTGTGTATAAAGCAGTTGTTTACTTTGGCAACTTAGGTCATATGCATCAGTTGAGGAGTGTGTGTTGAGGTGGCAGAAATCAGGAGAGGAGATGTAATGCTTTTAAAGCAACAGTGTTTTAAAGGATGCCCTTACATTTTAAAATGTGCATGTTAAAGGAAATTTGGACGTACATGTAGAGTATTTAACATGTGCAAAATGAATCAGGTTGCAACCCCTCATAAACACACAGGGGGTCAGTTCACTGGCAACTACGTGACAGTTGGTAGATTCCTTGTTTACTGAAACATGGAGAGAATTAAGCACTTGATCAGATCTCCTCTTAACTACAGTTGGTCTGTTTTCAGAATATTTCAAATGAAATGTGCCCATAGCTATATAATTTTCAAACAAATACCTCTAGAGATCTAGATAGTCTCTAGACATAATGTCTAGACTAATACAACATATAACTTTAAAAAAACTGTAAAAGTTAAAATATCCCAAGGGTAATACCAATAGTACTTGGTACATGTATAGTGTATCTTTCTCGGAACATTATATCATGTACACTGCACAATATCATAAACCAAACCACTGGGAGACTACATGATTGTAAACAATACATTTCTGGCTAGAGTGGTTTTCAATTGAGTGTTGTAAAACCAAAACCATAGCCAATCACCAGAGCAAGTAAAAATGCAATGTATGAATCACAAACGAAAGTAATTCTGGATTAGTTTTACTTGAACCATAAAACCAATCGCAAGGAAATTAAGTGGATAACTAACCTACATTGTAGCTACATGTATAAAACTAGAAAGCAATCAACGACAGGTAATTAAATGTATTTTTTGGCACTTCATAGAAAACTGCTTGACCATGAGTACATGTAGCTGAAAGGAGAACTTTGATAACTAACTTTCTTCTTGCATTAGGTCCTTTAGTTTGATGTTAAGGAACATCCTTTGAGTGCCAAACACTACATATATTTCTACTAAAAATTCTTAGTCATAAGCCAGGGTAGCACTATTTTAATAAATCATATAAATTGATTATCTGAGATTGGCTTTCTTCTATAACACATGGATTACACTCTCAAATAAATATATTCAGTGAAGTTATTGAGTGGACATGTAGCTTTGCATTGCATGTTTGAAATACTTACTTACATGTACATGCATTACATATAATGGTTTCATAACATATTAGGAAGAATGACATTCTGTATTGCCAAGTCATCTCAAGCCCTTCAGTCTATCAAGACATATTTACTAAATATGGAGCTACTACCGATTACTGGAGTTGCTCATTGATACAGTACAGGCCAATAATAGCTGCATGAGATATTGCTTGTTATGTGTTTCTTCCTGAAGGGTCACCAGAATACGTCATCAGACAGATCTATATATTTAAGCAGTTGATTGATCTGAAGAGCTGACAGTATTGGTCGAGACAATCATCTAACTCTTGGATTTCCCATAGCCTAGAGTCAATGTTAACCAACCATAAATGAGATTCCTTGCTTCTCATCCCACTACAGTAGCTCAGACTTTCCAATTGACAGTGCAAGACACAGATTCTAGAGCCCTTTATACGCTGAAAAAAATTAAAGCTCTTATAAAATTATACTCCAACTGTAGTTTCCACTAATACTGCTCTTTCAGTAACCTTGGAAGCAGGTTGCCACAAGTGAAAACTACTAGATATTTGTAATTGAACATTAAATGTTATATCTTTCACTGCAAAAAGAGTCCAGAAGTTTCAAGATTGACTTGAGTTACTAGTAGTAAGCAACATAGTTGGTGGCTGCTGACTGAATTGATTTCTAATGAATATATGCGAAGCCAGGGTGGTGCAAGTGGTAAAGGAGCCCATGAAATGTTAGTGGAGTTTGTTGGTATTGAATTGCAATTCAATCTGTTGTTTAGTTTGATCAGCCCTATAGTGGTTTCAGGGTCCAATTAAAATTTATTTCAGTCAGTGAAACGTGTTTTAAAGTTACATTATTAAAAACTTGATCTTAATTTGCACATAATTTGTTTTGCTTCCTACATGTACATTCCCCTTCATTCAAAATTTAAACTCAGGCAATGAAAGTAATAAACATTTAATTTTATAACCTCAAGCACTGATTAAACCAGTATTAATTATGGCTGATAACAGTTCAACAATAATATTAGCAAGTGACCAGATGTTTAACTGGATGTTTTTCAGGCATAAATGTAACTTGTAACAAATCACATACAACTAACCACTAATTAAACTCTTAAGCATAACCCTCATATGGTACATTTGTATGAAATTAAGAAGCCTCTAATAGTTTTTCTTAGTTGTCATTATCTAAAATAATGTATGTGTACTGTACCTTACAGCTGTACTATGGGGTAACACCATTAGTTTATATAGTTGAAGTGGTTCACAATCTATAAAGCATGGTACACCTGTACATCTATATAGTCTTTGCTATGAACTTTTGTGCTAGCAAAGAGTAAAAGGGTTGTTTTCTTTAGGGTAATATTGTGGAGTGAATTCAGCTCACATCTTTAACATGACATCTGCTACATGTACAGTGTAAGTTACACCAAACGCACAATGCAACATGAATTGCTGCTTCAGGGCTGTCTACTGGCAATTATTGCCAGCAACTATGGGAGAATCCAAGTTCAGATTCTAGTCCTGGACAATACAGATTTTTCATACCAAAAGAAACAGAGAATCCGAAAATGGATTATGTTGGTGTGAGACTCCGATCTGATTTGCAGTTCGCATGAAAATGTTGGCAAGCTGTTTTTTTAGTAGATATTTTCTGGCAGTTTAACTCAGCAAGATATTTCTTGAGTGTTGAAAGACGAATCAGCAACTTCTACAGTAACTAATTAATTCTAGTGGTTGGATGTGTAATTTTCAAGACAAAGACTGCTTTCCACATATAATTTTGATACCTTTCCGAAAGAAATGCTTGGATCATGAATCTTAAAAATCCGGTTTTTGATTGATCCGTTGAATCCATTCTCAGTATGGATTTGGTGGATTCAAAATCTGTTTTGAGTTTTTATTAAACAAACGAAAAATCCATTTAATTTGGATTACAGAATCTGGATTGGGATTCTCCCAAAGAAATGATGATAACTACATATGGTTACTTAATGAAAAACATAAAGCCATAGTTGTAGCTTACAGTGCAAACAAACCTGGCTATTTTTCACAGTTTTCCAGCAACTTAAAAACTTAATGATATCTCTGCATGTACATGTCATTCAATCAAAGCTACCTTGTATGATTTGGTTGTGCCTTTCTCTTGCACCATAAAAATGTTGGGGTTTAAAACATGTTTTAAAACTTCACAACAGTTGTTGGCTGTTTAAAATTTATTTAGTATGTACATGTACAGTTCAGTTGTAGTCATGAAAATTCCTTGTGAAGCAGATTTGCATGTACAAAATTTACACTGGAGTTACACAGCTGTATGAATTGGATTTAAAGTGGTTTGACAAGACAATAATATATTGCAACAAGCACATGCTTTTTAATCTAGGAAAACTACAGTGTGTACATACTGTACATAAACTTGTACATCTAGTTGTGGTGATCACTGACCACACTATAATTTAACAAGGTTAAATAATATAATACTATGATAAATATTATATCGCTGAACTGATTTAACCACATTTATCAACATTAATGTTTCAAAGCTTTGCTAACAATATTAAAGAGAAGTCGGAGGGCAACACAAGAAATGGTTAACTAGGCCTAGGGCTTGGAATAATTCCATTCTTGTGAAGATCACATACAAATATTTTTGTCAAATTGGTTTTAAACTAATGATTTACAATAGTATTTCCCATAGTGGAGGTGACAAGTGGTGGATATTTACCGAGGTGTGAGATAAATATCCACCACTGCATCTATGAATGAATGAATGAATAAACCGGATAAACCTTTATTTAAGCAGGGTAGTCCCTTCAGTTACAAAATGTGACTGCTATCAATAGTTTTCAAGACGTTCAGAAACAAGTTATTGTCATGGAGCCAAGTTCCAATGTAGTCAAATACACTGAGGGGTAAATATCCACCACTACATGTAGACACTGAGGGGTAAATATCCACCACTACATGTAGTCACAGACACTGAGGGGTAAATATCCACCACTACATGTAGTCACAGACACTGAGGGGTAAATATCCACCACTACACGCAGACACTGAGGGGTAAATATCCACCACTACACGCAGACACTGAGGGGTAAATATCCACCACTACATGTAATCACAGACACTGAGGGGTAAATATCCACCACTACACATAGACACTGAGGGGTAAATATCCACCACTACATGTAGACACTGATGGGTAAATATCCACCACTACACGTAGACACTGAGGGGTAAATATCCACCACTACATGTAGACACTGAGGGGTAAATATCCACCACTACATGTAGTCACAGACACTGAGGGGTAAATATCCACCACTACATGTAGTCACAGACACTGAGGGGTAAATATATCTACCACTACATGTAGTCACAGACACCGAGGGGTAAATATCCACCACTACATGTAGTCACAGACACTGAGGGGTAAATATCCACCACTACATGTAGTCACAGACACTGAGGGGTAAATATCCACCACTACATGTAGACACTGAGGGGTAAATATCAACCACTACATGTATCCACAGACACTGAGGGGTAAATATCTACCACTACATGTAGTCACAGACACTGAAGGGGGAATAATAATAGTTTTAGTATAAACTACACAAGTGAAATAGCCAGCCTCAAAGAGACCAAAAACAGTGAATAGTGCTGAATGTTCTGAGTTTGAGTAGCCAACCAGCACAATTTTTGTGTTGCATATGTTTTATTTGTTGTTTTTTTAGTTCTTTCTTGAAGTTTCTTTGTGGCCAACTTAAATGGCTTGACATACATTACATGTACATGATATGTATGTTGATTTGTTTTTCAATTGAATATGAGTTTTAGCTCATGTTAAGGTCAAGAAAAGGTTGACTCATTGATAAATAGTGCCTGCTAAGGAGGGGGCACTGCCTACAACTGTCACAGCTTCAGAGAAATTCTGTGATAACATCCTGTACTAGAGTACTGTGAAACCAGAGTGTTTAACCACAATGACTAAATTCTGTGGTTTAACCTGAATGGAGGCATGATAATCACCATTAGATGAATAATTTTATAATAATAATGTTGTTATATTATTGTTCTGATATATATTTAGCAATCTTTCACAGAATGTAAATATTAGTGACTGGTATACTGATCGAGTTCTGTTACTTTACAGTTTCCTATAAATGAATGATGAGTCTATTTCATTTCATTCGAAATTTTAAAAATATTTCCTCTAATAAATGTTAGAATATACCACACCAGTGAATATAACTTTTCGCACGCTCTGATTGGCTAACTCAAACAGTGAATATGATTTCATATTCACCTCGGAGAGAAGCAGCGATCACCTCGTGCAGGTTTTTGTCCATTTGACAGAAAATAAAATACTTTGGTGTTGGTTATTCACTAATGTGTGGTATATACTAAAACAATTATTCACTCAGCAAAGACCAAGTATTAAAGCCAAGGTGGTCTAATATAACAAACTATTTTATAGCCTGATTTTATCAAGTCTAGATTCTATTTTAATTGATCATAATTTTTTTTTACCAACTCACTAATCTGAGTGAAACAATAAATAGCCATAATTTGTGGAGAATTAGATATGTTTACATTCCTTTTTTCTTTCATTCAGAATAGTTGTTATGATTTGAATAGTTTAATAATTTTGTAAGTAATTATTGAGTTCTTGTATGAGACAGTATTGTAAGATTTATACCAAAGCACAATAATACTTTATTTTACACTTGGCAGTGTTGGTCGTGCTCTTTCTAATCTACTATGTTTCTATTCCAAGAAAAATAATCCTATCCAACTACGCACTTTGCAGTGCTCATAGCAGTAATTAATATTAAGTTAATTGTCTTTGCTTGATTGCCTGCCTCTGACATCAATGTTGATGTCATAAGTTCTTAATTTTAGACTGAAGCAAAAGTTAAGTGGATTTAGAAGTTGCTATATTTGTTGCATTGTTGGTTGTTTCAGGAGACACAAGTTTATTTTTTTATGTTAGCAACACATAGTTTGCAACAAGATCTTCAGTCCCTTTCCAGTTATGTATACAGTCCCTGTCAAAAGTTTTTCACACCGTACGAACCACATGTGGTAGCATGTGGCACATGTGCCACATGTGTTTACCACTTTCGGTAAAATGAATGTGGCGAAATGTGGCGAAGCGAAATCGGTAACTGAACCACTTTCGTTAAAACACAATCGGTGACCGAACCACTTTCGTTAAAACACAATCGGTGACCGAACCACTTTCGTTAAAACACAATCGGTGACCGAACCACTTTCAGTAAAACGAAATCGGTGACTCTACCACCTTCAGTAAAACGAATTCGGTGACTCTACCACCTTCGGTAAAACGAATTCGGTGATTCGACCACCTTCGGTAAAATGAATTCGGATAGTCATCATGTTATGTAAATATGGCGCTACGTACGTGATCAATTCTAGTTTAGTTGTAGTAAAGTTCGGCGTTTTTTTAGATCTGATAAACTTTACAGACTTCTGTACTTTCATACTTTAATCTATCCCTCAATCCCTTCACGATTCTTTAAAAGTCGTTGCGTACGCTGTATGTTTTCAATTCAACAGATTCAAGAGATTTTCGGTGCTTACATGTGCTTTCAGCCGTGGAAACTAATTGTCTGGTTTTTGACACAACAAGAACGTCGCGAACTTCGCGGAACATGTGATCTTATTGCAGAATGCAGAGTTAAATAATGCGGGAAAGTTTCTCAACTTTTAATACTGGCAAGTGATAAACGTCTACCAAATAGAATATTCTGGAATTCTTTTTATTTAACGTGGGATCGGTCATTTTGCTCAAATTGCTCGAACAGAAGTGTGACATTTTTGAATAATCAATGAGCTCTGACAGCAGTGTTTGTTTTTCTTTGAGATCACACCAAAAATTATCTTGATATCTTCCTACTGAACCAAATGCTTTCAAAGTTTTGTATTTTATTTACGGTCAGAACAGTTTTCACCTAATGCGAAAACTGGTTTGAGTCCATTCTGTCAAATAAAAACACCCAGGTGAATACATTTTGGATATTTTAATTCGTTATTGGTTATTTTGCCGTGAGATCGGACCGAATCTTCTGGAGTTTCAATTTCAGCTTTTTTTCTTTATCACTTCGTCAATTTGTGATTGGCATTGCGGTTTATAATTGCTGTGAGACCGGACTGCAGCGATTGGTCTGATGTCAGATGTGAAACAAACAAGTCTCAGGTCCTCGATCGATCAAACATAAGACCTGTCAAACATAAGACCTGTCAAAACTCAGACTGACAGGTTCACGCGTGACTGATTGCAATTGCACAATCTTGATATTTTAATTTCGAAAACATGCCTTTCCAGAATCCGCAAACATTTGCAATGCTTTTGGTCGGAACCTTGAACAACGCAGGAATCTCTCGTAAATGTTAAACTACGGAAGCTAAAGTTCGTTTGTTGATTATTGCTTACTGGCGGGGCCCGCTTTAAAAGTTTGCTGCTAGATTATGAACGAACGGCGGTTGTTAGTTTGTGGCGTAAGTTTAAGGTTATATATTCACAGCAGTTCCTTTTTTTCCAGTACAGTTTATCAGTAAGGTTATCAGAAGAAATAGGAAGGAGAGAAATGCTCTTAGCCACTTCGCGGCTTTCTCGGTACAAATCACGATCAAAACAAATAAGTTTTTCGATGATCGCACCAGGTCACCGACCTGACGCTTCGCCGACAATTTGATTCGTTTCAAAGAAGACAAAACGAGATATCATTTTTGAAATCTAAACTTCAGCATTTTCAGTTTTAACGTTGTAAAAATCACTTTAGTCGCAAGCAGTGAACTACATGTACAAGTAACAACTTGTAGACTGTCTTGACCTGCAATGTTTGGTGAAGCGAAATCGGTGACTGAACCACTTTCGGTAAAACGAAATCGGTGACTGAACCACTTTCGTTAAAACACAATCGGTGACCGAACCACTTTCGTTAAAACACAATCGGTGACCAAACCACTTTCGTTAAAACACAATCGGTGACCGAACCACTTTCGTTAAAACACAATCGGTGACCGAACCACTTTCAGTAAAACGAAATCGGTGACTCTACCACTTTCAGTAAAACGAATTCGGTCTTAAAACGAATGGAGTTTACCGAACGAAATCTACCACATGTGGTTACCGAATCTTCGTTTTACCGAAGCACATACGGTACCGTATACGGTTGAAAAACTTTTGACAGGGACTGTACGTACTGGAGGTGCTATTTTGCATAATTAGTGTGCCCCTCCAAAGGATTCCATAATAATTGATAATCAATTTCAAGGTGTTATACTTTGCCCTTGGGTAAAGTTGTGAGCAATAACTATGTTGTTATATAATGTCAAGGTACAGTGTCTAAAACTTGAATTTTGGTGTTCAGCCTCATATTGTACATCCTTTATTATTCAGTAATCTAGGCTTGCTATTAAATGGCAATTGACTTAGGAAATAGTCTTTCCTATTGTTTTCCTATTTCTGTATTTATTTTTAGAAAGTCCATGTATAGTTCTGTTAATTAATTCACATCTGCTGCCATTATAAAACATAACATACATTTTACATGATCATTTGGAAGAACAGACAAGCAAAATTAATAATGTGTGTGTTAACATGATATCAAGTTCTCACAATATTTTATACAAGCAACTTATTCAAAGAATGTGTAAAACTTAAGGTTAAATAACAATAGAACGTACTGCAGAATCAGTAACTCAGTTTTGCTTGGAGAACTAACTGACATCAAAACATTGCGCAATACACTTTCAAAAGATTCCTACTCACTTGCATTGCAAAAGAAATAGTTTTTATTGTGATTTCAGTTTTCAGTACAGTCCAAATAATTATCATTTAGAGACCATAAGACAGTGATTTGTACTTGGGTATCCCTCAAAGTGCTACTACGATCAAATTTTGAGATAGTGATATGTTTGCATATTTCTAAAGTAAATTCCTATATTTTTCCCCTGCCCAAACCGTTTTGATATCACAAAGGGAACAGAAGTTTTAAATGGAAATGTGCATTTACAAGAGCGATGCATTGAGAAAATGGTGTCATGACAGCAAACTGCTGATCTAAAATCACAAAGTATTTGGAACACATAAGTAATGGTGGACATGATTTTAATGGTAAACTTTCTGCAAAATTCATAGTTTAATTTGGTCCTTTGGTAATATTTTTCACTGATTTGATATTTTTGACACTGTGTGTCATTTGGAAGACAAAAAAGAAAATGGTTGAATTTCGTTGTAGTAGCACTTTAAATAAAATAAGGAGCTCCAGCAGCTACTTTGTGGTAAATCGGTGACTGTTTCCCTCATATTTTGACTTTTGTAACTGCTGAGAAGCTGACCCCAGTGTATTGTCACAGCCGCCTTATCTTTCTTAATAATGTTCACCATCTAATGAACATTATAATCCTGCACACAGTTATCTCTGCTATTTTGAATATTACATGTCAAGTGCTCATGAAAACTAGGCGAACAGTGAATGAAATATAAGTACTGTTTAAAACACGAACAGCAGTGTTTTATCAAGTTTAAAAATTTGAGGGCGAAGCCCGAGAATTTTTAGACTTGATAAAACGCTGTGAGTGTTTTAAACGGCTTCAAAAACGCTTTAAGAATGCAATGAAAGAAAGACGCACATCTCAAGGGAATGGTTACTTAATGAACCATTGAACCTTTGTATTCACAACGCCATGCAAAATATTCGAGTAATCACCGCCTGCAATTACAAACATCTCAAGGGAATGACATGAAGAAGTTACCATACTATGTTGTTTGAAGCGGCGTTTCGCAATGCAAGAAGTACCTGCACTTGAAGGATTTGGTGTCGTGGTTTACCTCGATAAAGTTCAAGACTTGGAAAGCGATGTGACTGACATGACGGTAGACTCTAAATTTTTGACTCCGGCACAAAATATGTAAGTTTAATGCACGTTTTTATTATTTTACGGCTTTGAGTTTGGTTTAATAATTGGAACTAAACAGTGGCTCGGTAAACAAGTTGGATAACTTCATTTTAAAAATATTATTTGTGTATCTCGGTAGTCTGCTGATATCAGTAAATTTAGTGCAAAATTTATTATCTAGGTACCTTATGTTCCGTGTACTTTTTGCTATCTTTGGGTCTTTAATTATCAGTGAATTCTTAATTAGGATGAAACTTTATATAAAATTTCATGTTCATTAGTATTCTTTATATAAAACGTTCATCCTAATTAGCAATTCAATGAGAAAGCTGAAACATCAATAGAAATTCCATTGTCTCAATCATTAACCCAGTTTCCCCCTGGGACAGAATTAAAATCCCTCCGCGGGCCTTTTAGAATGATGAGATTTTATCAGGTATAAAGGAGCATGTACGTGACTGATTTGCTTCATCTGATTGGACAAAATGCTCATTAATTATTCATGAGTTTTTGAATATTTATAGGATAAATATAGATATGTCACTAAAGACTATACAGTCTTTATATGAATTTATAACTGTTCAAAATGCACAATCACTGTTGAGTACGGTATGTACATTTGTACATGCAGTTATTGATAACCATTTATTATCACAGGCTGACCAACCGTGAAAGGGAAAGAGAACTGGCCAGGAAAAGAAGAGCTCAGCAACTCAAATCTGAACCTGTAAGTAAAGAAGAGTGATGTCAGGAACATCCAGAGATTTGAAATTTATAGTGGCCTGAAAATTATTTGCAGGAAAACATTGTTGAATAGGCAATATGCATTATTGCGTCATTTAATTACATCTACCTCTTTCCATTTAACTTTTTCAGATTTTTATTCTTGAGAATACTAAGACAATTAATGGTCTAAATTAGAGAAACAAAAGAATCAGCACAGAGATTTCTGGTAGATGTAGTCTATAGCTAATGAAGTGTGAAATCTGTGAAACTGCTTAATGATAAATTAACTGTTTACAATATTAAATAGAAGGGACAAGTGTAAGAACAGTATAAGTGATGTGATCGCATTCTAAATTCTCCCTTAGGAAACAAAGAATATAAAGGAGAATTTAGAATGTCATCAGGAGCCACTGCTGTTTTTGCACAGACACCTTCATGTTGCAATTGAAAAAAAAAACATTCTGTATTTAATAATTCTGTGTTTATGCTTTACTATTTAATATGCTGATGTGATTTTCTTGCATTTCTCACCCATGTTTTCTTGTATTTTGGGTATATTGGTTGTGCTATACAGCGTATCTAAATTTAAAGATTTAATATTTCTGTATTATTTTGTTGTATTTATTTTGTAGCATCTTGAGAATCAATCATTTGCAGGGCTTTCATAATGTTTTTGAGTAGGAGGTGAATATAGGAAGGTAGGCACCCATAGAAGTTACGCAAAAGTTTCATTGTCTGTTGATAAAGATAAAATAACTGGTTTATGGACCTCAAAGCAACTGGTGGAGCTCTGGCAGTCACCAGCTTATTTTGAAAGCCCTACATTTGAGATTAAGTTCAGTAGGAACTCTGTCCTGACTTTGGACTTGAACTATCTAAAATTTTATCTCAAATTATAATTAACGAACATGTACCTGAAATTCTTGCCTTTTTAATAATTTTCATTGGTTCCCTGCATAAGATAAATTAATAGAACTATGTGTAAGTAGAGTGCAGTTTAATGGTCTGAGATCTGTAGAAGCAATTACACAGCTACAAATTAGTAATTAAGGGTATGATTTCAGTCCAACCAAACTTACACAGCACAGTTCTGTTACCATTTAATTATATTCATTTTGAAGTCTTAACAAACAATAAACTATCGTAAATCTATTTTCTTCTTCTTACAACAACAAATTAAAATAGTCAAATGGGCAGAGCCTTTGAAGACAAGTGAGATTGAAATCTACAAGCGTGCAAAAGTGATCATGCAATGCCTACCATTTTTTTGCTGTGAAATGGCTTCTTAAATTCTTTGTTTTTATTGGCTTGCTTGTGAGGTACCTGCTTTTTGATTGGTTCAGACACAAAAATATGCTATTTGTTGTGTAATCACTGCTGCTTTCAACCAATCAAATTGCAGAAAATACCAATGATTTTAAAATCAATATAACTAAGAGTCTGACTGTAATATTAGAAGCTTTACAGCATAATGAAGATATATGTACTGACATTGTTTCTGCTTTTAATAGGACTCATATCCCTTACCACTGTTTCCTCAGCCCAAAAAGGTATTATTTTAAGAAACTTGTTGGAGTGTTCATCTTTCACAGGCATGTGCACAATAGACCCTTCCACGTTTTTTTGAACTTTTGATATCTACATATAACAGCAAAACCGTCAATACTGCTGAAAAGATCACCTCGAAGTTAGTCAAAATCCCAAATTTGTTATATCTTGAATAGGAGCAAAGATACAGGCCCACAAACTCGAAAAATTTCAGGGAATTTTACAGACGTTTGTGTGGAAATTTTGATTTGGGGGCAAGTTTGTTCCCCCCAGTCAAAATTTCCAGACAAACGTCTGTAAAATTTTCAAAGTTTGCGGCCTATAACTTTGCTCCTATTCAAGATATAACTCTCAAATTTGGGATTTTGAGTAACTATGAGGTGCTCTTTTCAGCAGTATCGACAGTTTTGCTGTTATACAAATAAAATATTATATCAAAAGTTAAAAAAAAAAAATGTGGAAGGGTCTATTATACAGTTGATTGAACACATTTAAATGCACAGTTCAACAATTACTACAATATCCAAAATGGGACAGCTATAGAACCCTCTTATGGGTGGTCCTTTATGTAGAGTGAGGGGCTCACAGGGGCCAGTCATTCATTTTAAATATTGCAATGATATTGTCAAAGACTTCATTTCTAACATGAGGAAATATTTTGATTATTAAGGTGCTGTGAGTGGAAATTTGTGTTTGCATATTATATTTTTAATTACTGTTAAATTATTGAGAAGTGTTGTGAAGGTGAAAGAAGTGTGTTATTAAAAAAGCGTATTGGCATTCAGACTGCAGAAGATTTGAAAGTTAAATAAACCAGCAGACTAAGGACCAAATGTCAAGGAATCTAAGTTGGAGGTTCAGTGCCCAGGGCAGTGCTAGTTGAGAGGTTGGTTGCCAGGTAGCCCTGGCAACTGAACAGTCCAGAGCACTGGATTACACATAGTGGACAAAAAAAGGAGAGAGGGAAAGCTGCAAGCAACTACAGCAAAACTGTGCAACTGACAAATGAACTCCAAACCACAAGCAATAACAACTACTAAAAGTCCTGGATGGAGAACCCAGGCCAGGTCCCCCAATACTCGTTGGATATTTAACCATGTCTAAATTACAGTCTTGAATAACACAATAATAAAATAATATAGGTAGATAACTAAGACTTGTGCTACATGTATAGGCCACAAGTATTTTACTATTTTCATTGAAGTGTGACTCTGAAAGTTTTGTTTGGAAAATTAATTGCATTCAGCCGACCGATTTAATTAATTCTAGCCAGTACGCATTTGAAGGCTTTGTATGAGACTGTAATAGACTCCATGTTTCATTGACGGTCAGCTGAATGCAATTTTCCAATTGCAGCTTTAATCTTTTACAGTCTCACTTCAACAAAAACTTAATAAAGTGTTTGTTCTTCATGTTTTTGCTGTACAGGTTCAGCCATTGAACGGGGATAGTCTCCAACATTCTGTCCAGGTGGGAATGCTGTTTTTATCATCATGTTTGCATTGATGAATTTAAATAAAACATTTTGGTCCTCGTAGAACTAGCAGAAATACACTTATAACCCCAAATTTGGAACATTAGAACATTTCCTGACAGAGCTGTGTCAATAATTGAAGGGCTGTATGCAAAAAGGGCAAAAGTGCATGTCTATTTCAAACACTCAAAAAATTGACTTTGCCTTAAGAATAGGAAAACCCACATTTTCTCTTCTCGCTAGTTAAGAGAGCCTTTCAGATGAAAGGAATTTATGACAGCTCAAAACAAGCAAGTAATCAAGCCATTTCTATAGAAAACATAATTATTTGTTATTGTTTGTTATTTCAAGGGTAGGGAAAGAAAGCTATTTTGAAGAGCGTGCGCGCTATTACATTTTAAGCTTCGGTGGGAAAATGCTTTCCATAGATAATATAAGGCTTGAGGAAGGATTCTTTCACCAAGCACTGAAGAGTGGAGATTCTTGTTGGAATAACAGATTAACATTTCAAAAAAGCAACTCTTCGTAAAGTGCTGTTGAACGTCATTAACCCTTTCCCTCCTGCACCGCCCGTAACCGCCCAATATGAAGCATGTACCTGGAGAAAATTATTGCATCAAACCTAGACATGCTGGAAATACGATGTTGTGATATTATTTCAAGGGATGAATGACTTCGAAGCCACAGCTGTAACAGGGATCACTTGAGTCTCCCACTTTGGAGAAAAACTCATTTGTGTTGGGGATTGTTGTTCATTTCTTCGCTTTTCACGAATTTTGAGGAGCTGAAAATCGGCTCAAAAAACCCTTCCCATTCACACTTGAAATCAAAAGCAAATACAAAATCACCACTCAGTCGTTACAGTACCTTGTTTAATCTTTCCAACCAGCAGGTTTGTTTGCATAAAACGCACCTTACACTGCGTTTCACTCGACCACATTTTCCTGCTCCCAACTGCATGCTGGGTAATCAACAAAAAAATCACAATGTTCCTTTGTGAAGTTCACTAGGCAAAACGTGAAGCAAAATTGAAAATTGAAAAAAAAAAAAACACTGCAACAAACAAAAGAGTTGAGCCGGAATTAGCATATCAGGCAACGAAAAATGAAAATTTCATGAATGGACCTTAATGGCAGGCTTGAAAACCCAAAAGAATCCAAAACAGCGTGACCACGAACATCGTTAACTCTTGTTTGACACGGTTCTCCAGTAGTTCGTAGTTCTAAAACAAAGTGGGAGAGGCATTTCATGCAATAGGGAACTGAGTAACAGGTAGATATTTCACTAATAAGGTTGATTATTTTTCTTGTTGTTTAAAAAAAAAATTGGCATGAAATAGACAAATTGAATGATATTATAAGGATATTTCGAACAGGGAAACAAGTGATGCAACATTAGCCAGGAATCGAACCTGAGGTCAACGGCTTGGGTGCCATGATAACCCCTGAGAGAAAAGACATTTTTATTGCAAATCTTGAGTTTTTTTCTATTATCAGCATTTTCACATACAAGCATCGTCACAATCTACGTAAAATTAAACTTGATAAAACAGCCCTTCAATTATTAATGCATGAGAATAATTTTATATAACTTTGTATGCGGCTGCCATAAAACTACAATACAAATATAGCTTAATCATTGGGTTTCACTTGAAAACTCTTTGGATGCAACTTTTAAGGATTCGTCAAGTTTGAAAAAAGAAGGTGGTACAATTTGTATGCCTTCCTGAAAACATGCTGCACCATCCCAACGTAAGATTCAAAACTTTCTGTGTAGACTTCTATTGTCAGTGTCCAGAATACATGTATAAAAAGAACAGCTTTGTATATACACATGTAGTTTAGATTTTTGATGACGTCCCAAAATAAATATATTTATTCTACATCTTCAAGCAGTTTACCCCTCCCAGTGTTAAGCATTTTTGTGATTTTTGTTTTTTAGGGTGTTCTTGGAGATTTCAATGACGTCGCACCAGATATGTACAAAAAACAGTATTTGTTGCTTGGTATTGGGAGGGTGCCACAGACACCTGTGGAGGCAGGACAGAAGGTCTTTAACTTTGAAAACAAAACAGACAACAAGAAAGAGAACATCACTAGTAGCTCAAGCTTGTTTTCAAAGCTGGCATCTGGTAGTCATATTAAGGCAGAAAAAGGCTCTAGTAAAATCCAGCAGACTTCCCACCAGGCTAGAACTCAACTGAGCTCGCAGGAGGAAAAATCCAAAGGGCCTGTCAGTGACCTGAAGAACTCTGCATTGCAGCATTCAAAACTGTCTCCTACCAGTAAGAAACATGTAGTGGATGCTAATCAGCAGGCTAAAAAGTCACCCACTGCTAAGCCATCATTGCAAGATTTTAATTTAACATTAGTGAAGAAGGAAGTTGTACCTGCTGTTAACGGAGCTGTTGAACATTCTAAAGAACATGGTAATTGTGATTTGGGTGTGGCATTATCCAAAGAGAAGTTACATAGGAAGGAAGACAAGGAAGGACCATCAAAGGCCAAGCCACCTAAGCTGTCAATTGCTGCAGGGTAAGATCATACTGCTCATTATTTCTGATATCCCAAGCCTCTGATACAGAGTGGGGATTAGATACTGAACATAATTTTTTAGCAATGCAGATATTATTTCCCAATGCTTTTAAGTATTTTCGATATTATTAACTGCATAAATTATACATTTGTACATGTGTCTGTTGTTCAGATTTCATCTCTGTCAGTTAAACTATTTTTTGAACTAGAGAATTTTTGTATGCTAAAAATAAATTCCCCCTCCCCTCTTACCTCCCCCCTTATCACTTCCTTCTCCTACCCTCCCTGTCTCCTTACTGTGCTACATTGTACCCATATAATCAACTATATGCTAATTATTTTACATGTACCTTCACTTAACTTGCTGGTACTTGAACCGACAACCTTCAGATCTGTTGGTCAGAGCCTTAAGACTTTATGTTCGTTTTTCCTGGCCAGAAAGAGCTATTTCCACCGATTTTGATATGAACTAACGAACCTCTCGGCCATGTGGGATGCTTAAAATTAAAGCAAATATGCAAAAATGACTAACAAACATTGTATATAAATAGTCTCCAGGGAATATATTGAAAATCCTTTCAATCAAGCATTGAGGGAGGGAAGTTTAACTGTTTGTATCCAATTAACAGCCACTAAACGAGCGATTACTCGATACATGCGCAGTACCATGACATAGCCCCTTTAATCACTGTACCACAGAGGTGGTTGATGTGAATTGAAGCACCATACTCTTTTACTATAATTATATCATTGGTGCTACTAGTATCCAGTCCCCCACAATCTAGTCCAAATGTGCATATACACTACTACTGTAATACCATATGAAAACACCATGAAAATGCTATGAAATATTCATAGCATCAGCATAGCCTTTTCATAGGGAAACCATATGAAACAGTTATACAGTACAGCCTGGATGTATGTTAACATTTACACGCGTGTACAAAATTAATTTACTACACACATTTGAGTGTATTACACGCGTGCACTACACTTGTGTATTACACGCAAAATGCGTGTAGTTTTCCTTTGTTATACAGTTATTGTCAAAAATCAATTCGGCATGAAATTGTTTGTAATTGGAACTCCAGCGCCGTCTCTAGATCTTCGAACGGTTTCCGCCAAAACTTAATAAATTATGCTGAAGGAAACTTTTGATCGTATGCTCCGCATTCACTCTGCAGTTCACGTAATAAACGTTCGAACAACTTGCCCCAAACGTTCGAACGACTTGCCCTTACGTTCGAACAATTCAACATCACAAAGTGATGAAGTCAAAACTGCAAATGTTCGATGTGGTTCGTGTGATCTCACGCTAATTAACAGACAACAAATTAAAACTGAATGAACTCAATTTCGCACCAGGTGGAAACTATTCAGATACGTAAATTAAGTAAAAACTTTCAAAACGTTTGATTCTGTAAGCATATCTATTTCTAAAAGAAAATTTTATCTGTAGAGAATATTTGGTGCGATCTCAAAGCAAAACAAACACGGAGTCATAATGATTATTCAAATCAGTTCGCCGCGGAAAATGTCACACTTCTGTGTCGCGGAATTCAAGATTCGAAAATCATTACCTTTGAAAACGGATCCACATTAAATAGAAAGAACTCCAAAATGTTCTGTTCAGTTGACGTTATCATTTGCCAGCAAAGTTGAGAAGCTTTGTGGTGATTTAAACTACAATGCAATAAAACTTCCCGTGAAGTTGGCGGCACTCGTGTTGTGTGAAAAACCAGACTGATCAGTCTTCACGGCTGAAAGCACATGTCAACAAATTTTGATGGATTGACAGATCTGAGTTGAAACTACAGAGACTATAAAAGTTTATCAGATGAACTAAAAACACCAAACTAGCGGTGGGATGGTGTTTCGTACAAATGTCAGGATTATCCGTTTATAGAACTTTTTAGTCCTTCGTGAAAGCTCCAGAGGCTTCGATTGAGTAACGGATTGAATGCATCGTTCGAACGGTTGCTTGTAGCGTTCGAACAGCCAAGTGATTGTTCGAACAGATCAGTGAGTGGATCGTTTATACGATTTTCACAAAACGTTTAAACGGGCTAGGAAAAAATCCAAACAGCTTCGTAAAACGTTCGAACGACTTATAAAATCGTTTAAATGGTTTCTCAAAACGTTCGAACGGACACCGAACGGTCTCTGAACAACTTTTTAGGCCGTTTGTCTTTCACACGAAGGTAGTCGTTTTCCCATGTGTGGTCACAATTAGTGTTTATGATTATGACTATAAAAACACAGACTTAGCATTTACAATGTACAGTATAAGCGCTTCGGTTCCTTGCTACGAACTTATTTTTGAAAAACATGTAGGAAGAATTGTCGTAAATCTTTGCAGAAGTTTTTAGCTGAGGATTCTACACTTTAGTCCAATGCTAATTCGGCTCATTGTGGAAAACTTTCATTCGCGGACCGGTATTGTTGATCTGCGGTATTTTTCAGCAGTTATTCTCTGGAGTTCAACGAGTTAATGAGGCACTGAGGTGCGTGTAGTTCCGTGCGTGTAGTACACACAAAGTGTGTGTAATTACACTCAGTTCGTGTAATTACACTCAGTTGAGTGTAGTACACGCGCGGAATTCCGCGCGCGTTACACGCAAAATGTGTTAACATACATCCAGGCTGTACTGTACATTCATAAGCATTTCATAGTGTTTTTTCATAGTACTATGAAAAAAGCTATGAAAATTTGTCCCGTTCCATAGCCTTGTTTCATAGGTTAATGCTATGTAATTTCAAAGATTTTGGAATAACTATAAAGCTATGAAAACCCTATGAAATCAAAACCCTATGAAAAGGCTATGAAATCATGCCTATGAAAAAGCTACATGTATGAAGCTTGCCATGAAATGCCTATGAAATGATGTCCATGAAATCCCTATATTATTTCATAGTAATTACCAATGAAATATTAGAAGTTTCATAGGAATTTCCTTCATTCTCCCTATGAAAACTGAGTTATGAAAATTTATCCCGTTTCACAAGGTCATTTCATAGGAATATTCCATGAAATGTTTTGTATACATGCTATAATTTTTTTCATTTCAGGAAAGTCAACCTACTATGTATGAAAATATTCCATTGAAATAAACACAATTTCTCACTTGCATTATTAAAATTATGTTGTACTGCTGGTACATGTATGTAAACTTTAAATTATAGAAAAATATACATATATCCTATTGAGATGGAGGATACTTTACAGGATTGGCAGGTAATAAATTATATAGTGAATGACATAGGACCTTCTATAGCTACTATATGTAGCATTGCTTGGTCCTATAAAAAAAAGCTTAATTAAGGAAAGCTTTTACTGTAGCCAGTGTTTCAATCAATTTAATAAAGAGGTGAAGAGCTCAGAAAAGCTGAAATGGTTGTTACATGTATGTCTATCATTATTGCAAACTAACTTGCTGTTATAAATTATTTAATGTCCATTATATTTCATGGTCTCTTACTGCACTGGCTCACTAAAACTGAATCCACACAATTTCTAGCTCATGTACTTGATCTGATCTGCAAATCGACAGACCTCTCCTTGTTCAAGCACTTGCAAGAGATCAAGTGACAAAGTGCTGTGCCCAATCCGCTGTGCCTAATCCGCTGTGCCTATGATGGAAGACAGTATACGTAGTGTTATGATTAATTTTATTGAATACGAGGGATGTACATAGCAAGAGTTATTTTCCAAAATCATAGTGATCTATTTATACACATACTGTTCGAAAAGATTGTAATGTGGTGAAGTGAAATAAACCTTAAAAAGTGAAATTTTACTTTTGTCAAGTTTTGATCATGAGCTGAAATTGTATTTCCCCTAGGCCTAACTAGCTATAAAGTGAAATTTTACGTGCACGAAATGATCGAAACCGTTCAAACAACAGCTGAACTAAAAGTATGATAACCAAGCGCTATATTCCCTTTTCTTGTTACAATCCACAACAATTGAATGATCACATCTTACCTTTATAGTTTTCTTATCTCCCATGTGTTTTGAAAACCCTTTGCTCAGTCTGGAAGCCATATTATACAAGAGATCGCATGTCGTGCCGCCAAATCGAAGTTGTTAGTTTTGAAAATGGTGCGCGGTGCCCGCACAATTCAGGTCAGTGGTCTTTAGATAAGCAATGCATCCTGGGATCAGTTCACGGCCGCCATCTTTGTTTGTTGTTGAGAACTTTACTTGAGCTGGCCGGGCGTGCTTCATTCATCTGAGGATTAATTTGCGAAATGGTCTGGCTATATATTCAAGGAATCTCAACGCTAATGAACTGTTTAACCAACTCCTCATCTGTTTTGCTGTGTCTGCCTGGGAAAGCATGTAAGTCGTAAGGCTATTCGATCATGTTAGCTGGGCCTGTCAGAACTCAGAACTGGTTCTCGCTTTTTTATTAGTTTTACACAAACACCAACCTATATGTTTTCTTCTCCTTTTCTGGTTGCATGAAGCCTTAACCTATAGTGCAGCCAGCAATGAGTTGTATCAGGACTTTGCTGTTTCTAACGGAAATTATTATACATGTAAGTCGAGTCCACTCGATTGATCGCTGAGCATGTACCTCGTTGACATCAAGTTTAAATAAACTGCCAACTCACGCAACTTGTACTTCATTTCTGTAAAATTTCAATGTTTCAGCCAGTCATCAATGCAACGTTACTCTTTTCCGGAGAAAGTTACGAAATCTGCGCTTCTGTAAGCCTCTAGCTTTGGCTATGTAAAACAACACTAATGTAAAGCTGAGGGATATCATTAAATATATATATATATAAAATAGTAACTTTAGATCGTTTGAAAGCCAATTTATTATTGGTTGGAGTTCCAATTGTTCTATCAAGAACTGTTTGGGTGTATGTTTCTTCTGGACATGGATCTGACATTGCCTTGTGAAATCCACAACAATTTTTACCATGTGATGGTTAATAAGGGTGTTCATGAATGTTCTAGTTGCATGCAAATTTGGAAGCAAGTGCTGCATATAACTTTGCATATGTATATCCTATGAAAAGATTTAGTATTTACACTGTAACATACAGTTTTCAAAGTGTTTTCATAGTACCTTAATTTCATAGCCTCTTGTTATACTGATTTCATAGTCATTTCATAGGATGTAAAATTCAAAGCCAAACAATTCATAGGGTACTGTATTTTTCATAGGATATAATTTCCCTTTACCAATTTCATAGCCTTTCAATCTTTCATAGGTCTATGAAAAGAAACCTTCATAGTGCTATGAAAATATTTCATGGGATATTTCATAGGTTGGCCTAGTTTCATAGCCTTTTCATGTGGTCTTCATAGGATACTGCACTGGTAGTGATATGTGCAGTGAAACCTTGTAAAAGCTCGGAATTTCACTAAAACTGTGCACAAACCCAGTATCCCATTGAACATAAAATACAGTAAGTGAAAAAAATATGTTCTGGCAAAAGCACCTCTGGCCCCCACGTTGGGTGGGTTGACAGTGACTACAATTGAAGGGCTGTGTGCAAAAAGGGTGTAAGGGATTCTTGATCACGTTCTAAATTCTCCCTTAGAAAACAAAGAAATTGAAGGAGAATTTAGAATGTGATCAAGAGTCCCTTAGGCCCTTTTTGCACACAGCCCTTCAATCATTATACAGTGTATGATAAAAAATTATTCTAAGTGAATCCCCCCAAAAAATTCCTAGTTGAAAAATAATTTCCCTAGTTAAAAAAGAAAAATCCCTAAAAAACAAAATATATTAAAATAAATAAATAACCGAGATGAAATTTGAACTACATTCATGTCCAGTTGTAGCTGAGTAGTTTACTGTCTTATTTCAAAGTTGTTCATTTTGTTTTGAGGTTTGTTTAAGACTGCTCATTTACTCTAAACATGAATTTCAAATGCTAAAAAAATACTGGAGATCCTGTTTGGTTTTGTGTAACCTCTGACCTTGCAAACATGCATAATTATGTGCATGAAGACATCTGTATTGTAATCTGATGTTTCTGTGAGGTGATCTCATGAGTCTGGAATAATCTGCATCTCAAAAGAACCGCTGAGAATTGATTGGGAGTGTTAATATTGGAGAAGATAAATTCTTAAATTCAATGTAAAGGAATTAATAGCCACAGGTATTTAGAAATAGACTTACATTATTCACTTTTTAATGCCACTGAGAGCACATAGGCCCCTGCATGAATAATGTTTAATGATGTCAATTGTATTTTTTTAAACAGTCTAGCATCCCTAAAGGTTAATTAACATTTGTAAAGGCTCTAGCTTTTTGAAGGGGTTCTTATGTGCCCTAATTTCTTGGTTTCTTTCCACAGGAGTTCAATGGTACATGTAGCTTCTTGTGAGGTAAGATATTACTTTGAAATTGTGTTGAATCCCCAGTCACATCTGATAACTTTGAATTTCATGGAATAAAACTGATTGCTCTCCAAAGCACAATTATGCTGTGAGCTTCTGTAGATTTCCTGTCTGTTTTTTTTAAGTCCATGAACTGCTCCCAGCTATGGTTCCCACCAAGGATCATGGCAATTATAACTTTTGGAGATTCTATTGTTTGTAAACTATACCTTTTATTGATATACATTGTTTAAGGTGGATGTGATCCCAGTGTTTTTACTGTTACATGATACATGCTTGTGATAATCACACAATTTTTAATCTGTACCTGATTGCATTTTTTATGTACAACCGTTTAAATACTCATTATGATAACACAACCGTTTTTAGAATAAGCTGTGAAAATGGGATCACCATAAACAGGTTTTACCAAGCTGACATTGCTCCTTTTGTTTACATAATTTCATTTGTAGAACAATTAGCAATTAGCACTAGTTTTGTATTTTGACTAGTTTAAGGTAAAGGTTATAATAACTGTAGTTACTCTAGTAGTTTGAGGGCTCCTTGTTGAGACTTCTTCTACAGTATCATGCTGATGAAGCCTTTCTTGGCTTGATCAAGTGTCTGGATGCATTCCAGCTTTAAGCTTTCACTAAACCAGATACAGAAGTTTTTATAACATTTGGTATACCTTCGACAATAGATGCACATGGTTAACTCAAACAGAAAAAAATAATAGATTGAAAAGAGTGTTAGGTCTGTAACAGCTAGATTGGATATGATATACAGGTCAAGGTTTTGAGGCTAAATATTCAAATTATGAGACAACAGGATGGTCATCTACTGTAATTACATTTTGTCATTATTTTGTTGTTGTTTCTTTTACTAAAATAGCTTCCTGTTCAAACTAATCAGTTATCAGTAATATTAGTTTAATGTTTTCTACACCTGAGCAGCTTAGTGCTTGTAAAAACATTGAGGTTTGTTTTAATAGTTAATTTCTAAGGTGATTCATGATCATGTTTGATCCTTTGCATGCCTTTACAAGTAGGAAAGTGATACCTTTCCTTTGTTGTTTATCTAAAGTGAAACAGCTTGCCAGGTTTGCATACAAGGGTGAGAAAACACCAAGTAAATACCAACTTTGTGTTTGTTGGTCTCATTATGGTACAGACAAGGGCTTGTCTTGTACTAGTTCAGGACTTCAAAGTATAGCAAAGTGGATACTTTAATTTATACACTGTACAATGTTTGAATTTATCATATATCTCGACATGTAGCTCATTAGCATGCAGTCTTGACAGCTCATTGCCTAATTTTTTTGTCACATACTTCAGGATAATAATTTATTGATTACAGCTAAAGTATTCTCTGCCTTAACCTGTTGATGTAGTCTGAAAACTGGAAAGTAAAGGGTACTTGGGAATAATTTGTTGACTGATTAAAGTTCAAAATCTGAAGCAATTGCTTCTTTTTTTGTTATGACTGTAACAATTATGTAGTTTTCAGTCACTTAATGGCACTGCATCACCACAATTGGAGAGCCGTATGCAAAAAGGGTGTAAGTGTCTCTTGATCACATTCTAAATTCTCCTTCAATTTCTTTGTTTTCTAAGGGAGAATTTCGAACATGATCAAGAGTCACTTGTGCCCTTTTTGTACACAGCCCTTCAATTTTGCTGTTGGGGAGCTGGAGTGCTAGCTTTGCCTGTCACCACTGCGGCCTAAGTTTGAGCCCTTACCTGGTAACATGCAAGTTGAATTTGTTGGTATCTCACTCTTTTCTCCAGATTTTCTTGTTTTCCTCCCTATACAAAAACCAACATGCTAAATTCCAATTCGATCTGTGAATTTGCCAGGTCCTGTCTTTGATCAGTCCCTATGGTTGTTTCAGTACCATTAAAAATTCAGTGTGGACTTTCTTGGCCAAAAAAGTGGGGAATACTCTCATTTTCTTGGCTTAAAAGTGAGGAGAACAAATAATTTAAATAATGGCCTGACATTTTGTTGGTTATCAGCCTTGCCATTCATACATAAATGTAGACTCCTAGGAGAAGACATAGTATTAGTTTCTTTTCATTCATTAAAAAGGTAATAAAATTATTTTACCTAAATTTGTGAATTTCATTGAGCTTCTTCAGTGAGCAAACAGGAAATATAATTTTATAAAATTTATTGGGGAAGGAAAAATTGCTTTTGCAACAATATTATTATATGCTTTGTGTGCCATCAAATGAGGTTCATCCATTTTGGGAAACACTGAAAGTCACAAATGTTTATCACCTGTTATGTTAAACAAACTGTTAACTTAAAAATATTTTATGCTGTCAGTAGTATTTTTATAATGACTGAGAAAAACAAGGAAGTGGGAATTTAAGTTTATAGAAGCTGGTTCAAAGAAGATAATTTAATTGTAAAAAATGATGGATTTTTTATTAAAGCTTGCTCTTGAAGCCATTTATAAAGCTCTAACACAATAACCTTTAAGCTTACCATAGTTTTCCACTTACAAATGCAGCACCCCTAACTTTGACAACCTTAATGCTCACTCTGATTTGAAGTCTGAAAAGTTTTTGCGAAACTCTAACTTATAAGATGTACCATACATTTAGCCATTTCTCGCTACAAACAAGAATGTTAGTTCTTAATCGTTCAGGGTCATCAAAAACTATTGTTTCTATTTCGTCATGATGCCATCCCAGTTCAACACCTGCATTCATTGCTTCTGTTGTTTTGTTCTTTGTGAGTTAAATTCTTAAGCTTTGGCTCATAACATATTATTAAGCTAGAATATTAGTTTTTTGTGTGAATAATTCAAATAGTACATTCAGGACTTGTCTTAAAACATCTACTGTTTAATTTTGCCGTTGTTTTAATTGCCTTTGAATTAAAAAAAATATGAAGTACAATTCCTTTACTAAGAGTGTTCATTCCTGGAGTGTACAATAACTGCTTCTATTTTCATTTAAAGGCTTTAATAAACATTTTTGGCATTATAGAGTGAAATAAACTAGTTGTTAGGTTTTGTCAGCTGTGGTGGTTAATGTTTGAGTTCAGAGCATTTTTTAATTACAGTCAGAAAAAGACCAAACTAATTATTTTAATCAAGCCGAACAAATGCTAATTTTGATTGGGTTATATGACTTGAGTCTGACAAGCCATTTCCTAAAAGTTGTCTCTTGGATAGAATTCTAAATGCATTTTATTTACAAAGAATATTAAATTCACTTTTAGAGAAAGAAGAGAGAATCTACATAAATTACACAAGTGAATAACTCTTATCTACCCTGTGGGATTGTTATCATAGAAGCTTAGCATTGATTGGCCCATTGGGACACAAGAAGGTTCCGCAAGGAAACAATTATTTAAGAAATGTAATGTCACTTCAAAGAAGATAATCTGAGTAAGGGTATAGTGAAGGAGATTGGTATCTAAAGGGCCTGAAGTCTGTAGGGAATCTTGTTATAATGATATGAAAATGGAGGAGTGCAAATGTGGGATGAGTATATGAAAGGTACTTGTATTTTTCTTTATACCTGGGTGATTGTTATTGCCTTCAATCCTGTCACGATTCTTCAGTGTGGTATAATTTGAGTCTTTGACATGCCAAGACTGAAAATAAATTTCAGTAAATTTCAGTGTTTTTGCATTGTAATCAGCCCACTACATGTATGTAACTGAGGAGATAAATTATGTGTAAAGGGAACTTTTCGGAAACGAAGTAGAGTAAACTGGTAATATTTTTTTGCCATATATTTGAGAGGGTTTGAGAGTGTCCGTGTGTTTATGTAATTGCATTTTGTGAAAGCAGTATAAAGAACTCCAGGTATTAATTTGAAACACATCCTCAAAAGAGAATCCATCCTAGGGAACTTAAATGCCCAGCATTTAACACATGTTTTTCATGAACTCCTCAAATGAAGAAATTTGATGCTTACTGTAAACTTTAAACCCACTCTCATCCTCACCTTCATTGGGGAAGGAAATTTGGTTTCAGATGTCAATTTCAAATAAGAATCAAGAATATCAAATGAGGACTTACATGTACTTACCCAGCAGCTGCTGATTTCACAATTTGCATGACAAAGAACTCTCAGAATTAATCAAAGTTCTAAAAAATCAAGATGAACTCAGACTGAGCTTGCCAAAAAGGTTTGTTTTCTCTTATTTTGAAAGGCAAAACCTGCAGTGGTGAGAATTAAGTTGAGTAGAACTCAGATAATCTTAGAATGCTGCTTATGGCTTCTTTCTTGTCACCTCTTTGTGCATCTCTTTTTAGTCTGATTGTCAAATATATTTTAAGTCATAACTTTCATTGGTAAAGTAGAATTTAAGGTTTTTGGGAAACCCTATATAGTTAGAGATAACTTGGTTAATTTTCAGTTGGCATTTTACACTAATTTAAAGTTAAGGAGCATGTGGGGTTTTACTCTCTGTGTATAACTCTAAATTATTCAGAATCAAAAACAATTTGGTCAATTATATCTTATCCCAAGGACATTTAATGTTTTATTGTTGTTGTTTTTTACAAAAAATGAATTCATTTTGCAGTCATATAAGAATTGTAAAAGATCATGCTAATGTGTATATATTTCTAGTTAAATTAGGCTCTCAGTCTAGAATGTTTTAATCCCTTATTATCCCTTAACTTATTCTTTGCTCTATGAAATGAATTCTAGCCCTTTGGAATACATGTATAAGAATAACCGTAACCTATAGATTGATCGGCAGGTCTCCCCCTATTGGTAGACAATTGAATTACCAAATAAAACAAACTAATGCTGCTACTTTGATGGCTACACCATAAACTGTATTTGGCAGGTTCTCCATAGCTTTTGTCAGAAAAGAGTTATTCACTAGATTTAATTTGGGAGGTTAGTTTGGCATTGACCAATCAGTGGACAGGGTACTCTTGAGTTAAGAGACAGGTGAATGCTGAAAGGGGATTTTAATGCAAATAAACCCAAACTCACACTATCATAGTGATTACTTTTAATCTTTTCACAAGTGATTTCTGTTGCCTTCTTTGGAACTTTGCCAGTCTGGTGGCATATTTTTGGTGTTGTGATATTGGCCTGTCTGGATTTGAGTCAATGAAAATGAACTTCTAGATCACTTTCACACAGCTGCCAATTGGCGATAATGGCTTGGGAACCGTAAGGGTAACATTCATAATGATTGGGTTGCTATTTCAATATAGCCAAAACAGCTTCCTTTTCTTTGAGTGGGAAGACAAAAACCTCTTTCTTCCATTAGTATCCTTTCATCACAACATTATCCATACATTGTGTGGTTATAGTGTTTTTGTAGATAGTTCCTAATGTTAATTTCCATTTTTTAAGGTACATGAAATTTAGGGTCATGTTTTTTCATTGCTTTGGGATGATATGTTAATTGTCATGTTCTATTTTGTGATATTAAAGTGATTTTATTATTTGAATCAATGACTTAATGTATTGCTTTCCGTTATTACTCCAAGATCGATCTCTATTTTTTCTCTCTTGAAATCTAATTCAGTACTTCAAGAACATGTTTAAATTATTTGTTAATGTTTGTGACAATTTCTTCTGTACAGGACAAGTCACTTTGCGGGGAAAGAAATAGTGTTGAGAAGATTCTAGAGGTAATGCCCACACTAATATTATTTCTGTTTATACATTTTCCTTTCTAAATATCTGCTTTGGTGGTTTCTGAGGCATTGTTGATTCTGTCATCTCATTAGTAAGCATGCCTCTCATCTCACAGACAAACTGAATTATTAAAAGCTTTCCCAGTGGTTGGCTGTGAATTTTCTAGGTTTCTTAGTTTGTTCATTAAAACATATAAAGTTCATTTATGTTGTACACCATACAGGCTCATTTTATTAATAGACTTATTAAATATTTCTTCACCTTGGTCATTCCCTGCTGCCACCAAGTTTACCCATTTGAATCTGGGAATTTTCATTTCAATCTTCCAGTGAATTTTCCCATGATTTTCTGTCAAAGAGCAACAAAAAATATTCGGTTCTCATTAGTTAAATCTAAGAAAGCTGACAGTTCTTGGTCAAACAAAATCCAAAGGAAACCAGTTTTTGATCTATATCACTTATTAAAGTGAAGTCTATTTGATTTTCATCCCAGCATGAATGATAGTGTTTGCCATGTTGTCACGGGACAATATTATTACACTGCCTCCACTTATTGCTGTCACAATTTATTTAGGTGGAAAATACCACAAAGGTTTTCTCCTTTTGAGATCCAATCCTGTGATGCCTAAAATCGGTGTGGAGCTCAATCTTATAGAAAGTCAAATTTAAAATCCACAACAAGGTTTTATATGGTAACTTATTAAAATTAATATATTATTTTTATGTCTAGATGGGTTATACATCAGAGAGTTAAACAAACAAAATTTATACAATCCATGACAACTGGCATTCATATAATTATCATCATTTATAACAAATACTCATCAAGGGGTTTAGTTGTGAACTCTTGAAACTTTCAATAGTTGGCATAAAAATAATGTAATTCCCTGACCAATGCACTGGCTGTTGTGTATTGTATTATTGTACGAATGTAGTCTTTGTGCAAAAAAAATTATGTCCTTAACTGTCTGAAAACTCTAGGTTTCTATCGTGCTGCTTTTAAATTATGTGGTGTACAGAAACCAAGAGTGATGAGTCTCATTGTTTTTGAATATTAATGAAGTTGTGGTAATAAAATATCAAGAACCAGCAAAAATGTTCATGTGCTCTTCTTTAAAGGTATTAATAAAATTGATTGATAGTTGTTAGCTGAGTATCCAAATCAGTGCTAATTTAATTTTTCTATCTTTATGTATTTTATACAGATAAATTAAAACAATCTTCTGGAAGTCCATTGCCTTGTGGAAATTATCATATTGTTGCCAATTGTAGTTTGAACTTAATTTATGTGTGCTTTGTTGTTTTCATAATCTAGTGTCAGGGTTTTGTTACATGTTTGTACATGTATTAACTGATCATTATTGTTCATAAGCAGTTGTGAATACTTAGGAATGTTTTTAACTTTTGTGTCTGACTTTCTCCTTACAGATATTACTTTCTTTTTGAGAACTTCATTCCATTAAAAGTAATATTGAAAAATTTTCCCTAGGAAATGACACAGCCAGTAGCTCCACCATTGACAGGAATACACACTCCACTCAAAGGCAACTCAAGGTTTGCCTTCCCTCATCGGACGGCTGCACAGGTAATGGCTTCCATTCAAAGCCTGGCCTACTGGTAATCTTTAAAGCAATCTTATTAATTGTAATGGTTGCAACTTTTGTCAGACCAATATACATATTAAAAAAAAAAAATTGCTTTGTGTTGTTGATTAAAAATACAGTATAATTTTATTGTACGTGGTTTCTCATGTCTTATACATTTGTATCACTTCTGTTTTTGCTTACAGAAGAATAGCCCAAGTACAAGTTCATCAAATGTCTTTAATAGCAGTAAGTACATACAAAACAATCACTGGCTTTGCAGCAAGCTATCCTATGACTGAAACAACTATATAAGTGAACACTTGGCACTATAAAACAGTGGTCTGTAAGTGGTTGACTGATCACTTACCTGCAACCATCAATATTTTGGATCCATAATTACCCTTAACTACCTTTTATAATAAAGGTAATAGTGCATCATTAGTACTTTGCAAAGTTTTAATCCATCGTTATTCTTCACAGTGTTGCTTGAATGTGAATATTGAGTGCATTTCAATCTGTTTTAGCTTTGCAATGTTCACAGTGGCACCAGCCAGCAGAAAAGGCAAATGGCATTGAAATTTATTTCGATAACAAAATGCATCGTAAATCAGATTTTCTGAAAGGAAAAGTCACAATCTATTGTTGTTGATGATCATTTATTTTAATACTTGGTTAGCGATTGTTAACTATCAAACTATCAATAATCGAAGGGGGTTATTGTTGTCAGAAAGTTGAAAAACCAAAGTAAAATGTTGGGAAGCTGTGTTAAGAAGCTATTGTGCATTCTGAAATTATTAGTATTTTGCTTTGACAAGATCCAGTGAGGTGAACTTGTGGATGTAAAGTGCATTTTTGTGTGTTCTCAAGGGTAAACATGTGGAAGTTTTCAAAGTTATTATTGCTGTTGTGATAACCTGTGTAACCAATATAATGCTGTCATTGTTACGACATTACCACTAAGTGATTTATGGGGACCAATACCATGTCTGTCAAAGTTTGAGCTGCCTGGCATTAACTTGTCAATAAGGATGGAGGGTAGGTGCCATTTGCAATGCAAGTACTAGCAACAGGCAAGCAATGTGCAACTAAGGAGGGAACCATGGGAAGCCACAGGTCAACCCCCGGCACATGTCACACTGGATTACAGTGGAAAAAGATACTTACCTAGGTCTTAGACCTTCCATAGTAGGGTGGGTGGGTGGGGCAATCCAGCAAGCAAACGTGAAGCAAGCAAGCTAGAACTGAGCACGAGGGCAAACTCGTCACATTTGAAGACCTCGTTGCACATGCGCCAAATGAGCACTGTCCGCTATTGCAAAGCAATCCCAAAATAACTAACCATGGGGGCAAATTTGTCACATAAGACAACTCCATTAAGCAAGCAAGCTAGAACTGAGCACGAGGGCAAACTCTTCACATTTGACGACCTCCTTGCACATGTGCCAAATGAGCACTGGCCAATGGCTATTTGCAAAGCGATCCCAGAATAACTCACCATGGGGGCAAATTCGTCACAAAAGACATGCAATTATGAGAACAATATGCTGGCCAATCTCCCAGTAACTATGATTATTAAATCTCATTTAGAAATGAGGGAGATATGGGCATGTACTTAGAATCATGTGCCGATCATGTCATTGTTATGGGATCACCACTTAAGTGATTTATGGGGACCTAATACCATGTCTGTCAAAGTTGAGCTGCTTACTTAAAATCATGTGACTGATGACATCATCATTACGACATCACCACTAAGTGAATTGTGGGACCCAATACAATGCCTTTCAAAGTTTGAGCTGCCTGGTATTAGAAATGAGGGAGATATGGGCATATATTTAAAATCATGTGACCGATGATGTCATCGTTACGACATCACCACTAAGTGATATATGGAGTTCCAATACCATGTCTGTCAAAGTTTGAGCTGAGTGCCATTAGATATGAGGAAGATTTGGGCTTGTACTAAAAATCATGTGAACGATGATGTCATCATCATGATATCACCATTACGTGAATCATGGGGACCAAATACCATGCCTCCATCAAAGTTTGAACTGCCTGGCATTAGAAATGAGGGAGATATGAGGATGTACTTAAAATCGTGACCAATGACATCATCGTTACCACATCGCCACTAACTGAATCATGGGGACCCTATACCATGTCTGTCAAAGTTTGAGCCACTTGCCATTAATTTGAAGCGAGTTAGCCATGAAAATTTACAAGGGTTTTACGTCACTATCGGCACATGAGCACACACAGCTCCTACATGAAGGGCACATGCATCTCCCACATGTTTAACACAGCTGCTCGCTCATGTATAAATAAGGTAGCAGTAACTTTACAGTTAGTAGCAAGAAGAGAACCGGCAATGAGGACTTGAGCAACATTAATTCCAACAGCAAATGAAGGGCTGTGTGCAAAAAGGGCATAAGTGACTCTTGATCACGTTCTAATTTCTCCCTTAGAAAACAAAGACATTGAAGGAGAATTTAGAATGTGATCAGGAGACATTTACACCCTTTTTGCACATAGCCCCACAATTAAGTAATGCTCCACATCGCTCTACAATTAGTAATTAAATCAAATATTGATTATTATTATTATTATTATCAAGTTACATTCCAAGCATTCCATTCTGCAAACAGCTTAGTGAGTGTGTGAGTGAGTGAGTGACACAATTTCCCCAACCATCCAGATAACTGATTTCTGCGCTTGCACACACCTATGAGTTAAAAAGGCAAATGCATAGCGATCGAGTCATTAACATACTGACCACTTGCCAACCAGATGCCAATTGAAATAAGAAGTATGTACTGATATCCACTTGTCAGCAACTGCATCATGATTATAATTTTATTGGCAGCATTGATTCTTATATTGCGTTTCTTTTGTATCAGAAGAGAAAGAGGAACCAAGTGGTTTACTGCATGACTTGTTACTGACAGACAGTGACAGCGAGGATGAGAAGGTGTGTAACTAGAAAATAATATTACCACAGAAATTGTTTGTAACTTTCAATATTTGTGATCTTACACCAGAAAATGTACAATAACGCCTTTCCGTTTAAACGGTTTTCAAGTCCGTTACACAACTTTCTAGGCCTTGTAAACAAGTTGGAAAGCTGTGGACATGAGTTGGGAAGCCGTGTACACTAGTTGGAAAGATAGCCCAAAAAAGCAAATGGCTTTCTAAAACGTTTACAGTTATCTGTGACAGGTTAGCACGAAAATTCGCTGCACTCTGCAAAATTTCGTTTGGTACTCTGCAAATATTCGCACAAAACTTCGCTTCTTCGAAATGTTGATCCTTCGAAATTTTGATGCCCGTCCAAGATCAAGTTACTTTTTCCAGCTCACTTGGTCAATTCGACAAACCTAAGTTGTAAACTTTATTCGGACTTTGAGTAACTGAACTTTGCGACTCACTTTCGAACGGTACAGGAGGACAACTACAGGAGGACAACTGCAGAGTTTACTTCAGTTCAGTCAGTATAATCAGGCTAAGAATAGAAATCTGATGCTTTGAACATGGTTTGAATTGAAGGCCGGAAGGCTAATAAATGAAAGGAATGCGTTACTAATCACACATCCCAACCTCGGAAGTGTTCAATTTTGTAAACGTTATCTGTATATCCACAATAATATTCAGATCCGTCAGACTTCCAGATCTTTGTAAAAGTCATTGCATAAAGTTTTCAAGTAAATTCGGACCATGCAGTTATCGAAATATATTGTGAGCTGTAAAATAAACAAAACAACGGCTGTGTGGCCCGCTTTAAAGCTTGACTCACTCGTTGAGTGCAAAGCATAACACCAAATAAACTTTTGCTTCAGTGTAGTTTCACATTTACGGCATATCCTTGTCTTGTTACTTAAGGTTTTGGCAGAAATCATTGTAAATGTTTGCATATTAAAATCTCAACTCTTCTTGGAGTCTGAATTTCCACATGCAATCAGTCAGGCATGAACGTGTCGGTCTGATTTTTTACAGAACATGAAAGACGTGCAAAAACTTCAATACTCTTACTAGAAAACTTCTACTGGGGAAGTTGCAATTCCTTTTTGAATTAAAAAGCTTTAAATGCGTCGGATCAAATCAGTCAGTTCGCGTAAATGGAAAGTGCCCTTGCTTAAATTGCACTCCTGTGGTATTTGTGTCAGAAATGAGACACATGTCTGGCTAACAGTTCATGATTGATGGGGACTTTATACACAGGGTATTTACCAAAACCATCTTACTGTACATTTGTAAAACCGTGTTTTGTTATTAATTCAAATTTGTCACGCGTTAATCCTGGTGAAAGAAAGGTTAGAATACGAAATTGTGTAACATTCGTAGGAACAAAGAGCGAAATTTGTAAAAATACGTTTGCATTACTTTTGCACGGCAATTAACTGTCTGGCCGAGAAACGGCTTCACAACTCGGTTGCACAGGTAGGGAAAAAACAACTTTCAAAGCCGTGTACACAACTTTCGAAGCCGTGTAAACCGTTTTCTAACGTGTTTACATGGATAACAAATGGCTTAGCACGCTAAACGGAAAAGCGTTATTGTACGTTTTCTCATGTAAGGTCACATTTCAGCTTTCCTTTCAGAGTTTTATAAAAATAATTATAAATTATGTTCCATCTTTAAACGTAAGCCTAATTCTTAACCAATGCAAGTCGATTAAAAGTAAGAAGCATTTAGTGCAGTAGCAGTGTAAATTTATAAAATATGTTCTTGTATTAAATAAATGTACTTCTAATGAAATAATGTGAAAGTATAGATTATGAGTACTGTATTTTCTCATGTATATTAGGTGCACCTTTTTGACCTTTCAGATTTTGAAAGTAACAAGAAATATATTGCCTCAAAGTATTAATGTAGAGT
Source organism: Actinernus sp. WN-2022 (assembly GCA_030867875.1). Classification (NCBI taxonomy): domain Eukaryota; kingdom Metazoa; phylum Cnidaria; class Anthozoa; order Actiniaria; family Actinernidae; genus Actinernus; species Actinernus sp. WN-2022. The sequence goes on from JAOWCC010001751.1 coordinate 39,577,563, forward strand.
ATAAAATAGCATCAAGACCATACCGTAAACAAAGCCATCGAACAATAGAAACAGCACATTATTCACAGAACACTAGTGTCTGCAAGATTTTCTACTCAAGCTCCTCTCCTTCGCTTTCCAAAGAAAACTTATCTGTCCAATCATTTGCTTGTTAACTCCTCAAGTGGATGGTTCCTAGTGTTGCTAAAGCCCATTATTGGTCTTGGAAACCTTCAAACTTTCAAATAAAGTATTATTCTCATTGAGTTTGTGTTCAGGTTCAGAGCTCAATTGGATATTCGAGAAAATACTCACCCTAGGCCCCTCCTCTTGTGGTTTTGCCACAAGACTTGCCAAGAGCATTCAACAACAGTTTCCTGTTTATTCAGGCCGGGCCAGCTCTCATTACAATTTGTGCTGAGGAAAAATATATGCAGTTAATGAGTTTGATAGAAATTAATTATCTGCCAATAATTTTCCTATTCTTTAATAGGTTTTAGATTCAGAACTTGCATTCATTGTGAATAAAACTTTTAAATTAAACTTAGAAAAAAGTCTATGGCATTAATGTCAATCCTGGTGAGACTGGCAGAAAAACTTTAATGTTTGATGTCATGGTGAAACATGTTTTGATCATGTGTATTCATGGCTAGGTGCAAACAATAGTATGATTAAATACAATCTTATTATCTATGATAATTACTTTCATTATTTTGGACCCACTAGTAACTCATGGTTAGGAGTTTACTTCAGAGATAACATTCTGAAATACATTTTGTCACAGGGACATCATAAATTGCCTTCAAAGCCAAACAAATCTAGAACAAGAGCCCTTTCTTTATCATCATCAAGTGGAAGCAGTAGTGACGACAGCGACTCAGATAGCAGTGACAGCGATAGTGATTCTAGCGGCAACGAGAATGAAAAGTCGCTTGTAAATAGTCCTAACCATGGTACAGCAACTACATCAAAGGTGTGTATTACTGTGGGGTTAAACTTTAATATGCAACACTTAAATTTGACCTTTAAAATGTCTCATAGCAATAACCAGCCCTCTGCTCCATAAAACCCATATGCCATGACCCCCCCCCTAAAAAAGCTAAGTAAACAAGTATAACAAAATGAGGAAGGCTAATATCTATGCTTGAACTTTGAAAAATCTTGCAGATCACTAATGGAACCCGAAACTGGGGACTGGATCATCTACAGAAAGCGTTCACAAAGGGTACTAAACAGCCTCCAACGACTGCAAATGGGTCACGCTCTAGTCCACTTTCACTTAATACTGTTGGTGGCGAGGGGCTTCGTGGCAATCAGGTTGCTCCTGCACCTAATGCAAGCCCTTTGGCCAAGAGCTCCCTTAATTCTGATGGTAACAATGCACTAATTGGGGACAAAGAATTGCCTGATCCATTATTTGATGCTGCAGATTGTGATCACTTGTTCGATTCACTTCCAGGACTTCCTGAATTCTCCTCTGGTCTTCCAGATAATCAAACATTTTCCTCTAGTAGTAATGGCTTTGATTGTCCTCCCTTAGATATCACTGACAATTTACCCCCTCCAGAGCCTTCAAATGAAATAAAGAATTCTGTACATAGAAATAAGTCAAAGGCTGATAACTCTCCGAAGGTACTGGATAAGGAAACCACCAAGAATGGACTTACTTCATCATTGAAACATCCAAAGAAGGGTGAAAAGAAGGAGAGTAACTCTAACAAAAATAATTTAGACAAAGAGGTTAAGACTCCAAAGGAGAAGAAGCCAAAAGAGAAAGAAAAAGCACTGAAAGTCACTACGAAAACAAAAAAAGTTGCAGAGTGTGGGAAAAGTAAAACTGCTGAGAAAGAAACAGTAAACTCAAGCAGTAGTTCAGAAAAGTCTGGCTCTAAAATTAAGAAGACCTCAAGTGATAAGCAGAGTGGAGAGAAGAAGACTGTAAAGCCCAAGAATACTAGCAATAAGGGTTCAAATGTTGGTGCCACAGCACCAACTAAACAAGCCAGTGATGGCGAGAATGAAGAGGTTGATGTTGTGACAGTCAGCTATGACAGACCTTTCTTGCATAGATCTAATTCATCATCTTCAGATCATGATAGCACGTTATCCAAGGGAAAAGACTCTCACAAGAACTCCTCTACTTCTAAGTCATCAAATCAGAACAAAACTAAGCTCTCATCTAAGGGTATGAATGGTGTGAAGGAAACATCTAATGGAAAGCTATTGTCACCATTAAGGTCACCAAAGGATGGGCTAACTGATGGGGAGATTACAGTCGATAGCCAGAGCAGACCTGATTCCTTGATCGTCAAAATTGATTTGAGTCTTCTCAAGAGGATACCTCGATTGCCTGGAACAGACACTGTTGTGGTAAGCCACTTTTTCATAAACCAGGGAAATTTACTCTTGATAAAATGGTATTTTGATTTTGCACTCTTTATACAGTATCCATCTGGGAGGAAGACTTACTCACATAGAACTAATAAAGTATGGGCACATACTGCAACATTGCCCTGAAATTGTTGCATGCAATGTTGCAGAACATGTTGCAGCACATGTCTAATGCCTTACAAACAATTGTCGTCGATGTTGTGCATAATGTTGCAGTGTGCATGTCCGTTACCTTACAGTGCAACTACTGAAACCAGGGGCACTTAGAAAATGAGAACTAAACACATTTCATTCTAAGTATAGATCCTAGCATATCCATGCGATTTTCTTCATTGAAAAGAATTTGACTTAGAACTAGTTGACCAAATTCGCCTTTTACCCGATCGAAGCTCAAGCAAGTTGATATGCTATTGTCTTGTAATTGACACTGACATTGGAATGCTTTGTTTTCATTCTGCAATGTGATTGGTTCTTGTTGTCAAGTGGCCCTAGGTTTGAGTAGTTGCACTGTAATACTGATAATCAGTATAATGTAGATGATGGATTGACACAGATAGGACATTTGGAGGCTCAGTAAAATGTATAATAATTACGCTTTCATAAAAAATATGTTGACCTATAAAAAGGTCAAAATTAAAACAATTACTGGATAACTCAATAGTTTTCATTGTGGCCCTTGAGTAAGAATCCCAGTTGACAAAAAGAGACAATTGGGTCTCTGGGTTGTGAGTCCACAGTGTTAAACCACTTGGTCGTGCCACCACCTCACCTTGGTTAAAAGCCAAAGTTCTCTTACTAATATGATATTGATTCCATAATATGCCTGAAGTGCATGCTAAACTTTGTTGAGTTACATATAAATTATTTATATTGACCAACAAAATAATATTTGAAGCATTTGTTTGAAACTGTTTCCACAGATAAAGCTGAAGAACACATCATCCCCTTCTGTTGAGACCAATGGCACGTGGGATAGTCTAAGTCCACCACATGGAAAGATCCCCAAACGGCACTTGTCAGTTGAACTTGGTGACGGCAAGAAAATCAAGGCTGAGCCTGAGCTGACGGAGTGAGTATTAAGTACTTTTATCATGATAATCTTAAGTAACAACTGAAGAGCTTATTCAAAGCTTTCATTAGCAACTGGGAACATTTTCTGCTTTAATTTATTCCTCTATTCTGAAACTATCTCCTATTACTCACTGGTTAGCTCAGTTGGTAGATCCCGGTCTAGAATGCGGGAGGTCCTGGGTTCAAATCCCAGCCACGTCCTTGGGCAGGGGTGTATAAGCCATTGGCCTTGTCTCCTACTTCTACATGTAATCAGTATTTGAAAGGGCTGTGAAAGAACCTATTGTACTACTCAAAAAAGAGCAGGGGATTGCAACTAGTGGCCATTGTGTACTAACCACACATGCAACATTGTAAACTGCATGGCAGCTATTAGTGCTGAAAGCAGTCTGAAAGAAATAGCTGAAAATATGTCAGCAATTAATAAGTGTCATTTGTAAAGTGCCATGAGACTGGTGATATGGCATTATATAAATATGTCTTATTATTATTCATCTGCTAACCCTGACTTGTACTCTCCTTTATGATAAATGTCTGATAGAACTTATCTGAATGCACAGCTAGTTGACCATAATCACCAAAGCTACCCTTATCAAAATTTGCTATACAAAATGTATACATTTTTGTACAAAATGTATACATCATAATGTATACATTTTGTATACAAAACGTATTAAGGCATCAATGACGATGTATACATTTTTTACATACAATTTGGAACTTGTGTCAACAAAGAATGTATACAAAATGTATACAACGAAATAGATGTATACAAAATGTATACATCATAATGTATACATTTTGTATACAAAACGTATTAAGGCATCAATGACGATGTATACATTTTCTACATACAATTTGGGACTTGTGTCAACAAAGAATGTATACAAAATGTATACAACGAAATAGATGTATACGAAATGTATACATATTTCCGGTTCACAGGATTCCTTGTTTTGACTTTGAATTTCACTTTTTGCATTTTGCTGTTGGACTTCGCACTTCGAGAGCAATTTTGAAGGGATTTTCTCGGAAAATACCATAGACAACAGCCTGAAACCTATTCTTCTACAGGACGCCAGTTATCCCCAGGAGTTGCATTAGGAATACTTTGCTGCAAGTTCTCTGTCTGATTAAATTGACTTAGAGAGACTAATTGGCACGCTGATGGGGTTAGGGTTAGGGTCAGTTCTTGGAACTGACTGGACCAGTTCTCAGAACTGACACGTTCCATTTAAGAACTGGCCGATCAGACCAAGTCAGTTCGCTTAAATGGAAAGCACCCTAAATCAACATTCTCGATCCAAAAAAGACAGAAAAATCACAGCAAAGCATCTCGAATGCATTCTGGAGGACTGACCTGGCGTTCTGTAGAATAGATTTCAGGCAGTTTCCTGTGGTATTCTAAGCGAAAGTCTTGGCAAACCCGCAGCAAAATGGCTCCGAAGCGAATATGGAAGACAACCAACGACGAGGTGGGAAAATCTCTCTCCAAACTGCTTTATTGTGACATCTTTTTACCTTTAGAGAGAGAAAAATGTGTCAGCTGGAAGATTCGATAAGATTTCGGGGTAGATTCTCTGAAGAAACGGTGGAAAAATTCAACAAGGAGGGTCTTACAAAAAAAGTGAGAGAATGGCCGCCATTTCTTCTTCAACTGAAAAAATCGCCCCACAGACCTTCGCGCGCCCGGCATCAGAGCGAGGTTAGAATTTCCCGGATGTTGATGGACCAGAACTGAGTACTCACTTGCGTGAACAGATAGCGATAAGTATTTATACACTTTGTGCAACATAGTATGAATATTTTACCAGTATATAAATTGATGAAACAAGTGAAATTCTCTTTTAAAAGTTTTTTTGTTGAATTTATTTCAGCCGTTCGTTTTGTATACACCACAATTTTCTGGGGGGTTAAATTTAAATGCTTATAACTTCTTAATCACTTTTGATGTATACTTATTGTATAAACTATAATTTTGGTTTAGCCCTCAGTACTATTGATGTATACTAAATGTATACACCATCAGTTTGATATATTTCTCAGTTTTATGGTGATGTATACTTAATGTATACATTGAAGCATCCACATTTTCCCTCGACTTTGATGTATACATGGTGTATACATTTTAATTCTGATGTATACTTTATGTATACTTCAATGTTCAGTTAGTATGTTATGAAAATTGTCATTTTTCATGTTTGTACATTTGATGTACCGTAGGGTATTTTCGTTTTCATTTTGGAGGAAAAAAAAATTCCCTGAAGTCCGGGTGCGGCTTATAAGCGGCCTTTTTCAGATTTAAGTTCAAGTAAAATAAAATAATTAGCCAAAATTTCCCATCAAATGAATCATGTTATTACACTATGTCTTTAAGTTTTGATCTGAACGCTTCACTGCCTTCTAAAGACCTGTTCCCTAAGACGGAAAACCGTGTTAATCCGTAAGCTTTTGTCTAAGGACATTGTTCCATAAGACAGAATGCTTATTTCTTTGAGTTTGTTTGATTTGACTTGTGATCAATAAATCCGATACTCTGACATTTTTATGTTCTAGAGAAATTTTCCCACGAGACTATGCAGTACCGGGAGACAGAAACCGACATGACTCGCAAGAATGGTGCAATCTCGTCTACCTCGGGTGTTTTAATTGCTTTACAGTAGAATAGTTTTAAGATCCTAACAATCTAAAAAACATAACTTTTAAAACATTTTATAAAACTTGTTCAACAGAGACATGTTTTGAATATTCTACCAAGCTTAACTGAGCAGGTCGAGTGAGAATTCTGAATCTACGTCAATTCACGACGTCAACAAATGCACAAGAGATGTAAATTAGCATATTACGATCGGCTCACATTTGCGCGCTCAGTAAGCCAAACATTCCATTTTCCTTGAACATTCTTTGTGAATTTAGACTTTAGCAAAAAGTCACGTAGAATTTCACATGTCGAACTGAAGTCGCACTTTATACTATAAATCAACTTGATACCACAGCAGCGATAACTGTTACAGCGATAACTGTTACAAATCTAAAGTGTCAGAATAAACTTTGTTTTGAATTCGACACGGCGATAGCACAACGTTTGAAACGGGCCTTAGATCACACGAATGGCAGCTGCGTTCGATGAAGACAAAGTGTGATTGCAGTACAGTCGGGCCAAGTTTCGAGGAGTTTATTTTAACAACATTTGTATTTTAGATAAAAAGAATAAGTTGTTTGAAGTTTTGAGAGAAACTCAGATAATATTTTTTGCTGTGATGTTCTAAACTCGGGGTGCGCCTTATACGCGGTATATTTCATTTAAGTTTTCAATTTGAACTTGAGGTTAGATTGAAACCAAAAAGTGGGGGTGCGGCTTATACGCAGGGTGCGGCTTGTACGCGGTCAAATACGGTATACATGAGATATACATTTAACCCTGAATGTATATTTGATGTATACCATTTGTATACAAAATGTATACAAAACAGAGGCTCATTTTGGTAAGGGTAACCCACTGTACTATCAAGCTATATAAAGTAATCTTTGTTAAGCTATTGATTATGTATTTCCATATGCAGTGATTCCATCCAATGCAGCCAAATTTTAAAATCTTCTGAGGATTGAAAATCATGTGTCAGTGAACTTTGAATTAATTGTTCATTGTCAAATTCATTTGGTCTTTTGTGTGACCATAATTATGTCCTTGATAACTGTAGTAATTATGACCATTTATTGGATGTACATTTGTAGGTACAATGTAAGCCAGAATGAGCAATTAATTACCAACTAAAGGAAGTGAATATTTTCTTTTTTTCTTGTTTTCTTGTAACACAGTAAATGCAGTGACAGGAGGGATGCACCCTCTAGGTATCTAGCATTCTTTGTCTTAATATATTCATTGAACTCGTCATCTCCTAACAGCTTTCATTTAACCAATGAGTCCTTTTTCTTTCCACTTCTCCAAGGCCTGAAAACCTATATACTGTAGATCTTTATTCACTTTCTTTGCCTAGTAGAGCAGAATTCATATGAGGAGGAAAGGAAAAGAGCAAGCCATTAGTGTGTGATGTAGTCTTGTTTGTTGGACTTGAACTCTGCTGTTTGAATTAATAAAAGAGGGAATTGTGGTGGGAAAACCATTTCAATGTCCCAGTGTGTCATACCATTCCAACTCCCAACAAAACCTTTACATTACATTGTACAGTACCGCCAGGAATTATAGGGACATCCGACCGCGGAAAAACCTCGTGCACCAGACGCGGAGCCGCAGTATGGTGCCGCGGTCACTGCACAAATGACCGCGGTCACCGCACAAATGACTTTTGTTCTTGATCACACTTCATCAGTCGTCTTTCTACTCAAGACCGCCATTTGCGTTCTTATTAACTAACGAAGCCAACTGCTTCAAAATAAGCATTTCTTAACACACGGCGCGCTAACAATCTTCTGTTAATTTTCCTAAGTTGTCTTTCTTACTCGAGACCGCCGTTCACGTTCTAACGAAGCCAACTGCTTCAAAATGAGATGTACATGTAGATGTTACATGAGGTCGCGGTTAGCGCCGAGGCACGACCACCGCAGCGATCTCAAAAGTGGCCACGGTTACCTCAAAAGTGAGCGCGGTCATCTCAAAAGTGAGCGCGGTCACCTCAAAAATGACCTTGGTTTTTCGCTGTAAAACCGCGGGCATTGCATGCAGCACAGCCGCGGTAAATGTCCCTATAATTCCTGGCGGTACTGTATGTACTGTTTTGTGTTTGTATGAGGTCCACTATATAAGGCTAAAGTGAACAAGTTGCACCGTAAATACGTTGTCGGTAAGTGGTTAGTAAGTGGTCGGTAAGTGGTCGGTAAGTGGTCGGTAAGTGGTTGGTAAGCTGTCGGTAAGTGGTTGGTAAGTGGTTGGTAAGCTGTCGGTAAGCTGTCGGTAAGCTGTCGGTAAGCTGTCGGTAAGCTGTCGGTAAGCTGTCGGTAAGCTGTCGGTAAGCTGTCGGTAAGCTGTCGGTAAGCTGTCGGTAAGCTGTCGGTAAGCTGTCGGTAAGCTGTCGGTAAGCTGTCGGTAAGCTGTCGGTAAGCTGTCGGTAAGTGGTTGACTCATTTGAACCAAAATATGCTTTATACCTTCTTAAGTTTCCAACGTTCTGGCAACGATAAACCGCTTCGATACAGTGCGATCTCACGGCAAATTAACAGATAACTACAGTATTGTGCTAAAGTCATGCAAACATATTACAACAAATTTCGCTCTTAATGTTCCTACGAATGCCAACGCGAATTTGAATTCATGACAAACAGTTTTACAAACGTACAGTAAGATGGTTTTGGTAAATACCCTGCGTGCCAGAGGCGTCAAAAAGTCAGGATTCTAAAATAATAGATTTGCCGCAGTTTGCCGCAGTTAAAGAACACGTGATATCACGTGGGAATCCAAGATGGCGCGGGTTCACTAATTCACGGATTTGAATCGAGAATATGCTGCAAAGAAGAAAAGACAGAATGATATAATGAGTACACTATTTTCATCAATATCCAACTATCTACAACGTAGTAAGAATATGCTATTGACAAATTTCGTTCTAACATTGGAAAGCTACGTGATATCAAGAGCGTAGCGAGTATGTACGCACACTTTGAGTTTGAGACGAAAATTCCCTATTTGTACTATCAGCTGGATTTTACTTTGAGACGAAAATTCCCTGTGGAAACCATTCGTCAAGTACTGTCGGTAAGCTGTCGGTAAGCTGTCGGTAAGCTGTCGGTAAGCTGTCGGTAAGCTGTCGGTAAGCTGTCGGTAAGCTGTCGGCCGACCACTTACCGACAACAAATTTACGGTGCAACTTGTTCACTTTAGCCCTATATAATAAGCAAGCATATTTTCTCCATCCAGTACATGGACAGAAGGAAGAAGGGGCAGCACAAGCAGCATGGGTAGTGTTGACCAGGATGAGAACCGACGCAAACGCAGCCCAAGCAGAGAAGGTGATTGGCAGCATGGCAAGAGGAGGCGAGATGACTGTGAGAGCCAACGTTGTGAGAGGGAAAGAGACAGGAATAGGGAGAAAGATAGGGAAATGAATAGGGATAGAGAATTTGAGAATGGCTGGGACAGGAACAGTGACTGGGATAGGATGCAGGACTTGCACAATGGAGTAGGCCACATCAATAGCAAATGTTCATGTGACAGCAGAAAGCAAACTGAGAAAAAGATTGTCTGGATTGACAGGCTCTATGAACCTGAACCAAGAGTGTAAGTAGAAAAATAATTTATTACTCAATATTTTTTACTCCTCGCTGGTTAGCTCCGTTGGTAGAGCACACTGTCTAGAGTGGGAGGTCGTGGTTTGAATCCTGGTTGCATCCTTGGGCAGGGACATAGTATAATCCGTTGGCCTTGTCTCATTCCTCTTCTAATCAATATGAGGGGGATGTAAAAGAACCTGTTGTGTTATTTCAAGAAAGAGTTGGGGATTGTCTCCCGACACAATAGCAGTCCATATCACGAAAAGTAACCTTGTGAAGTGCTTTTGATATTCCCATATATAATTTGTGCTACAGTGTATATAAATGAATACCTTTACTCTCATCTCATGTTTTATGATGCAGCAGAAAAAGCAATGTTTCATATGAGTATGCATTGAAGTGTTTTTTTTTTCTTCTAGTGATGACTTTAGAAATAATGATTTCTTTTGCAGACCTCATGGACCAGACTACTATCTTCACGAAGCTAAGAGAATTAAGCACCATGCTGATGCAATAATTGTAAGTTTTTATGCACTCAAGACAGTGCCTTACTGTGACCAATAATCTTGTTAGTTGTCACTTGGGCTTGAAAATATTTCTTTGTACATCAGGGCCATTTAAAATAGAAGACAGATTTTACTAACCAACTGTGAGATTTGACTGTACAAGAATCCTTAGTTTAAGTAACATAATTCAATTCTTTGTACTGTAAGGTGCTTTCTCTGGATGTACATTGTATTACTTTATTATACTAACTGAGAGATTTGACTGTCCAAGATCTTAGTAACAGGATTCAATTATTTGTAAGGTTCTTTCTCTGGATGTGTTACTATATTATACCAACTGTGAGTTTGACTGACAGTCCAAGTATCCTTAGTACCAGGATCTTAAGATCAGCACATTTATAAGCACATATGTTTTGATCACCTAGTTCCACAGTCTACTTTATTCACTCTACATCCAATGTCCCTAAAATTAGACATGATTTTGAGTGAGATCAGAACCACGGGAACCACAATAACTGCATTATCCCAGCACTTTCCCTAATGAACAAGATGCTATTTACATATTCAACTAATCTAGCAATATTTGATTGGCTAGTGTACATTTTGTACTTTCTATGCTCATTTACTCATCCAAAGAGAAATGACATTTCTTTGTAAGGTGCTTTCTCTGGATGTAGAATTATTTTAGGTCAAACATTTTATTAACCACTTTGGGTTACCTAAAGAAATGTTTGGTAACTAAACATTGAAAACTAGATATCATTGGCTAATATTCAAGTGCTGGTACATTGTAAACTATATTCTCTTGTACCTAGTGAACTGAAAAGTAAGGGACATAAAACAAAGTTGTGATCTAAGTTTGATGTCTGATGTTTTAACATACCATTCTTTAATAACGTATTTCTTTTTTTTCTTATCTTCCTCAATTTTTTTTTTGCAGAAGGACAACATAGCAAGATCCCATAAGTACTTTGAAGCGGTGCTTAATTTTGTACGCTGCGGCAAAGCATTAGAGGTACAGTAATTTAGTACTAAGTGACTCTTGCACTCCATCTCGGCTATAGTGAACAATCTGTACAGTACCGACCAGAACTTACCTCAAGTGGGTTCGCTTTCGAGCAAACCCAGGGTGCGCTCAAGGGTTTGCTCAATGTTTGCTTGCGTTCGGCTGTTTCTGTGGGTAACAATTTTGCTTTCTCATCTAAATAGTCCTTCCAAAATATTCCTAAGATGAGTTCCTTTTGCTAGGTTTCGTGTTCACTAAAATATATGTTCGCTTTGCTCAGAGTTTGCAGGGTTCGCTTAGGTTCACCTTTTCAGGGTTTGCTCGTTTGCAGGGCAGGGTTCGCTTGAGCGAACGCTAGCGGAACCCCAGCGAACCCTAGCGAACCCTAGCGAACCCTATTAGAACATCATTTTTTGGTAAGGTGTTGGTGGATTTTCCGAGGTTGTTAGTGTGTTGTCAGCAGAAAACCTACAGGCAACCAATTCTAAACTATTACCAGTGTGACTTGTTCACTTCAGCACTTTAGTTTATCTTTACATTTACTCTGCCTTTGGCCAACAGATATAAGCTTATAGTAAGAACCTATAGTAAGAAAAGCAAGAGTTTTTCAGCTGTCAATCAAGAATGAATGCATAATTTATCTTTGGGCTGCCAGTCATATGGGAAAGTTAATAAATTATTGTTTGCTAAATAATGCAAATTATTTCAATTGTTACAGCAAAACAATGACTCCGAATCAAAGTCTGCCTACCAGATGTATTTGGAAACCATTGAAATGTTGAAGTGAGTAGTACTTAGAAAATAATAATAACTGTCAGTCACTTGTCACTAGACTTCTGTCTACATTTCTGTGTTTAAATATTACATGTATACCTCTAAGGGTGCACTCAATTGACCGTATTCCATGATAAGAATACATAGAATGATCACTACAAATCGTTTATATCTGGATGTTTTAGCTACTGGAATACTAAATGTATCCCAAATATCATATACATGTATCAGCAAGAGTTTGTAGCTTACAGTGCGTAATTATGTGCCTAAACCAGTGATTTCCAGAGACTATTAGTTTCATCTATACTTATTCTGGAACACGGTCAATCGTATGTGCCCTAAGTTTGCTGTTGTTTTCATTTCTCGGATCTTGGCTCTTATTGAAATTTTCTCCATCATTGTTTTACCTTGGTTTAGATATGCTATACGACTGTCGGTCAGTAAGTCAGCACAACACCCTGAGAAGATTGGAGACAAGCGATTTCTTGCATTGTGGTATGTTAACGTCTCACAGAAAATTTGAATCCCTGTCCTTACTCCAAAGTCTTTTAGTACATGTAACCTCTCCATCGGCTTTATAAAGACATCTTGTGTTAAAAAAAAAATTGTTATTGAATGTGATAAGATGCATTGATTAATACTCAAGTACATATCACTGTTTACTAACAGCATGAGGTTACAGTCACTGTTGTACATGCGGCTGTTCAAATTAAGGAAGGATGGACTGGTCAAGGGATCCAAGGTTAGACTTCAACTCTCCCTACACATACATGTACACTACAATAAATCATAATGAATTAGAGTCTAGGACAAGAGAGATGTTTATCAATTGTTGCTCAGAGGGTACTGGCATAGTAAGTGCTGTACTCTCACCTCTACACTACAATAAATCATAATGAATTAGAGTCTAGGACAAGAGAGATATTTATCAATTGTTGCTCAGAGGGTACTGGCATAGTAAGTGCTGTACTCTCACCTCTATGGCCTGGGTTTGATATCCGCATCTCAGCACCACATTTAAGTTGAGTTTGTTGGTATCTTGCCTTGCTCTGAGGGCTTTTATCCAGGTTATCCAGTTTCCCTCCCCCCTTCAAACATGAACCTATATTCCAAATTGACCAATGAATTAGTCTCTCCAATTAGTAAAAGACCAGGCAATCCCATACACTTCAGTAATACTAAAATGTATTATGTGTTGGTTTTCTGTGTTTAAGTGATACTACATGTATAAAGTAATATAGTTCAGAATTGTATAGTGACTTTTATCTTCTTGTTGTTACTACCTTTAGATCCTTATGGAGCATTTTAAGGTGAGCAACTAACAAAAATCACTCCGCTCAAATTTTTATAACAAAATTTATGCCTGTTATTTCTCTGGCTTGTTGAAAAGTGTAATGAACTCAAGCAAAAGCAACTGATATTGTATTTTTAACTTGTTTAGGGACCACCAAAAGGCAGCCAAGCACCTTCCCCTTACAATACTTCCAATCCAAAGTAAGCTATATCAACACCAAGCAACCAGGGAGGGGGGGGGAGCACTCTTGTTTATGACGTACATTGTAAATGTATGACGTACATTGTAATATACAATGTATATGTGTGGTGGTACCGTGTCCAGTTTTGAACCCTATATATGCAGGCTGCACAGATACAGATAATCTTTAGTTAGCACTATATATAATGCCATGAGGGCAGAATGGCGTATTACAATAAAAAGATTCCTTCAACATGCTAGATTCTAGAAAATAAACACCATCCTCCAGTGTACTCTTCCTCAATTCTATTTGGGGTTCTTGACGTTCCCCCTATTACAGCTTGTTGTTTGTGAATAATCTTGTAATCTTGATATGAACTGTTCTTTTTCTCAAAGGATCACTGGAACCCCATCACCAATGTCCCCAACCCCTTCTCCCTCTGGGAGTATTGGCAGCGTGGGATCAGTTGGTAGTACAGGAAGTAACGAAGCTATGACCACACCCTCACGGACAAGCAAGCTGCCATCAGGTACTATGACATCTCCTGTGAATGCTACAATACCACAGAAGGTCCATACTATGATGGTACAACACTTGGGGTTCACCAGTCACATACTGTATGCCTATGACGTGTGGGAGCAGTCACAGACAATATTCATTGAATTCAAAGGTAAATGGCAAGAACTCTTTCATAATTATTCATCTGTGTTCTCCAGGCATATTTTTTTCAGTAGATGGTGAAATAGTAGAAGTAGCTGATACCTTGTACTTTTGTTATCAATTTAAGTAGCGAGAGCTTCAGAATTAAGTACCATATTCACTCACGGATAAGCTGCACCTTTTTACCCAAAATCTTTGTTTGAAATTGGGGATGCAGCTTCAAGAACATCTGCACAAGCTGGTTCCATAAATTAAGATGTTCAAACAAATTTTTTTTATTAACTCAAGCAAGTTAAGGTACACAAACCAAAAGAAACAAAGCACTGGTCATTGCTTTTGCAAGTTAGAGCCGCAAATAGAGCCATTTTGATGTAAGTTATATTCTTGCTATCAAAATACCTTTAAACATGGTTTATAGTTGCTTTTCTGGAGCAACTAAATGTCATCACACATGGGATCTCCATTCCACCACAAAGCTTGTTGCAGTGTTGTCATCGGCCTGTTACTTCGATGGTTATACACGTAGTTCCTCCACAAGCTAGAAAATACCACGCTATCCTTGAGTATTTGCATTGTAAATGGTCCACTGTGTCATCACTGTTCAGATTAGTCAAACTGATCTTCCACCTCTCTTTGAGTAACGAGTTTTTTCCAATAGATGGCTTCCAGATATCCTTTTAGACATGATATATGTATCAATGGACAACTATTAATGAAAAAGCAAACTACTCCATGTTGTTTTGACTTCAATTTATTGAAAACAAAACTTCTAGTGTCCAGTTTTCTCTCTTCCAACTGATGCCTGGTTACTAAGCTACGGATGAACATGAGCACCTTGTTGGTTTGGTTGACATGTAAAAGTGACCCGAATGAACAGATCTCGGTAAACAAATACAATGTACATTTGATATTCTTCAAAAAAACTTTTTTCCTAAACTAAACTCAGGGTGCGGCTTATCTGTGAGTGAATATGGTAATTGGCAAAAATGCTGGCTGCTGGCACTCCTGTAGAACACAAATATCATTCACGTGAATGAAATAGTCCACATCTTAAGTGTATTAAGAACATATATAAAAATATCTTTTTGTTTATTCTCGGATGAATGAGGCTGATTAGGCCTCTAACAAGATATGCCAATGTATCCGAGACTCATTCCATACACACTACAGTCAAACCCAAAAAAAATTCACACACAGAAACGATATTGCTGAAGCGACTCAGCAATTCAATGCTGATAGTCAACAGCAATTGCTGTTTTGAAAAACAGCAAACAGCAATATCGTTTTGCTGGCAATCAAAATATCGTTTTCTCAAAAACAATATCGCTTTCTCAAAAACGATATATCACTTTTGTAAGTAAAACGGCAATTGCTGATTTACAGCAATATCTCCGATATTGCTGTTCTTTCCAATTAGTTCGTACATTTGCTGATTCGAGTTATTTCTGTTGCGATGTGTAACAAAAATCATGCCACTGCCCATACTCAGGGTGTCTCGAAAACAGAGATGTCCTGCAAGAACACACAAAAAGTAAATAAGTGGATAATTCGCTCTTTGCGGCTCAACCGCAAGAACGCTCACCAAATTAAATAATGCAAAAAGTGCCACTGCTCTGGTTCGTGGTTTGTTTACAATTAAGTGTGTCGGCACATTTATTTAGAAAGACTTTCGGTAATATTTTTGATTAACTTATTTTCAAATACATTTAAATGTTTTTAACAATTTGCTTTCATTTATGTTAGTGATATTGTTTCTTTCGTTTCGCCAGGTTCCCTTGGTTTTGCAGTTCGATCCCGGCCGACTTTTTTGATTTGCACGTTTACCGATTATTGTTGAGTCGATTGCAATATGCAAATTATCACTTCTTGTTGACCTTCAAAGTTTTGGGAAGACTATTCAATGATTAAAGCGCATTTAATTCAAAAGGAGGAAAATAATTCCACTAACCCAGTAGGAGTCTTCTGGTAAGAGTATAGTTTTGCACGTCTTCCATTACAAACTTGCCTTCAAAACTCTATTCACATTCTCAGAAAGTGCAGCGATCAAAAATCAGACTGACACGTTCACGCCTGACTGATTGCACGTGGAGAAATTCACACTCCAACTTCAGATTTTAATTTCGAAAATATTTCTTTCACCAGGATTAACGCGTGACAAATTCGAATTCATGACAAACAGTAGCCTGCAGTGCAAGCGTTTTATTTGGGAAACCGCAATATATTTGGATGAGGGAAGAATGGCGCGAGGACAAAAAGGAAGTAGGGGGGAGGGGAGGGGAGGAGAGGAGAAGGGAATGCCTGCCCGCAACGCCTGTGATTTTGAAAAACGCCTCCTAATTAGTTATGCATGTCTGATCTGTCAAAAATTACCAGTCCAATTTCCTCGCTGATTGTTGGCCTCGGAAAATGTACATTTCCTACAAAATTAACGGGGTTATCAACCTCTAAATCGTCAATGTAACTTCTCTGATATCAAGCGATTTTAATTAGTGTTTTTGTAACAAGTTTTCTATAGCAATTTGGCCGCCGCCAATAATTCAATTTGGTAAACAATCTGATGCGATGTAACCGCAGTGTTGGATTCGTTCACATGCAGCATTGTTTGCACATCATGAGATGGGAATATAACTCGAAAGAATCTGAAAACAGCACTTTACTTTCGAAATAAATTCAAATATAGAATCAGGCACCATCGTAGTTCTTACATATGTAACAGGAAGTTCATAGTTTTAATAGAAGTGCTTGAAATAATTTTATTTATGTGCTTGAATATAGTCGTTAACTTTTAGGCTTCCGCCACGTATGTCCAGAAAATGTCCGGGGAAAACGTATGTTTTCTCCAAAATCAGTCGGGCTAGTATAAAAATCATAAGCATAACTTCTGTATAATTTCAAGCAATTTGGATTGTTGTTCATGTTGTAAATCTAGCCTTCGATTCCAATGAAGTCATTTGATTTTAGAGGGAAACAACGGCTTCGTCATCAGGTCTGCTTCGCCGAACTATAACCTTCCGCTAAAGGCGATATGGATGAACGAATGATTGGTGCCAATCAAAATTGTCAGTACCAAACCAATCAGAAGCCTTCGTTCGTGGATGAACGAAGTTTTTCAAAATCATTGGCCTTGCGGGCAGGCATTTCCTTCTTCTCCCTCTCCCTCCCCCTCCCCCCTTCTTTTCCCCTCTTCCCTCCTCCTTTTCTCGCTTTTTCGTCCTCGCTCCATTCCTACTCGTCTGAAATTCATTCGTGAGCGGAAAACGTCCGTGAAAGCGGGGAAAACCACTAGAAACGCCTGCATTGCAGGCTAGACAAACAGTTTTACAAATGGTACAGTAAGATGGTTTTGGTAAATACCCTGCGTGCCAGAGGCGTCAAAGAGTCCAGATTCTTATATAATAAAAGTCCCAGTCAATCGTGAACTGTCAGCCAGACGTGTGTCTCATTTCTGACACAAATACTGTGGGGCTGCAATTAATTTCCATTTATGCGAACTGACTGATCTGATCCGATGCATTAAAGCTCTTTTGATTCAAAAGGAATTGCACTTTCCCAGTAGAAGTTTTCTGGTTAGAGTATAGAAGTTTTTGCACGTCTTTCAATATGACAAACGTTGCTTCAAAACTCTGTTGATGTTTTGTAAAAAATCAGACTGACACGTTCAAGCCTGACTGATTGCAAGTGGAAAGTCAGACTCCAAGAATAATACGCAACCATTTAGAAAGATTTTTGCCGAACCTTTTAATACTAGTAACAAGACAAGGATCTGCCGTAAATGTGAAACATCACTGAAGCAAAAGTTTATTTGGTGTTATGCTTTGCGCTCAGCGAGTGAGTCAAGCTTTAAAGCAGGCCACACACTGCCGGTCTGGGAACTAAGCGAGCAGCCGTTGTTTTGTTTATTTTATGGCTCACAATATTTTGATAACTGCATGGTCCGAATTTACTTGAAAACTTTATGCAATGACTTTTACAAAGATCTGGAAGGCTGACGGATCTGAATATTATTGTGGATATACGGATAACGTTTACAAAATTGAACACTTCCGAAGTTGGGATGTGCGATTTATAGTAACGCATTCCTTTCGTTTATTACCCCACAGCAATTGCTGTTTCAATAACAGCAAAACGACATATCATTTTTTGGGGAAACAGCAATATCGTTTTTGAGACACAGCAATATCGTTTCTGCCAACAGCAATATCGCAAAATGTTAACCACAGCAATTGCTGAGCAGCAATATTGTGAAAAAGTTTTGGGCTTGACTGTACATTCATATATTCTCTGCACTCTACATGTATATTCAACTGACATTTGATTTGTACATATGCCTTGATCCTTTCCAGACTTAGTCTGACCTAACATTGGTTTTCTACTGCTGTCAATTACCTCTCTAGACTGATTCTTTTTGCACATACATGTGAAAAGGGTGAAATTAAGCAATCTAATATTTCTCTCGGCTCACTAGGTTGAAATATTCAATTTGCTTTTCCTTGACGTTTCACTCGATTAAAATAAACCGTTAATCAGTAAGGCCAAGCTTCAACACGATACCTGCATCTTGTTCACTGCTTAAATGCTTGAGAATATTTTGCTGTGATGGTTCGTCCATTTTCCATGACATAATAAATGTCTTTCTATCTTCACAGATTTCTTCATAGAGTTGGACCGGACATATGGTCCTGTTACCCTTCACAGGTGTGTTGAACGAGCATTTACTTGGTGGTTAATCAGTTTTTTCGGAATTCAATTTTGGGCAATCAGTTTATGACAAAAAGATAGATGGCCTCTGTATTCTGTTCAGACTCCATAACAAGGTCTTAAATGAAGTTGTCAATAGTTGAGAAGCATAAGGGCATGTAATGGCTATCATGACCTCAAAATGTGCCATTGTTTAATTACATTACTAGTAAGTATGATGATGTTGTTTATTGTCAATGAAAATTAATGCATGCCAGTGAACTAATCAAGTCACACATCCTTAAGATGTCTCCTGAAATTTTCATTACAGTTTATTGACAAATGATGTGGTAATTTTCTTACAGCCCAATGATGCATGTCATTGAATATGTCGAGCAAGGTTATCGGTGCCTGAAGGAATCAGCACAAGGACAGGATGTTGACAGTGATAAATGACAAAATACCTGGACTGGAATTCGGACACACCAAGTGTATGAATCAAGCTAATAATTCTAAACTAAAGGTACTTAAAGCCTAAGTAATGTACTTTGTATGATACACTTGTTGCATGCTAGTTTGTTATGCAACCATTACAAAGTATGCATACTAGATGCGAGGCTCGCTTTTCCAAGACATCGTGAACAAATTGCAATATATATTAGGTAAATATTAGCATATCCTGTAATTTGTTATTATATTTTGTAGAATACAATATTTTTTCATACTCGGTACTATCGTAAAACAAAGGTTCTGTGTGTGAGATTAAGTCACAGGATTCTAAAGCAGTGATCTTACGAAAGGAGTATTTGTTTGGGAGTTTTTCGATTCAGGCCTAATGCTAGTAAATCCAAGAAAAATCAATAATAATTCTATTTTATTCCCATACTGATTTTAAAATGACCTGATATGACCAAGGTCTCGGCTATTCTTAGAAAATGTGTGGCTGATTTCTTCATGAAGTTGATCTCCAATTACATTACTTTGTAGATTTGCTTTGGCATAATATTTCCTAGGGTTCTTTACTACTCTATTGAAACCTCCAAGGTTTGGATCAGGGCTTTCAAGTTGCCGGAACTTGAGCGGTTGCTTCAAGGTACATTACCGGTATTTTTTTTCTTTATCGAACAAGACAGTGAAACTTTTGCTTTCAGCCCCGAGTTCCAATGTTGACCTCCAACTCAATGTTTTTTAAAAAAAGCCCTGTTGGAACACTCCCAATCAAATGGCTCCTTTCTGAAAGGTGTAACTGAGCCATCGGAGTATACCGGGTGTATTTATGCAGCACAGAGAATTTATACCTCTAAGATAAAAGATATTTGTGTGTTTGCTCAGTACAAGACAACAATCCCATGTCACTAAGAGAGTGACAAGTTAACCTTGTGTGCACTGTGGAGGGTTTACAACCGAATGCCAAGGGTAGTGGTGTTTATATAATTAAAATATTATGCTAGATTATTACAATATTGTTTACCTTTAGGGAAATTTTGGAATGTTTGGGACTTGGGAAATATAGGGAAAGCAACCTACATGTAGCTAGTGTATGGTTTAAAGGTTTTATTTTTTTGTAAATACAAATGAAATATTATTTTGTACAAATACCAAAAACAATACTTACTAATTATTTGAAGTAAAATAGTTAGCTGCATTGGGAACATTTAGGTTGTTAGTGTATTTTCATATTGCCTTTTCATTGTTCTGTGAACAGACATTATTTTATTAAGATAAAAATATATTTTTCCCATGGAAAGGCTTTACTTTTGCTAAATTTCACCTGAGTCAATTGTTCCATCCTAAATATAATGCTTACATGAACATGCTTGCAAAGTATAAAATACTTGAACCTTCACTGCAATAGCACTTATTCGTTGAAGTCAATCCTCCAGTTCACTGAACCAAACTGGAGTTTCATTAATTTTCAATATACATGTAACTGTCACACACTTTGAAAGTAACTGTTCTACATGTATGCATTTAGTAAGAGTACAACTTTCAGCTTCCTTTTATTTCACACTGTTTAGAGAAGAACTAGACAATTTATAAAAGATGTAACTATTATGTGGAATACAAAATTACGGAGCCAGCTGTATACACCTCATTCATAAGGGCATGGTCTCTATATTTTAACAGTTTAGCTACATGTTCAATGTATGAAAAGCAACATCCTTGCCATGCGAAAGAGCATACCAACATTGGTGATTCTGTAGAATTTGAGTGTTGTAGCATAAAAGGCTGTAAAGTTACAGCGATTTGAAATTAGAGAGGTTTGTATGAGAAATACCATGTAGGCCTTTACAGCCTCGCTTTCATATATTTTCTAGATTTAAAATGCCAATAACTTGACAGCAATTTGAAGTATTGCTTTCAAACTGTGGTCATTTACTAATTTAGGTACGATCTTTCATGTGGTAGCAATAGTTTCTCTGTACACATTAATCTTCCAATTTATGCAAATTACGTGCCAGCCATTATGAATGAGGTCTATAGGGTTCCAACGTAACTTCTAAATCCACTAGCAAATGTCTGCTGGTAGGATTTTTTCCACATGAAGCAAACAGGAGGGTACTGGCAAAATGAAATGGCACATGCATGTACTCATGTTCTATATGTTTACAATATCACTTCCATTCAAAGGAAATACAAGAATGTATTTTATATAATTTACACCACCACTACACTAGATGCTTCGTACTTTTAATCGTACATTGGATAAGAATTAGGCTTAGAAACTCTTATAAATATACCACAATTGTTCAAGGTTTTCAGACTCAAGTTGTACCTTGTAGGAAGATCGACTCACAGAAATTTGCTAGTGAGATGTTTTTTATTCACTCTCAATTCAAGGAATCTGCTAGCATGTGAGTTTGCAAGCGTTAATTTTGAGCACTGATATCTAAACCACTTGAAATTTTACTCAATACATCCTTTAGCAATGGCATCATTCCTGATTGCTTCAAACTTGCCAGAGTCATTCCTGTATATAAAAAGGACTCTCGTCTACTACTAACCAATTATTGCCCAATTTCTCTTTTGTCCATTTTTAATAAAATACTTGAGAAATTAATGTATACAAGAATAGTAACATTTTAAATCAAGAATGATTTAATTTATAAAGGCCAGTTTGGTTTGCGTTCTAATCATTCAATTACATATGCATTATATAATAACTGATCAAATTCAAAGGGCAATACATGTAGAAGAGGGCATGTTCTCATGTGACATACTTATTTTTAGATCTCAGCAAGGCCTTTGGTACAGTTAATTATGATATCGGAGGAATTGCAAAAAAAATGGTTATATCTTATCTTGCCAATAGAAAACAGTTTGTCTCTAGTGGTAATGTATATTCAGAACACAAGACCTTATTATGTGGTGTGCCACAGTAATCAGTCTTGTGCTCACTCTAGCTACTATTATATGTGAATGACTTTAGTAATTGTTCTTGCCTTTTTGATTTTCATCTCTGCTGATGATGCTAATTTATTTTATGCTTAATATAACTTAATTACTCTTGAATCGACCATCAACAGTGAGCTAGCAAATTTAATGAGTGGCTATGCATGAATAAGTTATCATTAAATATCAACAAAACCAACTTTGTTATTTTTCACCCACCACAGAAGAAAATTATTTATATGGCTAATCTCAAAGTGAAGGATAAAATTAATAAATTAATAGAACAAAAAAATGTATCAAATATCTAGGAGTCATGATGGATTCCAACCTGGAAAAGTCATGTAAGAGAATTATCCAAAAATAATATTTAGAGGTATAGGTATCCTTTCAAAGGTAAGACATAACCTTCCTACAAATATCATAACTCAGCTTTACTACTCCTTGATATACCCTTTTTTGACTTATGGACTTAACAGTTTGGGTTAACACCTATGACTCTAATTAATTTTCTGTGTTATTTGGATTGGCAGTGTTGCAAAGATTAAATGTTTGTTCAAATGTTTGGTCAAATGTACAGCTGCCGTCATTGTCTGTCTGGTGAATTACAATTACAGTTTCTGGGAAAATATCCACCCATCCCTTTTTTGGGTATACATGTGTAATTAATGATTAACCATTAAATTTAGGGTTAAACGGGGGGGGGGGGGGGGGGGGGGGGGGATTTGATCCTTTGGTTAGGATCTTTTAACTCATTATTTTTGATAATTTAGGTGAGGGAGTGTCAATGTTGTTTCAGTTCAGGTTGTGGGTATTTTATTCATTTTATTCATTTTTACTTTGGCTGGGATGATTTACAGCACATTTCTATCCTCCACAATGCACACTAGTTAATCTTGGGAGTTGAATTTGTTGATGGAAGCTCTAGGTCATTTGGGGATGTAATGTGTGTGTTACTTGATGTGAAATAGAGCGGTTTTCGAGTGAGCGTCGTAAAACAGAGCCAATCACAGGAGCAAGTAAAAACGTAACAAGCCAATCAGGAACTGAAGTAATTCATGATTGGCTTTACTTGAACCAATCACGAGGGAAAGTAAATACAATCGTGAGTAACGCGTGCTAAAATGAAAATTGATTGTGTGATGGGCCAAAACAGCATTTGGTTTTAGTTTAGAATTCGATTGGCTGATAATTACAAAATATTCAGCCAATAGCCAGAAAAGCTATGCAAAACCAAAGCAATCACTTGTTACTTTCGAAACTGGATCGAAAACCGCCCTACAGAGAAATAACGGCTAGAACTTGTCTTTTCGTTTCTCAAAGTTGGACAGGGAAGATAGTATATGAATAATTAAATAGATTAGAGAATAATATTGAATTATTAATTCTAATAACTGAATTTCCTGTCAGCATTTTAGTTTCTTAGGCTTTGTCAAAAAAGCAGAAGTACTCAGATTTGTGTAATTTAAGAAATCAACAAAAAATTCTCACTAGGTTTTATGAGGCATGTTTTGGGAAGGAAATTTAAGGACTTTAAGCTTTCTGTAATTTGCGTAAACCAAAAACCTACAGTGACCATTTTTGTATGAATGAGGAATGTCAAGCTAGTCAGAAGGATCTGGTATCCGCCTTTTTTTTTTTGACTGAAAACTTTGTTTTGAATCGATTTGTCTAGGCCTATTATTCATGCAGTGCATTAGTTTCTTGTCCCTTCTCATTTCGATATCTCAGTTTTATGCCAAATAAATTGTTCGTAACAAGAAGATTTTTAACCATTGAACTTTGAAACAACATTGTCTCGGAGTACTTTTTAATTTCATGCTTTAACCATTAAAATGAGTCATTTATAGCCAGGCTACAATTCACACATGGTGTATTCTTGTAGTTTGATTTGTTCCTTCAGAAAGCCAAAGTTAAGGTATCTTTGATTTGACAATGTTGTGCTTTCTTTCACTGGCCGGCATTTCCTGCTAATCTTATTTGAATAATTATTATTGTAGTAGATTTTGTCCTAAATTTTGAGAGTAAACTGAGTAGTAAAAGAAAGAGGCCATGTCAATCGAATTGAACCTTCAAGTTTCTTTAAAATAACTACAAAAATAACACCATTGGAAAGAAGAGAAATACCATGTGAATGTCCTGATATGATCAAACATTTTTGGATAGAGCATGGTAAATGTTATAGTGGATTACAAAAGCTTATTCTAGAAACTCTGTTACAGTGAACCTATTTCTCTTAAAAAATAGTATATCTCATCCACTCGAATCTTTGCCATCCTTCATCAAAATTGTCTGCACTTTTCTCCAGTGTACTCGGAAAGCATACTCTGGTAATCTGAGTAGTTACTTTTGTCTTTCTTTGTGAGAATTGACATAGCTTCTTTAAGTCTTGGGCTGGTGTTAATATGCTACCGCCAGGAGCAGTGTGCATGATATGTTAGATGCGCTTTAAAAGCGTCAATGTAATGGTTATTAATCCGAATTAGAATTTATTATAAAATGAATGGTATCTTAAAGGAGTTTCGCTGAGAAAAAGTAGAAAAATATTCTGTGTATTTAAAATAATTTTATGTATTTAGCAACTGGTGCTAGTTGCTGTTAGGGGAAAGTTCACTCGCAGGGCTTTTTGGTGTGGTTGCCTATTGGCTACCCTGGGTGTAAGAGGTTCTATTTCCTCTCTTCCTGAAAGATAAGGCAGGAATCAGTGAAGCGACCAGCTAGTGTTCACTCCTTATCCACCTTAACAACATTAAGTGACAAATGCCTGGGGAGAGCCTCTGAAAGGTACCGAATGTCATGTCTGTTCTTACTAGTCAAACCTTTGTTTTCTCCATGGAATTTCAGAAAACTATTATAATGAAGTGAATAAGTTAGTATTTGTCCTGAGCTTGTATACACACAACTTCTACTAGCCAATGTGGCTTCTACTAGCCAATGTGGCTAGTGGAAATTCAAAATCTACTATCCAAAAAACCACAAGCGGGTATATAAAGATGTCAAGAAAGGCTCTTAAAATGTTGTGGAAGGGGGAGGGGTGCTGAGAAAAAATATGGTGCAAATGGGCCATAAGAAGTATGTTGGATATTAAGGGAACTTTCAGTTTCCAAGTCTCGTAAATAGTATGCTTCTTGGTGTCTGTCAGTACATTTATATTAAAGGGAACCTCGGCTGAAAAACAATGTTTGCTCTCAAGTGTTTGTTATGGATGCCTAAGTCTGTTTCTGTGTTTGTGTCCAGTAAATTGTACACTAGATGTCATTTATGCACCGATTTTCCTCTCGATAAAACTCATTTGAATTTCCCGCCATCTTGGATATCATGACGTCACAGTGTTGCCCTCTTCTCGCATAACAAAAGAGCTATTGTTTTCTTACAATAACGCAACACTGTGACGTCATAAAATTCAAGATGGCGGCGCGCAGGAAATTCAAATGAGTTTTATCGACAGGAAAATTGTTGCATAAATGACATCTAGTGTACAATTTACTGGAGATAAACACAGAAACAGACTTAGCACTTGAGAGCAAACATTGTTTTTCAGCCGAGGTTCCCTTTAATATAACTTTTAAGTCCCATAGGTCTATTCTGTTCAAGGAGATAGTTATATGATATATATAAGTCTCCCCCACCCCCTCCGCACTTCTTCCTTGCATTGAGTGAACTTTCCCTAAGTGAGCAAACAATGATAGAAGTTACTCTATACAACCTTACACTAAAGGTTAGTTAGTATCCAACGATTAAATATCTCGAGATTCAATTTCAAAGAGTAGAATGTTCTACGTGAGTAGTAATTAATATTCCTATGGGCGGCACTTTATGTTGACCTAGTGCTTCGGGGAGAGAGTGACACCATCGATACGGCGACACACGTCTATAAACTGTAACTGTCTTAAAGATTAATAAAATAGTGAATGGCATTGAAATGCTCAGTGTGATTATTTGTTTTACGATATAGGGGAGGAAGGCTACGACTAATGCCACTAGTGTAAACATCAACAAGTTTATGTGTCCCTACAGTCGTTGCCAAAGGTGTTGGCATGATAAAACAATTTTGCCTATATCATATTCTCGTTACATTACTCAGTACGACTTTTCGCATCCCCTCCTCCCCCGACTCAATGTTGGGGTCTTGTTTTGTATCACATCTCTCCAGCAAATTAAAATTACAAACGAAATCGCTAACGTTCAACACAACATTGAGTGGAGGAGACTTGTATTTTGATAATGTAAAGTTGCTGGAATGACCGAAAATGTTAAAATCGTGCCAACAATTTACAACGATTGTAGTATAAAGAAAACAATCTTATACTGACCCACTTATTGATACATACAGTGCGACTAGTGAAACCTTAGGGAACAAAACAAATTGCAAAACGAAAATAAAGTATTCCAAAGTATCAGATCAGTCTTAGCATATCCGTGCGATTTTCTTCATTCGAAAGACTGACTTAATATTCTCTTTTTATCGGATCGAAGCTCGAGTAAGTCGAAATGCTATTTTCCTCAAGTAACCGTAAGTTGGAATACTTTATTTTCGTTCTGTAATGTGATTGGTTCTCGTTGTGTAAGTGTCTCTGGTTACAGTCGCATTGGAAGCGTTAAACGGCCTTCGTAGGCCCGTAGTTAGTCGCACCGTGGTCCGCAGTCTCGTAGTGAAGCGAGTGAATAGACCGGATGCAAACATGGCGCGAAATATAGTGTTTGTATGGGAATCGATGGGAATCTGATGCCAAATAAAATCCGTAAAATCGAATTTCTGAAATATTCTTCAGATACAAACTTAAAATACCAGGTAAAAAGATTAACATGTCGAAATTTGAGGGATGTAACTGTGCTGGGAAGCGTGCAATCGTGTTTTCAGTTTTCCATACATTGTCTGTAAATTTTCACGCGGAATTTGACTTTTATTTATTTACAGGCACGGGGTATTATTTTCAGTTTTCCATACATTCCCCAGAGATCGCCACATTCCCTATAGACAGTTTCCACGTGACGTCATACTCGCCATGTTGGTGTACCTTTAACAATAGATTATTTTGTTAGGTACACCAACATGGCCGCCATGCCTATTTGAATCTCTATAACTTCCCTCCCGGAAGGGTAACATATTATGACTTGAACAGATAATAAAATAAACTTATGTTTAGAAGTTAACTCGCAAAAAAGGTCCCTCTCCCCTGTCACTAGACTAGCCAATCGGAGAACGAAATAAGGTAATTAAATATTCCTCCAATCGGTAGGAAGGTACATATCTTGTCCCTAGTTCAAATCTATTGGCGCGCTACGATCGGTCAACG
>JAOWCC010001751.1:39605113-40014573 GCA_030867875.1 Actinernus sp. WN-2022
ACTGTAGCAGGCTGATTATTGCAGCTTACACAGCCAGCCCCAGCTTTACAGCTGATGGGGGCCTGATTTTACTCCTCTCACACTCCTCACTGCATTTAAAATCTGTTTTGGATACACAAGACTTGACTCACAAGTTGATTTTTATGGAGGGAGGAAAACTGGATATTTTTACCCAGAGAAAAACTCTCGAATGCAGAAGAAATCAACAACAAACCCAACTCACATACAGTGCCCAAGCCAGGAATCGAACACGGGACCGCAGTGGTGAGAGCTGGCGAGTGTTTTACCACTGCTCCAACCTGCATGGCTCTGTTGGTGAGCCAAGAGTTAAGTCTAGCTTATATAATCTACAACATAATGCTTGGATTCCTTGGCTTGGAGAGAGATTAATTGTCATGACCTACCGGCTGTGTACTTCTGAAATAACAAGTAAATACGGTAGGGTATAACAAAGCCAACAGTACACAAAGTGATATTATAAAACCAGCTGCTGGGAAGAAAAAAGTGCTAGCTATATAGATTAAAGTGAGTAATGTCTTACCTCAGCTTAATATTATCAAAAAGTGTACATGTATACTGACTCTCCATACATGTAATTAAGATACATACATTAGCCTGTATATATATCTACAAAATCATTAATCCCATGAAATCCCATGACCAAGCGATAGAAATATATATCTTGCAAGTATAATACAACAATTAATATCATAGCTAGCTGTCCCCCCTCTTGTGCTAAAATGAATATTGTAACCATTCTCACAGTCTATTACGAACTAGCTTAACTTAATTATTAAAGTATATGTAGTTATGATATTGAATCATGTTTGCCGCGTATAGCACTAGTAAGTGTAAAGAATGTGATATAAAGTGGTAAGCTGTAGTGCTAAGTGTGCACGCCCTACGAGGGAAAGAGAAAAAATCTCTGACCGAAGTGGGACTCGAACCCAACAACCTCCAGGTTACATGTCCTCGTGTCCCACTTCGGTCAGAGATTTTTTCTCTTTCCCTCGTAGGGCGTGCACACTTAGCACTACAGCTTACCACTTTATATCACATTCTTTAACTATTAAATAATATATGC
This sequence comes from Actinernus sp. WN-2022, assembly GCA_030867875.1. Taxonomy (NCBI): domain Eukaryota; kingdom Metazoa; phylum Cnidaria; class Anthozoa; order Actiniaria; family Actinernidae; genus Actinernus; species Actinernus sp. WN-2022. The sequence continues at coordinate 39,606,198 of JAOWCC010001751.1, forward strand.
TCCCTAATATTATATATCCTGTTTATCAGTCTCTGTTTCTTACTCCCCTACTAATCGATAAGCTCCTCTCTGTCTCTATAGCTTCTCTAGTCGTTCTTTTAAAAAAATTGCCACTTAAGTTCCACTCCATGCCTCCAAAACTGGTGTGCCTTCCTATTGGAATCAATTTTCCGGGAGAACGATCATCTTTGCTGTATTTTCTACTCTTTGAGCAAAGCCTTTTGTTCCTACAAGAAAGCAAAACGACCTGATAAGCATCTGCATGAATCCAAAATGGCAGACAGTGAAAGTGGGTTTCAAAATGGTAGTTTAAACTCGCACTACTTACCTGATTTCGCCCTCGCCATCGGCTCTGTTCGAAGCCATGATGTCTTTCTTCGATCCAAGTTTACGATGCTGGTGGTTTCTGGGATATGTTTCACAATAGAAGCAAAAGTTTGCCTAAATGGGGTCCGGAGGGGCTTTTTGCACTCCTGCGTCCGATATAAGCAAAAGAAACCCCATGTTGTAAACTCAAAATTGAAATCTTATCATGTAATTGCTAAAATAGGGGTTTCCTTCTAAAAATCTATTACACTGTTCAAGTTTAAACCACTCCTATTAGCTAAAACGTGCCCTAATAAGAAAAAAATCTAACATATGATTATTCTCTTGATCGGTGTTAATCCATTGTACAATACATTCTTGTCTATGATTGGATAGCTGTGCTTTAGACTATCACCTTTTTATAATTAATTTCAGTGTGCCAGGTGGTAGACTGTGGCAAGGTTGCCATGGATACATTGCTGTGGTGCTAGAGTTTACTTGCAGCTTAAGCTCCCTCATCGATTATGGCACTCATCTGTTGATGATGAGTTTAACACCCAGCTGACACAAACTCAAACGTTTTTCTTTGTTTGTGTTATCATGTTCATATTATTGGAAGTCTACCATGTTAACAGTATGGGAAGGAGGGATGTACATATATTAAAGTCATTGCTAGGTTTGACATGCAAGATGTCATTTGCCCATGAGATAAGATAATTTAAGTACAGAAATAAATTAAGTACATGCAGAAATTATTATTTTTGTCTACACTTACATAATAGATGGAAACCTACCACAAACACCGAGTGATGGTTATGTTACTAGACTATCAACAAAATGGCTTCTACTTTGGAAATGAAAGGAAAAAGAAAGAAGTCAACGATGAAGACATTTTACCAGATATTGCCGAAATCCAAGCAGCTCTTGTTTCACACAGGACCAAGCTTCGTGCTGCTTTGGCACGCTGTAGGGTTAGAGACTGTGCTATTAGTGTTGAAGCTCTGCTACCAATGGAAGAGCAGGAGAAGATCAAATATGCTGCATCACAACCTGTATATGCAAGGGTAAACACACTGAAGTCAAATCTGGATGAAATCCTTGAAGCTCTTAAAAATGATGGATTTAAGTTAGATGAGAGTCTGCCAGAAAGAGAGGAGCTAACAGGAAGGTACTTTGTGAAGGATGGGCACTTTGATAATTTGCTGGTGTTCTCAAATGAAGCCAAGTTTGAATTGCATGGACATGATCTGATACAAGATGGGTGCCTTGTCATTCAGGTAAATTTTGTGAAATCAAATGTCATGAATATGCATGAAGTATGTCACCGGTCAAAACGAGTGCAAATATGCAGCATATCACACTGGTGATGAACCAATTAATTTCACTGGTTTTAAAACCCTTGAAAGTTTTTGTAAGGGTGCGAGCCAATAAAAATGGCTGGGCTGTTAAAAGAGTATCCAATCAGCTTTTAGCAGGTGAAAACAATTCTTTTTTCAGAGCACACTTAGAGAGTATTTTGAAAACTAGCTTGCAACAGTTGTGTGCACTCTGATTGAAGCTGTGTAGGTGAAAATACAGTAACAGTTGTCCTTGGTGTTGCTGAATGTTGTATAATTTACAATGTATCACAAATAAAATTGTGTACTGTGGCTGAGAGTTTTTACTCTTCAACTATTTTTTTTTCTCACCTTTCAGGCTCAAAAAATTATACTGACTCATAAAAATACCCAGCCCTGTTACACAACTGTCTGTCTAAATAACCTGTGTTACTGACATTGTTGTTTTATAATTTTACTAATGGCATATGCAGATGGCGTGGAGTTTCTTGTGTTGCATATCTTTTATTTTTACTTGCACCCTCCTTTACAAAGATGTACTTCTGCTCTGTTATATAGGTTGGCAATATTTTTTTTATGAATTTGGCCACCTAAATATTTGTTTTTTGCAAAGATGTTAGTTACAGCTATTTAGATCACTGTTGCAATTTTTTTTAAAGTTTCCTTGTAAGTACCACAACAGTGGTACATAATTTCTGAAGATGAGATTCCTTGATGGCTAGCCCCTATCTTACATTTTCCAACCCATTCCTCAATAAATAATTAAATCCCAGGTAAAGGAAATTATATTAATAATATACTGACAGTGTGCAAAAAGGTTGCAACTCGGTCACGTTCCAAATTCTCCCTTAGGAAATAAAGAAATTGAAGGAGAATTTAGAATGTGATCAGGAGACACATGCCCTTTTTGCACACACCCCTTCAATTATTGTTGGATAATGTAGTATACCTACCCCACCCCTGCTAGGACATTTGACACTTTGCATATTATCAATATTGAAGTACCCTAAAGAGGGATGGAGGACAGGAGGATATATGTGAAGTGTTATGTGAGAGCAAGGAAAAATGAAGGACTGTACAATGCTAGTTATGTAAGTTAAATAAAGTGATTGGAGATAGAATAACCAATATTAATTATGGTAATTCTGAGGCATATGATTTTATGTATTTCCCAAGGACATGGCAGCTGGCGCTAAGATATGACCACAGCCAGTGTTTCCAACCCCTGTTGGCTTCTAATGAAACCCCTGCCATACTCTTTACCCTTATCCCCTTATCATACCCTTATCCCCTTATCATACCCTTTACCCTTACCCCATTGTACATATAATATAAGCTACCAGTATACACAACTTTAATCTTAATTTGAATTTACCATTGAACCATATTACATATTGTACATGCAACTATTTGCTGATGCTTAAAATAAATGGCATGCATCAGTGTTAAGATAAGAGCTTTCAAGAAATGACCTGACAACTTCTGTGTCAAATATCACATTTTTTATCATGTAACTGCAATACTATTTTTACTTGGGTACAAAACACTGTATAATTAACAATTATTCACCGAAGTGGAGGTGAATAGTGGTGGATATTTACCGAGCCACTTCGGCGAGGTAAATATCCACCACTATTCACCGACACTGAGGTGAATAATTGTTTTAGTTATATATACATGTACCATACTGCAGGTGAATAGCCAGCACCAAATAGTTATTTTATTTTCTGTCAAATGGACAAAAACTCGCGCGAAGTGATCACTACTTCGCTCGGAGGTGAATATGATTATTCACTGTTTAAGTAGCCAATCAGAGCACGCGAAAAGTCATATTCACTGGTGTGGTATATACTAATAATATATAGCCCTGCAGTTATGATAACATCTGATTCTTTTCAATCTGTTGTTTTGGGTAGGACAAATCCACTGTCATATCAGTGGAAGTTGTAAGGTCATTTGTCAATGAGATAGCTTCACAGAAGGAGAAGGCAAACATCCTAATCCCCGGTGCTGATATGAAGGCCATCTTGGGAGAGGGAGATGATATCATACAAACCCATGTGGAATCAGGTAAAATCACTGCAGTTAAATAATGTTATGCATGCAGAATTTGTCACTGGTCATTGATGGGGAAAGGTGGATGGGTAGATGATTAAATTAGGGGATCCTGAAATTTTAACTCCCCCCTCCCTCTCCCCCCTCCCTCCCCCCCCCCCCCCCCCTCCCTCCCCCCTTCCACCAACATATAACGACTAGTCCTGTATTCCTGGTTTTTTTTGTCATCAAATACTTAATTGGACAGCCTAATGCACCTATCAATGTTAATGAGGGGGGGAGTGGAAAAAGGGTGGAGATTTCCTCCCAAAAAAGTCAAATTCCCCACCCTTGGGACAACACCTTTGGTCAATAATATCAAAATTCCCCACCCCACTGCCCTACCTTCCTTATGTTTCCTATAAGTAACCCCACCCTGGGACAGGCAGCATATGTCAAAATCCTCACCCTCAGGGTAGCCCTGCCCTGTCTGTCAAATCCTTCCCCCCTCCCTCCCTCGGACTTAATATTGATAGGTACATAACGTAACTTTGCGTACCTGTTTGTTTGATGCCTATATTCACATGATTGAATACATTCTCTGTTGCAGGCAACATGACGGCCTACCTGTCCTCTGTGATTCACCCAGACAGAAAAGTGTTTACATTTGGTGTCACTCCTGACACACGTGAGCGCCTGGGATTCAAAATGTACAAGATGTGTGCCAAGAGTATCCAGGACCTGACATAATATAATATGTAGAGTTTATACTTAGGATCAAGAGTATCCAGGACCTGACATAATATAATATGTAGAGTATCCAGGACCTGACATAATATAATATGCAGAGTATCCAGGACCTGACATAATATAATATGTAGAGTATCCAGGACCTGACATAATATAATATGTAGAGTATCCAGGACCTGACATAATATAATATGCAGAGTATCCAGGACCTGACATAATATAATATGTAGAGTATCCAGGACCTGACATAATATAATATGTAGAGTATCCAGGACCTGACATAATAGAATATGTAGAGTATCCAGGACCTGACATAATAGAATATGTAGAGTATCCAGGACCTGACATAATAGAATATGTAGAGTATCCAGGACCTGACATAATAGAATATGTAGAGTATCCAGGACCTGACATAATAGAATATGTAGAGTATCCAGGACCTGACATAATAGAATATGTAGAGTTTATACTTAGGATCAAGAGTATCCAGGACCTGACATAATAGAATATGTAGAGTTTATACTTAGGATCAAGAGTATCCAGGACCTGACATAATAGAATATGTAGAGTTTATACTTAGGATCAAGAGTATCCAGGACCTGACATAATAGAATATGTAGAGTATCCAGGACCTGACATAATAGAATATGTAGAGTTTATACTTAGGATCAAGAGTATCCAGGACCTGACATAATAGAATATGTATAGTTTATACTTAGGATCAAGAGTATCCAGGACCTGACATAATATAATATGTAGAGTTTATACTTAGGATCAAGAGTATCCAGGACCTGACATAATAATATAATATGTAGAGTTTATACTTAGCATCAAGAGTATCCAGGACCTGACATCATATAATATGTAGAGTTTATACTTAGGATCAAGAGTATCCAGGACCTGACATAATATAATATGTAGAGTTTATACTTAGGATCAAGAGTATCCAGGACCTGACATAATATAATATGTAGAGTTTATACTTAGAATCAAGTAGACATCAGTTGGAAGTATTTGAATGTAAATCCAACCAAGTTAAGGATCTATAATCTATAAAAAAAAACATCTGAATTTGTAATGGGACCTGAAACAACCATGGGGCTGATCAATGTTAGAACCCGGCTAAACCACAGATCAAATTGGAATTTAGCATGTTGATATTTGTGGAGGGAAGAAAACTCGAGAACCCAGAGAAAAACCCTTGGAGCAAGGGCAAGATACCGATATCAACAAACTCAACTCACGTATGGGTCTGGGTATCCAACCTGGGCCACAGAGGTGAGAGGCGAAGCGCTTAACACTATGCCACCCCAGCTCCCCAGAAAGATGACATTTAGGTTGACATATATTAATTGTACATAGTACGGAATAGGAATCAATTGAATAATTAAGGGCCAACATCTCACAGCATTTTGTGGAAACATGGTAGTGGCTGTTGTGAGGGTTTCCAAAAATGTTTCAAAATTATATAACAGTCTTTTATGCCATGTGATGAATTGATAATAATTATTATTGTTATTCATATCATTGGGCTTTCATTAGCATTTGACAGACATAAGCTATTAAGATTGTAACATGTGATTATATTATTTGATATGGCAGTTGTGGATGGAGCCTGTATATTTAACAAATAAAGAAGCCTTAGCCATGTTTTATACTATCATAAAACACGATGGGCATTTGAGAACATGAGAGAAATGTTAAAGCACAAGCCGAAGGCGCGTGCTTTCAACATTTCTCGAGTGTTCTCAAATGACCAGAGTGTTTTATGATAGTATAAAACATGGATTTAAGGCTTCATTATCTGTTTTATAATATAGATTTACGCGCGCGATGAAAGGAAACCGCCAGTTGAAAACTATATAACACGGCTAACCATGTTATATACTCTGATAAAACATGGCTTCTTAGCCAATCAGAGCGCGCGTACTATCGTATCTATATTATAAATGTTAATATGTTATGGCCTGTATGCAAAATATACTGCTTGTGACAGACTAAGCTAGTCATGCTGTTTGCCTTAACTACTTGATTACTTTAAAATATTAGATATTATGTTACAAGAGGAGCATTTCCTGGACTCCATACCAAATGATGAACGGTACAGAAAGGTCAAAATCATTGTTGTTAATGTACCGTGCTCCAAGTCCGGCATCGTCAACCCAGTCGACTTTGTTCTTCAAGAGGGCGTGTCTGCATCAATCAAAGAACTATCCCATGGTGGATTGGACTCTAGCAAGATAAGGGGACTGGCCTTCCAGCATTTAGGAATCTTAAAACACGCAATGAGGTTTCCATTTCTCCAAGGAATAGTCTACATTACAAGATCAGCTCACGAATGGGAGAATTTGGATGTTGTCAAGAAAGCTATGGATGAGATGAGGGAAGAGCATTCTAAGCAGGACAGTTTCTTTGACATAGCGCCTGCTTTGCCCAATTTAGCCCAAAGTCTAAGAGCTCTTGGTAACAACAATAATCAGCAGGAGGTTTCATTGACACGTAAAGGTATGTAGTCAAAGATCACACCGCGGCAAAACGGTATGCTCCGCTGGCCAAAAGAACGAAGGCTCTGCTATCAAATTACCGAGGGTTTCAACTTTTTTAGTAAATAATTTTATAACTTAGTAAACTCACAGTGAATTACAAATTAAGAAAACTTCAACCTGTTAAAGTCTTAGGCTTAGCTTTTAAGTAGTTTTCTTATTTTTTGACAAAACAGTTCACAAATGAATGCTTTTAAGCAGAAATTTTAAAATCACGGGTATGTGCCTGTTGTTTCATTTCAATTTTCGCGGGAAACTGGGGGCGGCCGCGCGCCGACAAGAAATAGCAAATACGCATGCGCGTAACGTTTTGCCGCGGTGTGGTTAAAGATACCCCTTTTTCTTTTGAATCCATTGAAATCGCGCACAATGATTGGCTGTTGGTCTGCCCATTGTTTTAATGCAAACGGTGGTGCTAACAATGATCACGGGCGTACCTTGTGGAAAAGGGAAAAACTCGTGTGGACAGTCTAGCCCTAAATTAATGAGCTCTCGTCATTTACCCTGTGAGCTTATGTTCAAGATGTTTTATAGGTTTTTAAGAAAAACATTGGGCTAGCTGTTGTATTATGATACATTTTACGCGTTTGCCCTCATGATCATGGTGTAGCCTGAATTTCAGCCGTCTCCTCTGACAAAGTCAAGGGGAACATCTAGGATCGAGGGGAAACAAAACTCACTGATTCCCGAGGGGCCACTCATTAAGTGATTTGTCATATAGCAATTAAAATTCCTTTTCCCTGAGTTTTGGTACACAAATATTTATTTTCCCGCCTTTAAGGTGAAGTAATATGGGCCGATGGATCATACATGATATGGGCAACAATTTGCACGTATTACCACCCGGTAACCGGTCGTTTCGTTACCAGTCGCTTTCGTTACCAACCTCTTCGTTACCAACTCAAGTCGTTTCGTTACCAATTCCTAGTCGTTTCGTTACCAGTCCGAGTCACTTCGTTACCAGACTCGTAATACTTACTTCTATAAGAGTAATGTCAGCTTTGGAAGTAATTATTACACACAAGCGTAGAAGCTAATTGTGTGAAACTCACTGTTTCCCTCAAAGCATATACAGGTCACAATCTAGTTTAAAGTTAAATTTTTGGATTTTAACATGTTCAATCCCTGTTTTGGAGAAGTTTCAAGCTTGACTGGCTTGTTGCGAACTTACATTCCATATATTATTTTATATCCATGCATGTGCTACTTTAGCCAACTTTTATTCTTATTTTACGTGAACTTCTAGAAGTCGAAGAGAAGTTTCTAAGACTCGAGCCTTCAGCTTCTATGAATGGAGGATTCGTTGTCCTCTTGAAAAAACAGGTGAGTAAAGAAAACCTTGGAAAATGAAACGTAACCTATTCTTGGTCAGTAGAGCACATCTCGTTTGAGAGGGAAAGTTACGGCAGTGACATACGGCAGGCCTAGGGTTACTGTACGGCATACAGTGACAGGACGCGGCGCCATATGTGAGTTGAGTTTGTTGGTATCTCGCCCTTGCTCCGAGGGTTTTTCTCCGGGTCCTCTGGTTTTCCTCCCTCCTCAAAAACCAACACGCTAGATTCCAATTCGAGTTCGTAGGAATACTTAAATATAAGCCTCTGGCTTGGGAGACCCGGTAAGGGCTTCCTGTATCTTGGACGTAAAATAAACCATTTATTTATATTTATTATTGAATTTATAGAGTTACAGTACTGTTACGGTACAGCTAGTCTTGCCGTATTTCTTTCGCACTTATACAAAACCCCTTTCGCACTTATACAAAACCCGCTCTAGCATTGAGCTTTCCTATTGTTTTTCTCCTGATCTGATCCTATGAAATTGCAGTGTAACGGAACTACAATTTTACGGTACGGGTTATAAACATATTCACTCTCCTTTATCAACGCGAGGCTAATAGTACAGCCATTCGTTGAACTAAAAGTATAATCTTGTTTTATAAATGCGATGGTTTTAAAAATAAGTATTGACTAAAACGTAATGTTAGGTTCAAAGTGAAAATGGTACTTGGCGTCTGTTGAGTATTTCTTTGGATGTTCGAAGAAAATATAAAAAGTACACTAAAAGTAAAGCTTAGAGCGTGTGAAAAATCTACCTAAACATGTCACCAGCTAAACTTTTAACCCTGTTAATATTATGGATTAATTCAGTTTCAAAGCCTCCTTGGTTGTTTCACTGAGTCACAAATTAAACAACAACTGATGCAAAGGCTTTCTCTCCATGTATCTTCAATCTCCTTTCTGTTCGTTGCCTTATTATTTTTGTCGTCATGCTCGCCACTCCACGTTTGCACATTGGTACTTCTGTTTTGTTTGTTGGTTGGTTTTCGTACATTCTTTCCGATTTTTCGTATTGTTATTGGTGTTTGTCGTCATTTTATTCGTATTGCTGCCGTGATGTTCTCGGGTCCTCTTCGTTATACTCTCTGGTTCTCTTTATTAAAGTTCTTCTAACCCTACCTTGTAATTTTTATAGCTATGAACCTTCGAAATGGTTCGAATACTTCTGTGAAGAAAGTTTTCGTTTACTGAGAATACTCAACGTTCTACGCTTGTTTGAAATGGTGAAACATTTACCTTTCCTGACCGCATAAGAAAAGCCTAGGTCGGTTCCGGGTAGACGTCATCTCATTAATGCATTATCCTCCATGGCGCCTTTCTTTCACAACAACATTGATTTATAGAGAATATACACAGTTTGTGAGTTTTTATTAAAGAAAAAAGTATTTATTTAAATTAATGAATTTGATTACGTCTACCCAGGAATCGACCCAGGCTTTTTCTTACGCGTTCATGGGTCAGAAAGGTCAATTTTTCACCATTTCGAACAAGCGTAGAACATAGAGTATTCTCTGTAAACCAAAAAAAATATTTGCAGAAGTACTCAAAACCTTTCAAAGGTTAAGTAATGGTTCGCCTTAGAACAGGAGCAAAAGACAATAGGGTGCGGCAATGAGCAATTCCCAATATCGATTGTGTTTGAATAATGCCTTAAGTACTGTATGAGATGTCCACAATCAAAGTTATCAACTAAAAATAAAGGAAACTGTACGCTGTTGGCCATTTTTGCTGTGAAAACTGAAAGAAATCACCAACCAGCCAATCAGAAAGGGGAAGACAATATATTTTAATCACAAATTTGATAACTTTCCCAATAGCGATTTAATCAAAACTAAATGGAAATATCAAAAACATTTCAAACAATAATGTATTATTTCAATGGGTTATGTATGAGTATCAACCAATGAAATTACGAGAAATAAGAATAGAAAATTAACACCTTTTTCCATTCCTTGTCGTTCAGCGCTCCTGTTCTTAACCGGAGCATTACTTAATAGGTATTAAAATTGCACGAAGGGTTAGAAGCACTTTAAGGTACGGAAGCAGCTGCAAGATTGTGCACAACGTTGCGGAGGTTTTCTGTTGCACGCGAAGTTGCAGAAGAATAACTCGATCCTACTTTAAATGTTTAAATGTATTTCCGTACCTTTCGTTGTGTCTATTCTTGCAATTAACCGGTACACCTGTATTTCTATGTACCGTACTTGGCTTGACGTGATATCTTTCCAGTTTATTAACGTGTGTTGTTATTTATAATATCAGAAGTAACTCCATACAAACCTAATCACTAACTACTCCACTTTATAAAATATCCAAGAGAGAAGTAAAGGGACTCCTTGAGCTGGGAGATGGTCCATCAAAGGATGTGGAATCTGCTAAGAAGAGACAACAAAAATATAAACATCGTCATAAGTGTAATTATATAACAACTTTTATTCAGCCCTTAACATATCGCACTGAATTGGCCACTACCACACCATTGAAATAGGACGGGCGCCGCGAGTTTATATAATTAATCTAGCCTGCGTAGCAAGCGTTTCCGTAGGTTTTTTTGAAGCGTAGGAAGACTTTTTCGCTATTTGGCCGCGCGAAAAATGGGGCGAGACCAAAAAATGGAAGGAGGGGGGAGGGTCTCGCCCCATTTTTCGCGCGGCCAAATAGCGAAAAAGTCTTCCTACGCTTCAAAAAAACCTACGGAAACGCTTGCTACGCAGGCTATAATTAATCCTGAAATAAACCTCGTCATAAGAAAGACCACATCGGAATTACTGTAGCATGATTTGGTAAATAGAAACTGAATAGCAAGCTTTCAGAAATAAGAGACGTTTGTATGGATTGGTCGCTCCAATTTGAAAGCTCGCCACATGGTAAATATCCAATGAAACGGCCCTAAACTTGGTACACTTACTAATTTGTTTGTGATGGAGTTCAAGTCTTGGTCAGATTAACTTTACAAACTCTGTCCCAGTCCTTTTTTGCAGTTTGTTAGTGGCCAATGTTAACCATGCTTTAACACATTCTTGGCGGCCCGAGGGATAGTGGGGTGAGAGAGAACCCAACGGCGAAAGGAGAGGGAGGAGGCGAGGGGATAGAAACTGAAGAGAGAGGGACAGAAAAGCTTTTCTGCTTCTCGCGGCATTTTCTTCAGTTCCTCCCCCCTCGCCTTTCACATTTCTTTCGCCCACGTATCGTCCCAGGGTACGTTACCAAGGATGAATTTAACAAACTGAATCAACTGCTCACTGACTAGTAAAAGTTCCCCGTTTTACCATTACTTCTCATTATTAGCGTCAACTGGGTTTCAGGATATATAATGCTAAATGAATAACAGACTTATGCTCTTGTTTGAAAATAATAATAAACTCTTTGTAAATAAAGATGCCTTGTAACCTCTAAACTCGAAAGCAAATAGGTAATGTGCAAAAATGCTACGATGTTTTAAACATCAATTAATAAATCTAAGAAAACAAAGTATGGAGCGTTTTCACATGACGTCATAGCCGCCATGTTGGTGTACCTTTAACAATAGATTCTTCGTTAGCTTCTTTTGTTAGGTACACCATGGCCGCCATGCCCTTTGTCATTTGAATCTCTGGGGATTGAGTGAAAACTCTATTTATTCCCCCAATTAATTTCTAATTCCCACAACATTGTTTTGGTGCGGCAATGGGCCCTTTGCAGGAATGCAATCACGTGGTTGTACTGGTGGCAAACAAATCTGACTTCGTTTATTTAAAGGCACTTGTACGAGATCGGAAGTGTTATTAGCAAAACGTTTTTGTAACTGCTATTTTCCACCTCTAAGCTATTGTCGATCAGCGTTTAGAAGTTTGTTTGCCATCCAGAAAAGCCTTTCCGGAACATGGGATCATGAGCGCAATTCGTTGGTTATTGAAGTGATATATCAGCACGTGACTCAGTGTTCCTGCAAAAGGCCTTCTGTGGCCGCGTACACGGATAATATAGGAGAACATCCTAAGAACGCGCGATTTCATTGGCTGAAAATGTTGAGCTCATCGTGTTTTACATATTTTTAATAATATTGATTACGGGACCATCATAAGAACGCGCGATTCCAGTGTTCAACTATATCGCTGTGTTATTATCACAACCGAAAACGTTTAATTGCAAATGAAATGCCATGTGCTCTTTTCTGCAGAAACCAGTGGAGTCACCGCATGACATTATCGAGAGAGCAGCCAAGAAGGGACTCATGAAACCCAAGGGCAAAACCCCACGTGCGCAGAGCCCCAAAACGAAACGCGTGGGGAATGCGCAAGCGAAAAGACCTCCTGTACCCACCCAGGCACTGGCGAGGATGGCAGTCAACGAAAAACCTGAAATAGTGATTTCAGACACTGAACTGGACACGAACGTGAAAGGCCAGCCTGTGGCTGATAAGAAAAAGACGCGCAGCTGGCACGGCTCGGCAGAGAAACTCCCACAAAACAAGGAGGATGATACAGAAGAGGCGAGGAAGTTTAAGTTTTAGAAATAGTTTTCTTATTCTAACTCCTTAAGGTTGTAATTTTAAAATTGCATTGGACTAGTTTTGAGTGTTGTACATTGACTGCTTAATGATGATGGTTACAGTTGATATTTATCTTAGCCGTTCTTACCAAAACAATGTAAATATGAAGAAAATAGTTTTCATTTTTAACCATTTTAATTTCTGTTCCTCTGAACAAAACTGAACAAAAGAACGCATCGCACAGCTGAATGTACAGATTATATGAATATAAATATTTGAAAAACATGTTTGATTGTCAAAAGCCTCTAACAGGCACACGAATATTTTGTAAATTATTGATTGATTTTACATGAAAATAAAGCTGAATATGATTGATGTGAACTTTAATTTGTAACGTTCAGCACTGTTGGAAATAATACATGGTTATAATTTAAGCAATAGAATACGCTTTCCTTCTCTGCTACAAACACGCGGGATATGGTGGGGAAAGCGGCTCGTGACTTATTCCGCGTGTTTATAACATCTAGAACAAAGACACGGAAAACGTGTTGTATTGCTTTTATAAAATAACGACATGTTTCCATGCATGCCTTTTAGGCAACCAGAGTGCGCGTACCATTTGGATTATTTTATAAACATGCCTTTTAGCCAATCAGAGCGCGCGTACCATTTGGGTTAGTTTATAAACATCCTTTTAGCCAATCGGAGTGCGCGTACCATTTGGGTTATTTTGTAAACCTGCCTTTTAGCCAATCCGAGTGCGCGTACCATTTGGGTTATTTTATAAACCAGGCTTTTAGCCAATCGGAGTGCGCGTACTATTTGGGTTATTTTATAATTGAAAATAAATGATTAAGAATTAAACGCATTACAGAATGTTCTCAGACCGTCCACGTAATGTTGCCTTAATGTATTGTTGCGTGTCGGTCCTATTAAACACTTACGAGGGAAGGAAAACATTAGGGAACTATATCGGGCTTGGTGGACTTAGAAAGTTAAAAACATTTTACAATTGTATTAAAACAAGAGCCCATCTGGGCTTTCACTCGGGCCACATGAGATTGAAGATGAAATACACTTTCATTTGAAATCCTCTTAGTATCAAGTCGTGCTTTACTCGCCAGTGAGAACGTCAAAAAAACAGACTGGTCTATTAATCGCTTTTATGGCATGACTATGATAACGCAGGATTCGAACAACAGAATACTGGCAAATTCAAGTGTATAAATGCAATACAATGACATATTCAGACTTTGAATTTGATTGAAAATAGATCAAAAACTCGGGGAAATGTCCGGCTAAAACTGTATGAATAAATGTGAAATGAAACATAAATTTCATAGCAAGAAAAAAAATTGTAATTCCTATAAATGAGAAAGCTCTTCTATTAAGCCGCTTCTCATATACACAGACTGTTTCACAAAAAAGATTTGCGCTTATCGACACAAGAATTCAGTTGACCTTTCAAATAATTTATTCTGAGGTACGCATACTCTAAATCAGATGTTAAATAAAGCGATAATTAGAAGGAAAAGTACATTAACAGACAAACTGAGAGGAAATTTATTCAAATCAAAAAGAGTTTACTTACAGTACTTACGTAACTGACACCTTCGTGCACATATGCACTGAATCGGAATGAAAGTCGAAGCCTACCTCGAACTTAACTTTCAGCTAACCTGTTTCCTTTCATTCCACAATGAATAATAATCTCATAAAGTAAGCCCGTAGCTTTCAATAAATTTGCCAGTGTCTGAATGAAACAGCTAGATCTTTTCCAATTTCTCTCACGAGTCACGGCAGAAGACAGTCTCAAGCTACAAAACTTGAATTTTGATCCTCTTCACAGTAACGTAATTTAACGTCTCCGATCAATTCCTCTCTCTTTGCTGGCAGTTCATGCTTCTTGTTCGTGTAGTCGCCCCACTGAGCCGTAACCACAAAACGAGCACAGCATTTCAGTTGGCATACACTGCGTACATCTGCTTAACTAATTAGATTTGTAAAAATCTTAGCGGATCATGTAAATATTCCGCTTGGCTCAAATATGAGGGTTTCTGCCGTCAAAGTTCATTTTTTGTTTCAGTTTTCCCCATATTAGCAGACTTGTATAATGTCTCGAGCTCTCCGAATCCAGTAGAAAGACTCTGGTTATTCTGTCGTAAAACATGGACCTGACCCAAATTTAGGTTGTATTGCATCATTGCCCACGATGGAATAGATTTCTGACAATGACTATTTGAAATTGATATCTCCTTGTCTCGCCTAGTCTGAGCTTTGAATTTTCTTATCTGAGCGCGCCTGAGGAAATCTAACCTTTGTTTGCGTGACCAGCATAGTGCAATCTGATTGGTTCGAATTTGACCTTTAACGCATGCGCAGAAGCCGTCTGACACTGATTAAAAAAAAAATAGTAACCACTTGCATTTTAAGACTCGGCGCTGCCACAGGCAGCCCGAGTAAATAGTTGCTTAAAAGTAGCTTTTATAATGGTACCACAGACCACGTACGTAAACCAGTTGTGCCAGTTCTATTAATTATAACTTTAGTTGTTCACATTAGAATCAGTTGTTAAAGTGCCTATAAGCCAACTCTTTTTATTACTCGGGCTGCCTGTGGCAGGCACGAGTCTAAATCTGCAGGCCGTTTTTTTTGGTTCGGTGCAACAAAATTTCTGCGCATGCGTTAAATTATGCATTAGTTGACGCTAATAGATTTATCTCCTGCGGACGCTATCAGCTTGTTTGAGGTAAGTTTCGTAGGTTTTATGCCACATTTCATCACATTTCATTTTACTTTCGGTCATAATACATACCAGCGCAAACACCGTGATCGGTAGGCCAACACTAAAATAATTTTGACCGCGTTTTTGGCTGGTTTACCGATCTCGTACGATCTCTCTGTGTACCGCGTTATACAGGTATACTGAATAGCTGATTTATAGCGAAATAGCGATTTACTAGTAAATATATATACTGTGGTTGAACAGTTATGGGTTACTATCCTCTATCGAAGTATGAAGACATCTGAACTCCTGAACTGTGAGAGCAACACTGTCGCTCGCCAGCACAGAATAATTTATGATGACCCAAGCAATATTCAACTCTCAAGGTAAACTCTCAAGGTAAATTAAAGGCTTCCAACAATTCCCTTTATAGTTCTTTAATATAATGAGCAGACTGAAGTTTTGGGAATGTGGATAAAGCTTTTAATTAGAGATAACCAACAGGCATTTCAGTTAATAATCTTTAATCCCAACAACTACCAAGATGGACTCGTAATGGCAAGAACAGCAGATAAAGTTACATAGAGGCACACAAATTGACATAGCTAGCTCCATCACAGGATGGACAGGATACAACTTATAATATGGTACAAATATAAACATACATTTGAGACAATCATCTATTAGTACTCGGAACCTGCAGTATAACAGAACAGCAGACTAAATTGTAAACGTGTGTTACATGAATAAGTAGTGTTTAAATTAAAAGGTCAACACGAGAAAAACAAAAATATAAAATTACATATATGCTAGGGGAGCAGAGAATGAAAGTCATGCACCGCGCTACCGGCCACTCCTAATGACTGCTAAATTCAGCTAATAATTCTTCCCTTTGGTTAATATTACTAAGAGGATTTCAAATGAAAGTGTATTTCATCTTCAATCTCATGTGGCCCGAGTGAAAGCCCAGATGGGCTCTCGTCATCAAATTCTAAAATCTAAACTATTAAAAGGATCTATAACCCTGTTCTTTTAATATGATTTAGGTATCGGTATACTCAGTATTCTTTGAAAGTTTTACGTCGAAACGGTGAATCGTTAGAGTATTTTGAATTTTGTGACGGCCCAACTCAGCGTGTTTCCTAGCTAAATGTCATGGAAACCCATATATTCCTGCCAATTTAAAATGTTTGACTTGATTTAACGTTAAAAGTGATATATAATGTGTTTTGAAGTGAATGCTAGTCATATTGCTGGGAAAATCAGCTTTATTTATAGAGTACGTTTTCGGCTGCCATCCTGGTGTACCAAAGAGGTACACCAACATGGCCGCCGCATACAAATTACACTAAATTGTTTGAATGTTATTTGTCCGACAGCTCAGTTACGAAGTACTCTAATGCTCCAAAAACATATTTTACCTGCTCTATACACAACATTAAAAGTATTTTACTAATATCAGTCTTTTCATGACGCAAATTTTTGTGTGACGTCAGTGAGAACGATCTTATAAAATATTTGTTGATTTGAGTGTTGCGTCTATGAGTTCTAGAGGTTTCTCTTTCCAATATGCTAATTATGTGATGTCACAGGAGGCTCCGTATTATACAAAAACGTGCCGCCAGAGATAAATATTATTTTCTACATATCCATGACATATTTGGGCCTTATATCTGATTTTACCCCAAAAAATATTTACAAATCAGAAACAGTTTCCTCAGAAATGACCTTTTGCTGGCCTCCTGTGACATAATTAGAATATTGGAAATAGAAACCTCGATAACTTATACTGACGCTTCTTTTTGAATCGGAAAAAAAATCACCTATTACCTTATGTCAGGCGCCAATAACTATGGGCTCCTGCTTATGTAGAATAAATTTTAATGATAAAAATGGTTTATTGGTACTTAAGTGATTCCGTCATAGACCCACATGGATTTCTTTGAGTGAAAAAAAACTTAATTAATTGTATGGCCTGGGCCTGTTCGGCGCAGCTGGGTTCTTTGACGATGCCATATCAATTAATGTTGCCAACATATCGGTGGATTAACTTGTTCTATAAGACTATTTCTGTTTCTTCCCAAATTATCCTCCTGCATTTAGTGACAGTCGAGTTCGCGGTTACTTCCGACATTTTGAAAGCCGCGGGTGCAAACGTGGCGCGAAATACAGTGTTTGTATGGGAATCCGGTGCCAAATAATTTCCGTAAGATCGAATTTCTGAAACGTTGACTGTCTGAAAACTTAAAAACCAGGTAAAATATTAACTGATCAAAGCTGTGGCTGGGAATCGTGCAATCGTGTTTTCAGTTTTCCATACTTTTGTCTGTAACTGAACGAGGTCAAAGTCCGCGAAAAAATTACAGGCGCCGACCGACGTGACGACGGGACGTTAAAATAGTTTACTCGCGAAATTAGGTGTTTATCGTTTCCTTGGGCCGAAATCGCTAGTTAATATTTTTGCAAACAAAAAACAAACAAAAAACAAGTGACATAAAACATGAAAACGTTGCATTTGAGAATGATCAAATAACGCACGGGTTAGCTCCTGTAGTGCAGATTGCATTGAGCTGTCGATCCAATCCGCTTTTGGCGTATGACACCGAGGAAAAGCTGCTCTAACATTATTCTGCGAGTCGTTCTGAATGCAAACCTAAAGTCTTGAGATTTGAAGTCGATCGAATTGACGAAATTACAATCTACTTCACTGATATGTAAATACGATAAGGAAAAAACTACAGGATTGATTCGAAAATTTCTTGATCAACCGGATCGGTTATCTATTCATTTCACAAGTAGTTTACAACATTCGCGTGGGTGTTGTATCAGCCTTTACATGTACAATTTCTCGTGCGCTTAGTTTTCCATTGTTGTTTTGGGCGGCCATCTTGGATTTTCCGGTGTCATGCGTCTTGGCATAAGCGACCATGACTTAGTTTATGCTTACCGCAAAATCTCAATTCCTTCAAAAGTCGGTCACAGGTTCATTAGCTATCGGCAAATGAAAAACTTTGACCCCGACAAGTTTAAAGCAGACCTAGGAAATGTCCCATGGTTTCTATTGCAAAACTATGAAAATGACGTTGAATCCATGTGGTCACAATGGAAACATGATTTTCTAAAAATAGTAGACAAACACGCACCGATGCGTACTAGACGAGCACGTCAAAAGAAATCCCCATGGGTCAATCAAAGTTTGTTAACGAAAATGCGACAACGGGACCATCAAAAGAAAGTTGCTGTTAGAACTAATGACCCTAACGACTGGTCGCAATACAAAAAGTTAAGAAACGAAGTAAATAATTTAGCACGTCAAACAAAGGCAGACTATTATAAGAGCAAACTTAATGATAGCAACACGACATCAAAAGAAACGTGGAGAGTTATTAATGAGGTCACTGGACGGAATTCCAAAAAAGGTGAAGGAGTCATGAAAATTGATTTTGATAATAAGGAAATTACAAAACCAGCTGAAATGGCCAATGCGTTCAACAAACACTTTGTAAACATTGGCCCCAGTCTAGCTGAGGTAAATTTCGGCAACAGAGTTTCTGATGATTTTGTTCAATATTTGCCCCAGTGCAAAACCTCATTTTCTCTCCGGCACACAACCAGAAATGTTGTTCTGAAACATTTAAAAAAGCTATCTGCCTCAAAGGCAACCGGACTAGATAATATACCGTGTAAAATTTTGAAAATAGGCGCCGATACTGTTTGCGAGTCACTTACATGGCTGTTCAATGCGTCAATTTCACAGGGGATCTTCCCCTGTGAATGGAAACATGCAAAAGTAAGCCCCGTATATAAAAGTGGGACGCGGGCTGATACAAACAATTATCGGCCAATATCCGTAATTTCAGCTATAGCTAAGGTATTTGAGAGGATCATCTATGACCAGCTATATACTTATTTGCAAAATAACGGTCTATTAACTAATTGTCAATCTGGTTTCCGAAAGTTACACTCAACAGTGACCGCTTTGCTCCATGCTACGGACAAATGGTCGTTAAACATTGACAAAGGTCTGATTAATGCAACTGTTTTTGTAGACCTGAAAAAAGCTTTTGACACCGTTGAACACAATGTTTTGCTTCAAAAACTAGAAAGTTACGGCTTGACTTCTCCAAGTATTGCGTGGTTTAGATCGTATCTCAAAGAACGAAAGCAAAGGTGTGTGGTCAACGGTGAAATGTCAGACTTTGGGGTACTCTCCTGTGGCGTCCCTCAAGGAACAATTTTGGGACCCTTGTTGTTCCTGATATATATAAATGACCTTCCTGATTGCTTAAAATTCTCAGACACTCAAATGTACGCAGATGATACTTGTCTTACAATGGCAGGTTCATCATGTGATGACATTGAATCTAAATTGAATACAGACTTACAACATATTTATGAGTGGCTGAAAGCAAACAAGTTGAGTCTGAATGCTACAAAAACAGAGTTATTATTAGTAGGCTCTCGCCAGAGATTATCTCATGTGGCATGTCCAAATCTTGTAATTGGAGGCGAAAGCATCCCTAAAATAGCGTTCGTTAAGTACTTAGGGGTGCACATAGATGAAACATTGACATGGTCAAAACACATTGAGAAGATCTCTAAGCAATTATCATCTTCTATTGGAGCTCTCAAGCGCGTACGGCCCTACGTGCCCATGTCCTCCCTCAAGACTATGTACCACTCATTTATTCAACCTAAATTTGATTATTGCAGCATAGTTTGGGAGAGCCTGGGTACTGAACTCGCAAATAAACTCCAAAAACTCCAAAATAGGGCTGCTAGAATAATAACACAGTCTAGTTTCGATTCTAGCTCTGGCCCAATACTTCACGAACTGGGTTGGGACAGATTAATAATACGCAGGCGCAAACTTTTAGCAATAGAAATGTTTAAGATCTATAATAACCAAGCGCCTGGGTATTTAATACACACATTTAATAGGGTTCATACACCATATAACACAAGAGGTTCATCATCAAAATTCCAACTGTCCCTCCCCAAAACGAATTATGGTAAAAAGCGATTCGGCTACAGAGGAGCACATATTTGGAATAATTTAACAGAAGACCTGAGGACTAGCAAATCGTTAAATACATTTAAAACTAAGCTAAATGGTCTACCTCCCTGCTTCTTTGACGCCTTATAATTTACTCTCTTACAATTACAATTACTATAGTATAATATATCGTACACGAACGCTAAAAGAACTGACTCTGGCGTTTTTAGCAGATTTTAATGAAATGTAATATCATTTAATGTTTATGTACAGATTTTTACACACGGCTTTTATGTAAACCAGTCTTAGTTACTGTTAAAACTACCGTGTCTAAATAAAGTTACTATTCTATTCTATTCTATTCTAACAATGGAAACTGAGATATCCATCCCAGAGTGCACTGCGACGGCGGAGTTGCGATATAGTTCATGTCGAAGTCAGATTTTGTTGCCATCCGGTACAACCACGTGATTGCCAAACTGCAAAAGGCCATGGCCATTTGAAATCAAAACATAAACCAATAGAATAGCCCACTTTCGATGATACGCCTCACTTCCTACGTACAAAGGAATCAATACGAGGCTCCGTGCATAATGCTCAGTCGTTCGTGACAAATTACAGAAGTGCTGTAGTCTTGTCACGAACGACTGAGCATTATGCACGGAGCCTCGTATTGATTCCTTTGTATCTCGGTAGGAAGTGAGGCATATCCCGAAAGTGGGCTATTTGGGTGTGGTTGATTGCTAAAAGTTTTGTTTAAAGTGAATACTTTATGTTCTACGCTTGTTTGAAATCGTGTAAATGTGACCTTTCCTGACCCATGACCGCGCAAGTAAAAGCCTGGGTCGAAACCTGGGTAGACGTCATCTTGACGTCATATATAAATTAATTCGGTTTTGCAATCATTCGAAGAAATACTTAACATGTTGAGGGAGAAGAAAAGGAATGAAGCCACAATTTGAATTATACAGGGCCGGATTACTTGTAAATTGGGTACAAACAATATAAAGTATTTATAGCGAGCCTATAAGTGGAGCTCCAAGTAGATAATGCTTTACTTTAAAACTGTAATTATTTCCTTTTTTTACAAATACTACCGCATTCAATAGTGATGTTCGCTGCACATCATCCATTGTCATTAATGTGCCAACCAGAGATCCATTGGTTCCTGACACAAAGTGGCCTTTTGAAATCATGCATAGATATAGATATAGATATATATTTTAAACCCCAGTGAAATTGTACATAAAAAGAAAATACATCATTGTTTTTGGTTAAACGTTTCATCTACATATTTATAGTCTGTGTCATAGCATACATATTTGAGCAAGTATCTGTCGATGTTAATAGTGCTTCACTTAGCCTCCTCCGCAGGCAACTCCTAATTATAATCGGGGGGAAATTGAGAAAAAAATTGAAACCGGGCTTCGCCGCTCGTCGGACCTTCCGGCATCGCCTGTTGCCGGATCTAAAAATTATTAAGAGTTGCCTGCGGAGGAGGCTATGCTTCACTAACCGTCTAGACTGGTACTGATAAAACATGTTTGCTATTATCATAAGTGACACATGAATGAAAGGATTACTACAGGAACTTCATCTTTACTGTAACACAGGGCACTAAAAATATCATGCCCAATAGCCTTTCACCTCCGGAAATACGTATAAGTTATATAGTGTTATATTTATTTTTTGACTCTTTACCCGTTCTTCTTGCACAGGCCTATATCATATTTTTTTCTTTCACCTGACCCTTGCCACATAAGCCTCTGGCTTTGGTTTTTCGTTATTGTAACTATAACTTGGTACGAATCGGTAAAAAAATGTAATTGTAACATTGGGCCTGGATCCCACCAAAAATTTAATAGACATTGACTCCGACGGTGAAGTCTATTCTGTATGGCTGCAGACTGCAGAAATATCTATAATTTTCACGTTGAGTTTTCTATTTGAATAGCTTTCAGAATTTGAAATACCTTGGAGTTGACCGATGTTTCGTGTTGATAAACATTACAATTGTTATGCTAATGTGCCAACCATGTATATATCTATATCTACATCTACATCTACATCTACATCTACATCTACATCTACATCTACATCTACATCTACATCTACATCTACATCTACATCTACATCTACATCTACATCTACATCTACATCTACATCTACATCTACATCTACATCTACATCTACATCTACATCTACATCTACATCTACATCTACATCTACATCTACATCTACATCTACATCTACATCTACATCTACATCTACATCTACATCTACATCTACATCTACATCTACATCTACATCTACATCTACATCTACATCTACATCTACATCTACATCTACATCTACATCTACATCTACATCTACATCTACATCTACATCTACATCTACATCTACATCTACATCTACATCTACATCTACATCTACATCTACATCTACATCTACATCTACATCTACATCTACATCTACATCTACATCTACATCTACATCTACATCTACATCTACATCTACATCTACATCTACATCTACATCTACATCTACATCTACATCTACATCTACATCTACATCTACATCTACATCTACATCTACATCTACATCTACATCTACATCTACATCTACATCTACATCTACATCTACATCTACATCTACATCTACATCTACATCTACATCTACATCTACATCTACATCTACATCTACATCTACATCTACATCTACATCTACATCTACATCTACATCTACATCTACATCTACATCTACATCTACATCTACATCTACATCTACATCTACATCTACATCTACATCTACATCTACATCTACATCTACATCTACATCTACATCTACATCTACATCTACATCTACATCTACATCTACATCTACATCTACATCTACATCTACATCTACATCTACATCTACATCTACATCTACATCTACATCTACATCTACATCTACATCTACATCTACATCTACATCTACATCTACATCTACAT
This sequence comes from Actinernus sp. WN-2022, assembly GCA_030867875.1. Taxonomy (NCBI): domain Eukaryota; kingdom Metazoa; phylum Cnidaria; class Anthozoa; order Actiniaria; family Actinernidae; genus Actinernus; species Actinernus sp. WN-2022. The sequence goes on from JAOWCC010001751.1 coordinate 39,629,693, forward strand.
CTACATCTACATCTACATCTACATCTACATCTACATCTACATCTACATCTACATCTACATCTACATCTACATCTACATCTACATCTACATCTACATCTACATCTACATCTACATCTACATCTACATCTACATCTACATCTACATCTACATCTACATCTACATCTACATCTACATCTACATCTACATCTACATCTACATCTACATCTACATCTACATCTACATCTACATCTACATCTACATCTACATCTACATCTACATCTACATCTACATCTACATCTACATCTACATCTACATCTACATCTACATCTACATCTACATCTACATCTACATCTACATCTACATCTACATCTACATCTACATCTACATCTACATCTACATCTACATCTACATCTACATCTACATCTACATCTACATCTACATCTACATCTACATCTACATCTACATCTACATCTACATCTACATCTACATCTACATCTACATCTACATCTACATCTACATCTACATCTACATCTACATCTACATCTACATCTACATCTACATCTACATCTACATCTACATCTACATCTACATCTACATCTACATCTACATCTACATCTACATCTACATCTACATCTACATCTACATCTACATCTACATCTACATCTACATCTACATCTACATCTACATCTACATCTACATCTACATCTACATCTACATCTACATCTACATCTACATCTACATCTACATCTACATCTACATCTACATCTACATCTACATCTACATCTACATCTACATCTACATCTACATCTACATCTACATCTACATCTACATCTACATCTACATCTACATCTACATCTACATCTACATCTACATCTACATCTACATCTACATCTACATCTACATCTACATCTACATCTACATCTACATCTACATCTACATCTACATCTACATCTACATCTACATCTACATCTACATCTACATCTACATCTACATCTACATCTACATCTACATCTACATCTACATCTACATCTACATCTACATCTATATCTATATCTATATCTATATCTATATCAATATATCGGGTGCATTATGGGTAGGCGTAAGGTCATTAAAATGCAACTACAGCTAAATATTCGCGCGCGTTTGCAAATCATCACAGCGAAGACTTGTGTAGTTGATTTAAATTTCAAGAATTTATCTAGAATACAACACTTTTACTCGGAACAGGCAGGAAAGTTTAAAGTAAAGTAAATGCACTCTCTATTTTCTGTTTGGACAAATATATTTTTTCTGATTTTATATTATATATTAATGTTTACGTTAGCAGAACGTAACGCGGACGGAACTATCATGCCGAATTTCATCTGCGAAGCAAGAATTCAACGCTATTTTTGAAACTGTTTCGCGAAAATGTTGTATTCTAGATGAAATCTTGAACTTTAAATCAACTGCATAAGTCTTCGCTATGACGATTTACAAACGCGCGCGGATATCGGCTGTAGTTGCATTTTAATGACTTTACTCCTACCCATAATGCACCCGATATAGTTATATAGTTGAGGAGCGGGGGGTCAAAGTTTTTGCACTTCGCTGTATATATATATATATATATATACTAAGGATTCGGAGTATTTAAATTTTTGGTTGATTCATATTTCGCTCTACAATACTGTTTCGTGGGGACCAAAGTCCTCACTCGTCAGGAGTTACTTCGAATCCTTAGTATTATTGCTCTACAGCATTGTATCGAGCACTGTTTGATAGAATTAATCGAAACATTTATTTATCTATATATATATATATATATATATATATATATATATATATACAGCAAATTGCAAAAATTATGGCACATTCTGTTCAATATAAATATATATCAGAAACATATCTAAAATTATGGGATGGAGTTACTGATATTGTTTTCAGAAGGCCTTGAGGGTAGGCAACTTGAAAAAAATATCAGTAATACCATCCCATAATTTTAGATGTGTTTCTGATATATATTTATATTGAACAGAATGTGCCATAATTTTTGCAATTTGCTGTATATAATTTGCTGATTATTTATATTAGGGACGGGTTTCTCTTCTCTCTATATACTTAATATATAAATTTATAATAAGCTCGAATCCTTTCGGATCCTTCTGGCTGAGCGATTCCTAGGTTGGACATTAATGATCCTTAGGTTGAAAGCTTAGTTCGGAAGTTATGGGCTTTCCCGTCCCGAACCCGAAAGAGAAAATGCCTGGGAAAACTCACGGTCCACATAACCCAAAGTCGGCTGCGTTTCCAGCGTGGTCGTCCTGGTGGTGTAGTGGTTAACGCATCGGACTAGTGTACCGAGGCCGTGGGTTCGAATCCCACTCAGGGCTTATATATTTTCTCTTTCACCTAAATTCTGATTATATATATATATATATATATCTGCCTTACATGTACTTCTGATGTGAAAGATGAGCACTAATACAATTCATATGGAAAAAATTAAAGGGAAAGAAAATATTTTTGTTAACTTATGCCTATGCTTAAATAGTTTCAAAGACTCTCGTAACGATAAAGGTAGCGCAGTTCCGTATTAGGGATTCTTGCTAACGACTGCACTTATGCCATAGCGAGCTGAGTGGCTGCAAAGTGGAGGCGTAATGGTATGAGCCACTAATCAGTACAGCAAGGTATTGAATTGATCATCAGTGATAGCTGTTCGATATCATTTTAATGAAAACAGACCAGTTAATGGTTTCGGTCAGTCAACGGGGTCAGACACTTTAAAAGAAAAGCCCATATACCTTGAAAGAAAGCCGACAAATCTGTAAGAAGCCGGACACTAATTTGTTCTTGATTATCGACACACTCAATCACGACTGGAATATGGATCTCCGATTCTAAAATCACTTTTTCAATTGATACAAATGTGGCTTCCTCCTACAGACCCGTTTCTATAACGTTCGAACTGAGCAGTACTGGAGAAGTATAGTTGATTCCAGTTGACCCCGAGAACATTGTACTCTGTCATGAAAATCGTTAAAAAAGTAAGTAAGTAAGTGACTTTATTTAAGTATCAATATATTTAGCTTTGCAGCTAATTGGGGGACACCAGTTCTACGATTTTACGTCCTTATCCGAGAAGACGTGAAGGTCTAACCGTTTACTGTATCATGTCAAAGGCAGCACCTACTACTCAGTTATTTTAAGACCCTGGGTGTTGGTCCGGGTCCGGCCGGGGTTTGAACCCACGACCTCCCGCTCGACAGACCGGAGCTTAACCACTGAGCTAACCGGTTAGAGTATTTTCGCATAGGGTAATTTATACTGATCATGAGCTGGAAGAAAGATAACTGCGAGAAAAACTTCTGTTCGCAGAGTGTAGAAGAAAGAGCTAGTAGTCATAACTAAATTGTCTGCATGCAAATGAGAACCATGACATAGAACCATTTATCAGCCTTGTTTTAATGAAATTGGATTTAGAAATAAGCAAAAATTTTGATCGAGAGAGAGAGAGAGTGCGTGGGTAAATAAAGTAATAAGTATTTCGCCTTTTTTATGATGTAAATAAACAAAAACGGTTGGTGTTTTTTAACCGCTCTTTCATGTACCCGAAAGGTATTTTAAGCTAAACGAGCCTTCGCTTCCGTTAGCACAGCTATGATCATCATTACGTACACCGACTTCGAACTGCCTATAGCACTCTTACAGTAAAGCTGGATATGACTGGGCCGCGTCAGGCAAAATTAAAGGGCCCGGACGACATTCAAGTTAAATAATTCCTACATAGGTGTTCCTAATATAAACAGGTTGAAGATTGTATTGTATTCTTGACGAGAAGCGCTACATTTCATTCCTAACAATAAATGTCAGTTTCAAGAAATTGACAACAAAAATCAGGGGTGAAATTTACGTGATTTTGATGCAAGGGCCAAAAAAAATTGGAATCCTGTCAGAGGGGATGATTTTGATGTATGACATTCATTTATACCTGCTGGCATTAAAGAGTAAACAATAAATAAGAGGAACAAGACGATCACTTTTTGGCTCAAAAAAATCTTTTATGCAGTCATTCTACTCCCCGTAGCTCATAATATGATTTTAGGAATAGTACAAGTTACACCTTGAAACAATCGTCTGATGATATAAAGGAATCATTTGCGCCTGCTAAAATTGTAATCACACCATCGTGTAAAAATATCGTAAATTTCGTCTTCGATTTCACTGGTCAATTTCATGAAATCAACACTACTTGTTAGTAGCACAATGTAGCGCTCGCGATGCATATTGTAATCGCACCACAAGCTAGTATAAAAACCATGGCAAATTTTCAAAACTACATTTACATATTATGTCGTCCGGGCCCTTTTTGCCTGACGCGGCCCAATTGTCATACTGTCAATTTTCACTGATTTAAACTGAGACCAGACTGACGTATACTGCAAATGGTACTAGCGAGTTTAGGAAATTTCTCGAATAAACGAATAGAGAAAGAACGAATGCGAATACATGATATAATGCGTCATATACTGGGCTTCGCATATATTTTTTTATCTCTAAGACTTAGAATCTTGGAACCATTAAAATAATACTGATTAGCACTAAACGATATGTGTAAATACTAATATCTAAATACTAAAATTATACATCAACTCAATCAAATACAGTGAATCACATCTATGAGTCCGATATCGTATTCGTTTACGCAGTTTACAGCAGATATAATTGTATAAACAGGAATCCGTAGAATTGGCGGTGATTCCTTTATCTGAGCAGCTAGGTGCTACATTGGACTTCATTTCGCAAAAAGAAAAAAACATGAATCGTAAAAATTGCGTTTCATAAAAAATGTGCGTTTATAGCGCGTCGTTACTACACAGAAAAACTGCGTCGAAAATCAATTGTAATGTTTTCTGTTTCGATATATTTTTCTAACAGTACACCTAAGTATATTTGCGACTGAAGAACAAATAGTCGGTGCGTTGACTGACCGGAACCCCATCTTCAGGATGCAGGAAGAACTCGAAAGATAAACAACCCTGAGTTTTATTCAGCTTAGTATTCTAACTAGGGGGGAGAAGTATTGAAGATTACTTATGACACTTTGTCATAAACCAAATAATAACTATGTTTAGACAGGGTGCCCATATCTCCGAGGAGTTTTTCAATGGGGCCCTAAAATGGTTCACTATATTTCACAAGTATCATAAACATTTCAGTTTTTTTAATCAAAACGTCATATTGTTGTAAGACAAACAATACTATAGGGCTAAAAATAACGGTTTAATTTTCATCCAGTCGTAATGGAACCGCGACGATTTTCTTTGTTATGGCTACTTAGTTTGATGTTTTGATAAAAATATGGCAGAACACGCAAAGGTGATGAAGCTGAAAAAATAGGCTGAAAGATACTAACTGCTGAATCATAAAAGACCATAAAACAGCCCTCTGATTGCTCGAATACTGAAGATCTAAAGTGAGGCTGATTTACTTGAGATTTGAACGTAACTTGACTGGCTAGAATTTTAGGGAAAATCTTTAGCCGTTTTCCTGCTTATAGAATATATATAATCTTCTCATCTCGATTTGATAGGCTCCTGCAAATGCATGTATTTCATATCCCTCCGGATCGATGGAGATGATGTTAATCCTAAATATGTCTGTCATAAACATTACGGACCGCAATACTACGTTAGCCTACGCAAGAAGTCGCGCTCAATTTAGTTAGAATGGCACCTGTTTGTCACTGGACGCCAACGCTTAGTCCCGATTCAAACGTTGAACTTTGTATGCGCCGAACGGAATATTTGACGTCTTTTTTTTTCGGCGCATGAATAGTTCGAACTTTGAATCGGGCCTTAGACCAGTCGGCTTCAGACGGCGAATAATTCAATGCTAATGCTAATGAGCCATAACAATAGATTTAGCTAATGAGCCATAACAATAGATTTAGTCAGGTTGCATTGGATTCGGCACTCTGATAGATGCTAGAAGGACAAAATCTTCCTCGAGCGATCTGTAACTAAAAATAATAATAATAATAATATAATAATAATAGTGGTTTATTAGCAGTATTTCCATAGAATGGCTCTTCATCTGCTAACTAACTAAACTATCTAACAATGGACTAAGTTTAATTAATTACATCATCGGTGGAAACTATGACAATAGCTCTTCTATAAGTATTCACATTAACAATAGACAATTAAAATAATAGAACTAAACGAATAAGGCTATGGTAAGTCGTCTTTCACTTTCGCAACTGAGTAGGAAGTGTTTTCAATGACAACGACTGACTGATCCACGGGCCAGGAACAAGGTTTTTTTTTTTTATAGCATCAAATAAGATATATTGACTGCTGTGCTTGCATGATAATTGTACCAAAATAGAATAAATACGATAGGATTTGCACATGTCATGTAAGCGAGGCTGCTTGTGACGTCACGGGGTTGTGGTTGATTTCCTTGCTGGTCATTCATGCCTAAACGTGTGGTGAAGTATCAGCACGGACTTTCTCCAGAAACGCGCTGTTCTCATAAAAAATGCACACTTTACTCTCCTAATAGAGACATGTAAATCTCTCTGTTTTTCACTGGGATAATAGCAAGATCTACGGTGGTGTTTTACCCGTAGCATGTCCCAATTTAGGGTCCAGAAAGGTAAGCTTTAGGTTCTGAAATTTCGCTGCCATGTGTTCCGTAATATCGCTAGTGTGCTAGTGAAGTGTCTGTGTGTGTGTTGTTATGTCAAAATCTTCGGAATTTTTTGTATACACTGGCGCTGACGAGATCGCGACCTCAGATCTCAACCAACTAATACACCCTTCTTTTTCCCTTGGAATTCCTAATACAGTGACCAAAGTAAAAGGGCTTTCTGAGTTGGGGAAAGTTGGTGGTTCTGAGTCGAGTTCGACGAAAAAATCCCGCGCATATGAACGCCCCCAAACTCAACCCAGACAAAAGGTGAGCCTATGGTTTCAGTTCAAAACGAAGGAAGACATTCAATACTCTGACTTTTTAGAGGGCGAAAGTTTCGGTTGAGATCATTTCTAATGCTCGGCAGTGTTTCTCTGTTAATGACAGGGCTGGCAGTCTTAGAATTGGTCATGAATGCTGATGTATTCTTGAACGTACAGATATACTCAAATTTAAATGTTTATTCGTCATGAAAGACTCCCTTGGCCTTGGCTTTCAAATCTTTATTAATTCATATTGTCTTTAAAAGGCCAAACGAACTAAAAGTCGCTTTAAATATTGCTCTACCGTCGTACTAATAACATAGATCTCGATCGCGAATAGTATCAACAGTATAATATTCTTCAAAATTTGCAATTTGGCGAAGGAATTTGCACCAAATAAGGCAAATATACAGAAAAAGATTTTTTGACAGTGTCTAAATTACCGGGACATTTCGTATCTTCGCTTAAGTGATATGTTGTAGTCAGGAATTACGAACTTTCTCTTCAATTAAACTGATTTTAGGTTCGATCTTCATAATTTGATCAGTTTTCAAAGCTGACAGATATCCCAAATCTCGCATTGATTCCAATGCAAGATTATAAAATAGCCTCAAATTTGAATTCTCTCAAAATTGGCTTATGTCATGTTTCCGAGTGTTGTGGAATTTTCTCCTCCTTGGTTGTCTGCTCTCTAGCTTTCTATTCCCTTTCAGATGGTATTTTTTCGTTTGGACTTGAGTCGTGGGTTGCGAACAAAATCCGTATATTTCTTCACTCAATAAAACGTAAATACAGGAAATTGTCACAGTATTACTGTTACATGTCAAAATGTGATTCAACGAAAATTGTGCAACTACATGTATAATCTACAAAGCGAAACAGTCCGAATAACTTTTCATTCCCTTACAAAATCCCTTTAAATAGCATATTCCATTAATGGTTTTCTACTGTGACCTAAAGGATCCTTTTAATTTCTTCTCAAGGATAGGCAATGGAAATGTATTTCAATTACTTTAAATAACTTAATTTTCATTCAAATTCTCAAACATTAACCACCATGTGATAACCACAGAACTCAAGGTGATTTGTGTTTGTACGTGTACTTCACTTTAAGCTGCACTAATCCTCCTTCAGCTTCAAATCTCACTTTTTTCTAGGATTATTTCACTTAATAATTGAAGTTAGAAGATAACCATGATTTGTTTGCTCAAAAAGAATGAACATTAAAGTATGAAACTAAATGCTCAAGAAAGCTGATGACACCTGACTGATTTATTTCAGTTCTATTGGTTGTGTGAAAGTGATGTTATTTAAAGAATACATGATTTGGCATATGTTTCTTCTGACCCTCATGCATGTTTTCATTCTTCATGTTTTTGACTTAGATTTGTTTAGTTTGCAAGAAAATAGAATTTGAAGCCAATATATTTCATCAACTAGAAATCACATTTAGTGGGATAAGGTGTTAAACTTATTTGATAGCAAACTGACATGTTTTTATGCTATTGTTATTTCATAGTGTTCCAAGGTTAAATTGGAATTTTGACAACTTTTGAGAACATTTTGATATTAAGAGGTTTTGATGGTTTAAAATGGAACTGAAGTATTTCCCCCTGTTGTTCAGTTGTCTTAGCATGGCTACAGCATGGCTACAGCATATGCATTAAAGTTGGTGCTTTCACAATGTCCCAAATAATTTCATATTATAATGTCATCAACATTCTGTGTCTTGTTAATCAAATCAAGCTTTTTGTTTTGGTTTGAACAATAATTAATTTTAAACCTTGACATATACATACATGTATATGTGTAAGAGGAACTCTATCATTGTAAATAATCACTTCTACAATAAATATGATCACAGCATGCTGTTGCTGTCATATTCACATAAAATCCACTTTTACAAAGATGGTAATCTCACAAAAGTCGGTGGCCAATCAAGTAAGGGAAGCCAGTATAGCATTAAAGCACTATCAGATTAAATACTTTTTCATACATGCATTGCTTCTAATGGTGTGTGAGAACGTAATATTAAAAGCACTTCCTTGCTGGAGTGAAATTATATGTAAAAAGAAAAACATTGTTTTTGGTTCCATGTACATTATTATTTATAGCCTGTGTCATAGCATGCATATTTGAGCAAGTATCTGTTGTTAATAATGTTTCACTAACTGCCGAGACTGGTAAAACATAATTATTTGCTATTATCATAGACACGAATGAAAGGAGTAAGTACAGGAACTTCATCTTTACTGTACCACAGGGCTCTAAAAATATCATGCCTAATAGTCTGGGACTAGTAAATTTTCATATTGGGTATAATTTTGAAAGAGTTTATGATGACCAGAGTCTTCCTTTAATCTGTGAAGATCTGTAATATATGAGGTGCATTTGTCAACCACCCTGAGGCTAAGAATAAAAAGATATAAATCCAACAACCTAAGATTATCCTTCTAAAGACATTTATAATTTATTTAAGTGCAGTATATTATTACCAGGAGGTGGTTCCAAAGGACCATATCTGCAAATCAGTAATGATTTTTGAAAGTACATTTGTAATTAATTTCTCCTGTAACCAATATCTATACAATCATACAGGATTCTCAATGTAAGATACCAACATGTCTGAGAGAAATTTATGAGGAAGGATTTAGGTTATTACTCGGGCTGCCTGTGGCAGCACCGAGTCTAAATCTGCAAGTCGTTATTTTTTGTTTTGTTTTGTTTCATGTACCAAAATTTCTGCGCATGCGTTAAAGGTCAAATTCACACCAATCAGATTGCACTGTGCTGGTCACGCAACAATCTGCAGGTTAATTTATTTACATAATTGAATACAGTAAATCGAGATGGTGGAGACCCGTGAGGAACTTTCTCTCTAATTTGGAGTCCCATCTCTCAAATGTAACCACTTTAATGTTTTATTTAACTTCACCGTGCGAAAGCCTTCCAACAGGCTCAGGATATTTCAACTGGCGCTATTGTCGGAGCCGAAGGACTGCGTTTTTTACCCAGATGGCCAGTGATTTTATATACGACACGTACGACGACCTGAAGCCAGTGAAAGGGTCAGGATCCGGAAAGCTAAAATTTGAAGAAATAGGTATTGGAATCTATAAGCCATCGGCTCGCTGTGCTGCATTTAAAACATCCGAGGAGAACACCTTATTTTGGGTGAAGGCACTTCAAGACCAATATTATGAGTCTCTTAAAAACTGTCAGAGATTTAAATTTACCGTAAGTTGGATCAGAGAGTATTGAGATCAAGTTATTTCGTTCCAGCGAGGATATTGACCTAGTGGAAACGGTACAAGCTGTCGAAGGATTTTACTTATAATCATCCACGTCTACTTAACAACGGGAATAGTTATGTGCCAAGACATGGGCAAAGATTGAGTTTCCCAGATTACAGATGAAAGTAGAGAACTTAATGAATGAAGAAACAGAGGTCACGCGCGATATGCTTGAGAACATGAACATGTTCAACACTTTATGTTATACTAAGAAAACAAACAAATTACAGAGCCTGCAAGTTCACAAGTCAATGAAAAACCCCAAGAGCCTGTAGTTTTGGATCAACATATCCTTGAAACTCCAAAAGCAACATACACATGAGTCAAATTCAAACCGGAAGAGACGGAATTCTTGAGATTCTTCACAACGATTGTTAGCCCGCAATAAGAACTCTCTCGCTGCTTTAATGACCTTGATTTGTAACATGGAGGCTGACCTAACTGATATGCGTAATGAATTCTTACTCTCGTCACATCAAAACGAAACTCAGTCATTTGGAAGACAAATTAGTGCAGCAAGATAATATATACAAGACCGAAATCAAGATGCTGTCATCACCTTTATTGACCTAGAAGTTGAAAATGGCGAGTTGAAAGCGGATCATAATAAAGCTGAGATCCGACTTTCAAACTTAAAAAAAAAATCAAGAAGACAAAAAAGAAGACGATGAAAGACCAAGGTCTCCAGTGTTCCGAGACTACCCACCTACTGAAGCTTTAGCAACGAATCAGTTTGTTCAAGAGCCATCTTTCTTACATGACAACCCGATCCCTATTCATCAGAATACATTTTCTGTGCTAAATGACGAGAGTTTACAATCACCTGACCGACAACCCACTACTAATTTAAAGAAAGGGACCATGAAGTACGGTAGTACGGTTAATTCTCGGGTTCAAAACAATGACTATATGCCTGCTCAAATGCAGTGTGTTAAACGAATAAGTAGTGTCAACATACGAGAAAAATAGAAATTATATTAAATTACATATATACTAGGGGAGCAGAGAATGAAAGTCACCGCGCTACCGACCACTCCTTAAGGTTATCGTATAGCTTCAGAGCCGAATTTGTAAAAAAATTTTTTTTTCACGTAAAAACAAAGTTTAGAGTGTTAAGTATCCAACAGAAAAAAAAATGGTTGAATTTTCTTTTATCTAGACGGAGAAATATCAAAAAGAAACATTTTACCGAAGATTGCGTTACATATTTTGATTGACAGCTCATACACCACATCAATCGTCATGAGCATTCAACCGTAGCTAAGCGCGGGAGTAGTTTACTGTCCAGTTCGCTCTGCACTGTGGCTTGTTGTCAGCGTTGTATCGAATCGTTTCTCACATAAATATGTCATCGTAAATTTGAAGCGTATTCGCTAAAATTATCCGTAGATGTCTTCTTCAAAACAAGTATCTGGTCCTTGGAGTTCAAGAAAGAGGAACAAATCAAAGAAATGTTCGAAATTATATATTCTTATTACCAGTGGCTAAACAATTTTGTTGTTCATTTATAGGCCACTTGATTCCTCTTAAGTATTTCTACAACAACATGCCCAATCTCTGACATTTTCCGGAGCATATATTCACGAGCTGATTCTTCGGGTAATTTATCTGTCCTCGTGCTTTTCTTTCGTCTTCCGCGTCCGTTTGGTCTGCTTTCATTGTGCTTTGGTTTTGCCTTCTTCTTGTCTTTAGCTGGTTTATCCTTTGCCGTTTCAATTGCCTTATTCTGGCATTTGACCGGTTTATTCTTGGTTTTGCCCATAATGAAGAGTGATTGAAAACGCGAAACTCAACTGAGCGCGAAGATCTTTGATTGTGTTGCTTTCTTGCTGCTGGTGGGAAGCCAGTTTTGACTGTGACATTTCCTAGTCACTGGTTGAACATCATTGGCTGCTTTTTATAGAAGGTGTTTGATAGCTGTGAAAGAGGCGGGGCACCAGAATCAGTCTCGCCGGCCGGCTAAAACTTTTCAGAGCGTTTTCTTGACTTTCTATTTTCGTTCTAAACATAGTTTGAAAAAAGCTCCAACTAGACGCGAATTTGTGCGAACTTCTTCAAATTTTCACAGATTGTTCGCAATTATATCAGCTAAAAGATTGTGTCGGCGATTTTTTAAATTTTCAAAAGAGTGGCGCTGAGAGCGATTCTCGCAACTATACTTGGATTGTGCGTTAGCAGTTTCACGAAGACCAAAATATCTTCAGAACGGCTTCAAATTTCCACAATCGCCGACACAATTTCGTAAACAAGGACTGTGGGAGTCCAGAAAAGCAAACCGATCTTAAATTCATTAAATTGCCGTGGAGTTGGAGCTTTTGGAAACCAACTCGCTTGTTCGGAAAAGAAGTTTATTTAAAAAATGCACTTTTATCAAAATTACAAACCTTAGGTATATCGTTGTAGCCAATTTTATAAGCTTTAAAATGAGGTATAATTTATCTAAATACGACGAATATTCGAGACGCTACTTAATTTTATCCGGAACAGTACCCTGAAGGTATACGATAACCTTAAGACTGCTAAATTCAGCTAATAATTCTTCCCTTTGGTTATTACTAAGAGGATTTCAAATGAAAGTGTATTTCATCTTCAATCTCATGTGGCCCGAGTGAAAGCCCAGATGGGCTCTTGTTTAATTTTAATTTTCATATGTGTATCTAACTCTATGAGTCATATTATAGTGGTAGACTCAAGCATGATAAATGCCTTTGAAACACCCCCTGCAATTACAATAATTTGAATTGAAATCACATCATGTGTCAGCTAATACATATGATGTAGTACTTTTTTATTGAGTATTATGATAATAGAATATTATGATTAAGTTACTATTTACTGGTTATTTCATGGTTTTCTTATGGAATACATGCAAATATTTCATGAGTAATTTATATTATTTGGTATTCAACAATCTTTCAGATTAATACCAAAATAATATTAATTTTAAGTAAAAAAATAGCCCATATTCCATAGAAAACGACAAAATAATCATAGTATCTTATAAATAGGAAATCGGTAAATATATTTTGTCTTCTGAAAGAGAGGGCAAATTATAATCCATTATGAGAAACTTTCTTGGAAGCCAATGGTTGTGAGTGGCGGCTGCATCTAGCCATGAAATACTGGCCTGTATTTCATAAAAAATGCTGAATTCTGATTAGCTGAAAGATAATATTTATAGGATAATATCCAATACTGAATGGGGAAAAATACAAGAAAATTGAAGCAATAAATATTAGATGTTCTTACCAATGATTTTAGGTTACCCTCAGCTGTCTGATTGATCATGCACATTAACAGCAAATAAAAAATATTACTTAGGACTGAATTGCTGTCACTGGGCTTTAGCTAATTGTGAAATTTAGAAATTTGTGATAGAGATCCCTATTAGGTACATTATACATTTGTGTTTGTATAATTATTATAATAATGTGCTTCGTATTTGTAGATAAGTATAATTTTATTGTACGTAATGTTGTTTTCCATTTTATTAGACACATTAAGAAAGCTATAAGAATGTTAGACTATAGCCATGATTTTTTTGGGCCAAAGCAAAAGGAACAGAGATAACACTTCAGAATACTTGTGCCCCTGATCAAACATCTATACACCACATGTACTTGTATAAGGGTGTATTCTCTGTATTTTAACAGTTTAGCCACATGTACAATGTATGGAAAACAACATCCTTGCCATGCGAATGCATACCAGCATTGGTGATTCTGTAGAATTTGAGTGTTGTAGCATAAAAGGCTATAAAGTACAGCGATTTGAAATTAGAGAGATTTGTATGAGGAAAACCATGTAGGCCTTTCCAGCCTCACTTTCATGTTTTTTCTACATATAAAATGCTAATAACTAACTCAACAGCAATTTGAAACATTGCTTTCAAACTGTGGTCAATTAGTAATTTAGGTACGATCTTTCATGTGGTAGGAATAGTTTCTCTGTACACGTTAATCTTCCAATTTATGCAAATTAGGTGGCGGCCATTAGAAATAAGGTCTATATGTCATTACAGGCAGTTTCAGTGGTATATATATGTGTTGTGGTTTAATTTTTTTAAACCAGTTCAAAATTTTCAAACTGGTTCATTTTTCAAACTGGTTCATTTTAGAAAATGCCATGACAAGTTGTGTACAATATGGGAACACACAATCTTCTCGTCAAGAGTTGGGTTTCATAAATAAATAAAGATTCATTGCAAATAAATAATAGATGCATGTAAATGTGAATGTTTTGGACATTACCTTATAGTGAGTACAATGAGTACAAACGGTGTCTACATGTAGTATTGCATGTATATACTTTCTATTGCAATGCTATAGATCTTTTCATTTATCGTTATGAGATTCTATCAAATACAGGCTGTAAGTGTTGTTTATGGAATATCTAAACATCTACTCATGTAATAGTATTGTTAAATTCCCATGCTGAAAGGGCAAAAAACTGTGTTTGTCTTTTTGGCAACATTTTTTATTGGTGTTAACATAGTGGGTTCTACTTAACAGTAATAATATGTAGATGATTTGGAGGTATTGACTGGGTGCAATGAACAAGTACTGAGGTTATACATTAACACAGTACAAGAATAAGCCAGGACAACGTTATTACATTGTAGGGTTTATATTATTTTGGCAACATATGACAGAGAATCACATTCCTCACATGTACATGTTATGATCATGAAATATAGTTCTCTAGAAATCAATATTGTAGGTACATATACATGCACAAGTCAAATTTGATAGCCCCCAAGAAGATAAGTGTGACTGTGCAAAATACATGTACCTTGTATTTGTGTGTTATATTTAAACAAGGCTTGACCTGTTTTATTCTCTATAAATCCTTGCTAATGTGAAACCTCTTGCAGTCTGAAAACCACAATCAACATATAACTCAGTTCATGTTCCCTTTCAAATTGTTGCCCAACCTGTGTAGCTTTTATGCTTCAGCTATAGATTCAAGGAGGAGGTTATTTATCAAAAGTGATATATAGTACTGAACATTGTATGTAGATTTCTATCTGTAAATTTATTGACGCAATTGCACCAATTGATTGCCTAATTGTAATTAACCACAGGAAATTGAAATAATTATAACTAATTATTATGTTATTGTTTACAAGCATGGTGGAATACTTAAAATATATGCACTTCATATGAAAACTATTAAGTAAAAACTAACAGTATTTTTTTGGGGGAAATAAAGTTCAGGGAATCTGTAATATGTTCTATAATTACACAAACAGGATATTAAAACATGGATTTAAAAGATCAGGATTTTAATGAAGTTTGAATCCAAGCTGCAAACATGTATCATTTCAATTAAAGTTAATTAAAAGTCTGTGTAAATGCAATGCATCCTACATTGTGTTGACTCAACCAATTTACCTTTGCTTATTTGACTTTAAGAGGATCTTATTATTATCACTAATATGAAATTCCTTTTGTCATTATTTTGTACAAATCAGCTCCTTGAGTTCAGTACTTTTTGTCACTTACTTGTTTGATGGACAAGTTACTCACTTGGGCAAGTTTGCTAGAAGTTTGTTAATATGCTGACCAAAATTTGTGCTACAGTAGTTCAAAATAAATATTATTATTGCTTCAGGCTATTAAAACGCAAGGACCCCGGCAAGCTGAAATTTGCATTTGTTACGAGCCCTGTTCACTTGAATAAAAAAAAAACGAAATAGCACTTAAAATAAGCAAGTTACATGTATCAAGCCATTTCTACAGCGAAAATAGGTATTATTGTTTTGTTCTATTACATGGGGGGGGGGGGGGGGGGGGGACATCAAGAGCTCACACACTCACTATGCTGTATGTTTTGGTGGGAAATAGCTTACTCCTTACAAATTGAACCAAACAGACTTTTGCTCTCTCTAAAGTCAGCCACCAAGCTGGAGAGCTGGCTGAAACAGTGGAGATTCTTGTTGGAGTGGTAGACTAATATTTGGAAAGAGTGACTTTGTGTAAAGTATATACGTACCATTGGACAGCATTAAGTCACCAGCTTAACTCATGGTTGAACTGGAGCTAAGAAGGCCATTTCATTAAGTTTCATGGTCTTAGCTTTCCAAGATACATGTAGTTGTTTTGGGCCTTGTTTGTGCTTCACTTCGCTTGGAGACTTCAAAAAGATTCTTAAGACAAAACCCTATGGTGTTTCCAGTCAAAAATTTTGCTGTGTACCTACAATTCTTTTCGGCCTGTGTTAAGTCTGAAGGTAAGCTGAAGAGAATCAGGTCTAATCTGTGTTAGCTATGGGGATAGCTCGCAACGATTTTGGAAAGATTATAGTTTCAAACAGCAAAGCGACTAAACTCTGTTGGCCATGTAGTAAATCCGCTTGCCAATCAAAATAACTGAAAGTATGTATAGTCAACTCTCTCTTAAGCGACCACCCTTGGTGCACGGACAAAGTGGTCGCTTACAGGAGGTTGTCACTTACAGGAAAAAGCAACACATGTAGCCCAAGTGCTTGCTAAACGGATCAGACTTCTAGCACAGCTCTAGTGCACTGTCACCATAACAACATAGCTAAGAATGGAAGTTCTAGCTCAAGTTTTTCCAATCTTTTTCAGTTTCTTATCTGTCAACGCCATTAAAAATTGAACTTTGTGGTATTTGAGTAATGATTTTCTAAAAATACAGTACAATCTACTTTGGTGGTAGGCTCGGTTTCCAGCCGTGGGAACCGTGGGGAGAGGATCGCGGGCTCACCGAAACTCCCACGGCTGGGTGCGCGAGCTGAGACATTGTCAGGTTTTAGCCAATCACGAACTTGCCACTCAAATCCTGTCGCTAAATTGATTTGCATAATTTACATTGTAAACTTTTGAAAGCCGGACCAAAGACTTCACACAAAGAAGCAGTAAGAGAGTTAGTTTCAGGTGAAGACACTTTGTCAGTAAACGCACTGGCTCTGGAAGTCACTTGGGAAACTGTCAGCTCAAAGGTCGCAGCTCGTACTCATTTAACTTTACCGATGCAAGACCAAGGTAGCCCGGCTATTCTTACTTCAAAGAAAATTAGTGCTGCCTTTATTGGCGAAGGAAAGACTGACGACTCCATATTAAAAGAGTTTATAGAAGAGAGGAAATCACGTCTGACGCAGGCGATGTTTACGCGTTTAACTCTGCAATCACCGATTCACTTGAAAATCGCTGCATCAAATGAATTTTACAATTCTTCAAGTTTGTACAATTTCTGTCTCCAAGACATACTCTACACAAGTACTAAGCGGGAATACTCGACTCTAGCTCAGAGTTCCGAGATAACATCTGAACTTAATTTTTATCCCCGTATAAATTTCTGTCAGCGAGAGTGTCTCAACAGCCGGGCTTTCCTTGAAAACTTGGACTGTGAACATGAGAGCTTATAATAACAGGTATTAAATAAAACCTTTACCTACGTCGAATTAATTTCACACTTGGAGTTTTAGTTTAAAGAATACCAATGTGTTTTGAAAGTTTACGCGGAATCGAACCTACGCTACACGCAAATAAATAAATAATATTTAAGTTAATCAGATGACGTCACGGACACGGTTTGTTGACCGTGCGCCCAGCCGTTAGTGGGGGGAGGCTTTGGAGAAACGACACCCCAACGGCTGAAACCGAGCCTACTTTGGTGGTCGCTTATTGGAAACAAAAAAACAATAGAAAATGTCAAGTGTTGAGACTAAAAGTGGTCGCGGTCGCTTCAGAATGTTTGCGTTGGTTGCTTATGAGAGAGTTTTTACAACAGAATTTGACTGAGAAAAAAACGGTTCTTTGGTAAAGTGGTCGCTTATTGGAGGTGGTCGCTTATGGGAAGTGGTCGCAGGAGAGAGTTGACTGTATGTATGAAAACCAAAGTACTTAAACAACGTTTCTTTGTGAAGTGCACTTTAGCGTGAAGCAAATTTTTAACGAGTGAAATGGATTAAAAAAATTAATATGGCAATGAAGATCACGAACAAACAAATTCAGGAATGGAACTTAATGAAAGACTTGAAAAAAAAAAAAAAAGAAGCCAAAACAGAAAGGAGAGTTGAGAAAAAGCTAATAAAAGTATATCTATTTGTTCTACAATCAGCGTTTTCACACACACAAATGGTCACAATCTTCATAAAATTTGACTAAAAGCGACCGTACCAAAAATAAGGGTGCTAAGCAAATTATCATTTAATATAGGTAGTTTTCATTCCGACCCCTTCAATTTTTCTTAAACTTCTGTCCTGCTGCTGTGAATGTAGAGCTCAACATTAATGCTTGCATTAACTCACAAAATGCTAGCATATTTCTTAATTTGTGAGAGAAATTTCTGTGAGTCGATCTTCCTTCAAGGTACAACTTGGAGTCTGAAAACCTCGAACAAATGTGGCATATTTACAAGAGTTTGCAAGCCTATTCTTACCCAAGCTTGAAGCCATCGGTGTAGTAGCAGTGTAACTTATATAAAATACATTCTTGTCTTATAAAATAATGTGTCTGTGAACATATAGAATGTGTGCCATTTCATTTTGCCAGTACCCTCCTTATTTTTGCTAGTATTTAAAAGAAATTCATTTTCTTTTTAAACATATTTATTCTTGCTATATGCCTTAAAGAGAACCTCGGCTGAAAAACAATGTTTGTTCTCAAGTGTTCGTTATGCATGCCTAAGTCTGCTGTTGTGTTTGTCTCCAGTAAAATGTATACTAGATGTCATTTATGCGCCGATATTCCTGTTGATAAAACTCATTTGAATTTCCTGTATGGCGCCATCTTGGATCTTGTGGTGTTACAGTGTTGCCCTATTGTTACACAATAAAAGAGCTATTGTTTTCTGACAATAGGGGCAACATAGACATGAGTGTAAAATTGAGGTGTACTGCCTTAGATAATTATAATAAATATGAGATGAGAACAAGCAGAGAGGCTCAAGTTTTTAATCATTTCAAAACCAAAAAATGATGCATGGAAACACTTGAACAATTCACTCAAGCTAAGCTAGCTAGTGCATCTTGAAATAGTTCACATACTGCACTCTCAAAGTGTCAATTCTTGAAATATAACTTATGTTTGCACATACATTGTGTGTTTAGTTTTTGGCATCTAAAATCAACATAGGAATTGGATAACTAGAAATTTAATCCCACACATACTTTAAGCTAACAAATGATGGTTGATTATCTGGTGAGTGTAGCATATACTAAGTAAACATACATTGTATCTATCATTTGGTTATAGAACTGTCTGAGTATCGAATTTTTTTTAATGTATTGGTCTTGGTCATTCTTTAGATGGAAGAAAAGCCTGCAATAAATCATTGTGTTTGGCTTATTGAACTTACATATACATGCAAAAGTTAATAAATTAGCCATCCTTGTCATAATTATACATGTATATTAGCATTCTTGAGAGACACATTTACTACCACAAAATTTATAAGATGCATTTGCTAATTACTTGGTACAGACTGATGGCTTTGTTTGCTTCTGTTCTCCAATAGAAAAGTTCAGCTACTAAGACTTCTGAAGTTAAAAGTACAACTGAATCGAAGGGTTTGTCAGCTAGTGAGAAAACTGGCGCACCACTTCTTACTACAAGAGGCAAAGCAGCTGCAGCAAAAAAGACAACAGCAAGGGTAAATTTGGAAATATAATTATTTTTGTATGTGGAAAGGGATATTTTGTTTTAATCAAATGGCTTACACATCCTTGCAGACATGCAAGACCAGGCAGGTGCATTTATATGAGCATATTAAAAATATTCAGCAAAAAGTTCTGTTTTATTATTACATACATTTGTAAAAATACATTCCAATCATATTGTAGAAAGATTTGGACTCTGTGACAATCACACTAAAATATTTCTGATAATTTTCTAGGAGGAGCAGGTTTTACAAATCAATAGTCCAGTTTTGTATTTGAAAATTATCACTGAATGCGACGACTACAGACACATTTATACAGCGTTAGTCTCATTCTGAAGTTAAACATTCATAAATACCAGCAAGAATTAAGGTGGGCTATTCACAACTCTGTATTGTTGTAGTTTCAAGCTTTGCACATTAATTTTCGCTGGTGTTATGAATGTGTAACTTAAGAATGAAGCTATAAATGCATGCACCTATAGTCATTGCATTCAGCAGTAATTTTTGAATATGAAACTGGTGACTACAGACACATTTATACAGCGTTAGTCTCATTCTGAAGTTAAACATTCGTAAATACCAGCAAGAATTAAGGTGGGCTATTCACAACTCTGTATTGTTGTAGTTTCAAGCTTGCACCTTAATTTTCACTGGTGTTATGAATGTGTAACTTAAGAACGAAGCTATAAATGCATGCACCTATAGTCATTGCATTCAGCAGTAATTTTTGAATATGAAACTGGACTATTAATCATTTTCTTACCATAAGTATTCATATTTACAAGAAAATAGAGCAGTGGTTTATAACATTCATTCCAGTTTTGTGTCTATATCTAGATCAGCTTCTTCCACTGAGATAAAATGTATTTCTACCATGAATGCTTTTTTCAATTTTTTGGCATTTTAACTCATTGTCTACTGGGTCAATATGCCTTAAATTAGTGAACAGTACCGACCAGAACTTAAGTAAAAGTAAAGTCACATTTATTTATAGAGGGTTTAAACACGTTAACCGGCTAACAGTCATCTAACATGTGACCCTCTCTTTACTTAGTCCTAATGGTTTTACGTCCTTATCCAAGAAGACGAGAAGGTCTAACCATTTACTGTTTGATTATGTAAAGGCAGCACCTTCTGAGTGTTGGTCTGGCCGGGGTTTGAACCCACAACCCCCCACTCAACAGACCGGATCTTAATCACTGAGCTAACCGGGAGGTGGTTAAATGTTCGCTTGGGTTTCATGCTTTAGCGAACGCATTTAGTGAACGCAGGGTTCACTGGGTTCGCTAGCATTCACTCAAGTGAACCCTGGAAACTCTGAGCGAACCCTGCAAAAGTGAACCCTGCAAACACTGAGCAAACCCGAGCGAACTCTGCAAAAGCAAACCTTGCAAACCAGGGAACTCTGAGCAAAAAGCGAATGTACATTTTAGTGAACAGGAAACCTAGCGAATGCAACTAATCTTAGGAATAATTTGGAAGTACTAAATGGAAAAGAAATGTGGAGCATGTTTAGATGAGAAAGCAAATTTATTACCTACAGAAACGGCTGATAATATTGTTTGCTTCATTCATGCTGTTCGATAATTAAGCCAAAGTGGGCTTTATTTCAATCATAAAAGTGTATATTTTTTGAAAACCAACTTCTGCAAAATTAAAAACAAATTACCACCAGAGAATTCGAAGGGAATTCTGTTTCTTGAATCGAACGGCGCAGCGATGATCGGAAGAAAACTTACTAATATTAGTCTGAGAAGTAAACACGGCCATTTCAGTTCCCGCGATTGTTGCTCAAGAACAGTTTGCTGACGCTATTTTCTCCGATGAGAGCACAGTTGAAGCTCACTGCTACGCGATGAAGAAATTTAGAGTTGTTGGAGAAGCGAATAAATAAGGGATAAGGGTTAATAGATTAAAACAAAAACATTGTTTGAAGAAAGCCGACCTGGGAACGGAAGTCGCAAATCACAGCATGAAAGCGAGGCTGAACATGACATTCAAAGTCTTCGCAAGGTTGGTAAATTATTTGAGTTTATACTGTATAAAACAATAACAAAACCGCTCTAAATCATCTACATGTAAGAGGTGCTTCAAGGTTTCAAAAGATAAGATGGGAAGGAAAAGATGTCGAAAGAGGCAAAAGTTTGCCAAGTTAATTAAGTCTTTGTTTTGACATTTATTTTAATGTGTTTTCAGCACGTGCTTGGGTGCATAAAAAATAACTGCATTTGTGAGCAGAACTAAAGACATTTTGGTTAGTAATGCATTTTTCTAAACATTTTGAGCTAGAGCAAAATGTTAAAAAGAAGCTAGAAAATATCGTAAACCACTAGTCCTTGTTTAATGCAAGTTTTAACTCTCGTGATTAGTGTCTGGCTACATCAAAGTTCACTCACAGTTCGCTCAAGGGGTTTGCTCGAGTGAACCCTTGAGGATTCGCTCAAGGGTTCGCGTAAGGGTTTGCTCGAGGGTTTGCTTTGTTCCCGGGGTTCGCTGGGATTCGCTTAGAGCGAACACAAGCGAACATTGAGCAAACCCTTGAGCACACCCTGGGTTTGCTCGAAAACGAACCCGAACCTGGACACACTGGAGGTTAGATCTGGTCGGTACTGTAAGTACTAACTCAACCCTCCCCCCTCAGTCCAAGTTTGGCTGATAGCAACAACTTGCAGAGCTTCCTCTCATAGGGTTTTGAATGAAAACTGCTCTAATTTTGGTCAAATAATTAACCCTTTCAGGCCTGAGTTTTTGGAACCAATTCTTAGCTACAGTGTGTTTCTAGACCAGAAAGAACCCTCCCCCATAAGTAAACTGTAGTCACTGTTACCATGGAATTTTCAACTGACCTATAATACTGGGGGCTCAATGTCTTTTTTGAAAGCAGTTGATGGACTCCTACGGAGCTGGGGGGAAGTTTGTTTGGAGGAATACAGAGAATTTAAAGCTTTTTAAAGCCTTTTTCACCACTTATAGAGTGCTGGAGGACATCATTAAGTCTCATGAGAGCTTCAATCAGCACTTTCTCAAAGAACCGAGTCTGTGCCTGGCGTTTTGACTGAGAACGAGCCTTGTGTCTTGCTCGTAGGAATGGGCCACAAGCTCTTCATTCATCTTGCCATGGGCTTTATAAATGGATGTCTGGATTTTAGTCTTTTTTTCTGAAATGAAATAATGTAAACTGTAGTTAACTTATGCAAAGAAAGGAGGATTTAGATGAAATGATTCAATTTTAATATGCCTAAATGCAGTTCAGTAGGATCATTTGTCTGTACATTATGTTGTGTGGCAATCTCAGGGCCTTGCTCTTTCAACTTTGCAAGACTGAAATCCTCAAAGCAAGTAACCAGTAAAATATGTCAAATGATGTGTACCGGCGTGAAAGGGTTAAGCCACTGGAAGAGAGCCAGAGGACATAAAGAAATCTGATGAAGGTTGAAAACTACTTGGCTTGCTTTTAGTAAGCTTTGTGAGGGGTCTTCATTGTGTTTTTCTGTTGTGTTTCTTCTTTGACTCACACCAAAAAATGCTAAATGAAAAGCCTATAAAAATAATATCTAGACAGTTGGTGATCTTTTTACCCTGCTGACGGCAGGTGTAAAGTACAGGTCAGGTCAGGTCACTTCTTGTTTACCTGTGAACCCTAGCTCTAGGTGAGTGAGAACCCGTTGTTTACCTGTGAACTCGTCCGATGGTTAGGGTTAGGTTTGTGGTTAGGGTTAGGATTTGTCTTAGAATTAACAACCTGACTGTGACCTGTACTTTACACCCGCCGTCCTGCTGATCCTACTCAGAGTTGTGTTTTTTGTGCTTTAAAGGGGCAATGTCAATCAAATTGAGTTTCTTTAAAACGAAACTAACACCCTTTGATAGAAGAAAACAACCATATGAATGTCCTGATGTGTTTTTCAAACTTTTTCGATATTAAGGATGACAAAGATTAAAGTGGATTACAAAAGCTTATTCTAGAAACTTCCCAGGTTGAGAATCTTTCCAAGATCTTGGGAAGATCTTTCAAGGATCTTCCCAAGATCTTTCCAAGATCTTGTCAAGATCTTACTTATTTCTTGCAAGATCTTGTGCAAAGACCCTGCAGGATCCTGTAGGATCCTGCAGGATCTTTGCAAAGATCTTAGCAAGATCTTACAGAATCTTTATAAATATTGCCAAGATCCTGCAAGATCTTAAGAAAAAAATGCCTAGATCCTGCAAGATCTTACAGGATCTTTATAAACATTGCCTGATCCTGTAAGATCTTACAGGATCTTTATAAAAAAATGCCAAGATCCTGCAAGATCTTACAGAATCTTTATAAATATTGCCAAGATCCTACAAGATCTTACAAGATCTTACGAGATCTTACATGATCTTAAGAAAAAAATGCCTAGATCCTGCAAGATCTTACAGGATCTTTATAAACATTGCCTGATCCTGCAAGATCTTACAGGATCTTTATTAAAAAAATCCTAGATCCTGCAAGATCTTACAGGATCTTTATGAAAGTTGCCCAGATCCTGCAAGATCTTACAAGATCTTAAGAAAGAAATTACCAGATCCTGCAAGATCTTTATAAAAATTGCCTAGATCCTGCAAGATCTTACAGGATCTTAAGAAAGAAATTACCAGATCCTGCAAGATCTTACAGGATCTTTATAAAAATTGCCTAGATCCTGTAAGATCTTACAGGATCTTTATAAAAATTGCCTAGATCCTGCAAGATCTTACAGGATCTTAAGAAAGAAATTAACAGATCCTGCAAGATCTTATAGGATTCCATACCAATGATACATATCTTGGTAAGATTGCATACTAAAAGGATCTTGCACTAAGGAAGCATGGCTTGTTCTCCATCCTCATAAATTCGGTAAATATGAACCTAAAACTTGCCTTGGTTACTAATTTTTGCTTGCTCTTTCATTTCTGGCATCCATATTGTTCTATTTTGGCTCCCTTCACTATTTACACCCAAATTGTATACCATAGTTGTCATTAAACACAAAAAAATAACACTGACAGTAATTGTTTTAAAACTCTATGTATATATAGTTTTAATTAATAGAAACATGCATACATGTAAGTGAGTTATCATTACAATCGCCAGACAGTGAAATGCTCCTATTTCTATAAATAAGTTTAAACTATTCAGACATTTACAAACTGCATGTACATGTAGTTTGAATTATATACAATACACATGTAATCCATTTCAAAATTGTTTTATTCTACTAGTTTAAGAGTCTTGCTGATTTTGATAAATAAACTAAATTAGTAAGACTATTAATTTTTACTAAATGACTGACAATATTATTAAAGTTAATGTCACCTAAATTAGAGGGTACGACTGCAGCTCTAAAAACCTTGCATTTTATTGGACCCCCTTTGAGCCACACTATAAAGAAAGTTATTGTTTAGCGAAAATGGAAAATGTAGGAATTCCATCACTGTAACTGGACTTCAGTGACTTTTGAGATGAATTTTTTAGAGATTTGTTGCTTAGCGAATCATGTTATCATGCCATATATGTACAAGTATCTTAGGCAGACACTAGAAAATATTCACAGTAAGAGAAACATGAAATATCTAGAACAGGGCTTTCAAAATCAGAGTAGATGGTCAACATGTACATGTACAAAGGTTGGCTGCCATGTCAGTGCCAGGGTATTAATGTATAGATGATCAGTAGATTCACAATTCAAGTCTGGTAAAAAATAGCTGCTGATTTGCCACAAAGAAGCTGCCAGAGTCCCGATGGGAGTCAGGTTATTTTGAATGCCTTGCTAGGAATTTCAAGCCCTTGCTTATTGTAGAAAAGCTGGTAATTCCTAGAGAATCTTAAACAGTAACTGCAGGTCAGCCAGTCTTTGAATTCCTTGGAATTTCAGGTAATTACATTGAATCTAAAAATAAAAATAAATTGAGTTTGCCACCCATATTAGAACCAAATGTAAAAACAAGAGTTTATTATCATAGATCTGTAGAACTTTAAAGTGAGCCTTTGCTGAAAAAAACAATGTTTGCTCTCCAATGCTCCTTATGGATGCCTAAATCTGTTATGGTGTTTGCCGTTAAACTCATTTGAATTTTCCATATGCTGCCATCTTGAATCATATGATATCACAGTGTTGCTTCTATTGTCATAAAACAAATAGCTCCTTTGTTGTGTAACAATAGGGGCAACACTGTGACTTCATAAAATCTAAGATGGCCACACGCAGAAACTCAAATTAGTGTTACAGACAGAAAAATATTTGCAACCAGTTTTGAAAGTTTGGTCACCAGGGCAAAAATCTTAGTTATATTGGCGACCAGAAGGTTGCAATGTTGAGCCCTGGCAGGACAGTTACAATGTACACAGCAACAGATACACAGGGAATAAATATTTGAGAGTGAACATTGTTTTTCAACTGAGGTTCCCTTTAAACATTTAGCCACTATGAGTTTTTAAATCTGACTACATGTATATAATATATTCTTAATATAATTATGCTGAAACTGCTGTCAGAAATACATGTATAGTAAAACTGATTTATAATACAAGTACCAGCATCAGTACAGACTTCCAATTATGGTTTTATATTAAAAATAATATTTATACTAAAGGTTAGAGTTTAAAGGGGCTGTGTCATGGTATTCATGATCATGAGCGGCTTTCGTAATGATCTCCTTAACGATCTCCTGACAGGTTTGTAGCATGAAAGGATTAAGTTAGAGCAAGAATTTCAGGAAAAAAGCAAGTTGACTCCAAACATGGACAATTTTTGCAAACAAATATTATTTTTTTGGACAAAATCTAAAAACCACTGAATGTGCTTGGAAACGTTTTGCAGTCTCGGCTGCACAGTTATTTTCAGCAACTAAGGAACCTTGTGCATATGTGGGGTGGTTAAAATGAAAGCAAAAATGACTAACAAATTGTATGCAAAAAGAATGACTGAATACAGGTGTTACACCTTAACATAGCCCCCTTAACATCTAGCTTAGGGTTGAGGCAAAAACTAACAGAGTTAATAATTTAATGTTTCATATGACATTATAACTTTTAGTTTATTTAGTTATAGGTTTTATAAACTATACAGTTACAAATGTTTCTGATCTTCACTCACTACTTGGCAGTCAACTTTTCCCTGATTAGCTTTCATTGTTGGTGATGATTTAAATAATTAACTCTTCAGCCCCAACATTTGCCATTTGGAGTCTGATCAAAATTTAACCAAATGTATAGAGAAAAGAAGAATTTGGATGTGACTTTTGGGGCTGAAAGGGTTAAAAACTTTGGTCCTGCATCTTGAATTCTAAGCCAGCCTGTAAAAAACAATGAACCAAAATAAGAATGAGTGCCGGTGTCACAGCGTTTTGTGTTCCCAGCGATTTATGTTCCTGGGGGAGGGGTGGGGGTACACAAATCGCTAGCGTTTTGTGTCCCAAGCCGAGAACGCTAGTTAAAACATGGAAAATAAGTCTTCCTCTTTTACTTAGCCAAGGGTAACGCTTGTAAGAAGTTAACTCAGTCGAGGTATCCTCGTTGGGAGTAACGATAAATATGCTTTCACGAGTTCAATTATAATTCCCGCCGGACTCATTTAATTTATTGCTTGGTAATTATTATGACATCGTCATGATATACAGAATGCGACATCCTCTTGGTTTAGGTACACAAGACAACGCTAAAGAAATAATAACACAGTGAATACATCCATCACCAATGTGAGTAATTAATTATGAAACATCGAATCCCCCAGGAACACAAATCGCTGGGAACACAAACCGCGAACACAAATCGCTAGGGATTCATGTTCCCACTTTCTAATTACTCAACTGCACGATAAAACACTCTTCAAACTTAAATATATCATTAAACAAGTCATTTTACCTAAGAGTAGGAACATTAAAGCATATATTTATGTTAATATATATTTATTTATATTTTTTAGCTAACATCAACGAGTTCCAGACCTAACGTAGCAGTCGGTCACTGATTCAGTTAACATTGAGTTAACGCGTTCACGGCAAAGTTTCTTGTTCCCAATTGTTCCCCAAAATCATTTTCATACATAAATTCTGAAGAAAAGTTAGACTTTCAAGTTTAAAACATATTATATGATTTTCACTTAGTCTTCTGGTTTAAATTTTCATTTTGGAACGGAGGGAACACAAAACGCTAGCGATTTGTGTACCCCCACCCCTCCCCTAGGAACATAAATCGCTGGGAACACAAAACGCTGTGACACCGGTACTGTGGAGTGTGGTGTATAAAGTCCCGTGCGGTTTGCCAGCTGGAAACTGGAAAGCGACAAATATGTTTCTACATCCACTTCCGTTACGTTTCTACCAAAGTGACTTCGGTTTTGTGGCAGATTGTGTTGATCAGGATATCGAGATTAAATGAGAAGCACTCTAACATGAAACATTTTAGAATGATAAAATTCGAAAGAGGATTAAAATCGGATGAGTTTCGTCGTTCCAAAAAGGCAGAATCGAAAACTTGATCTCTTGCAAGGAAAAGCAAGTATTTGACCACATACATTGTAGGAGCTTTCATAAATAGTTTCTCCAAATATATCCTGGAATATATTCAAGTATACTGACTACAGGGCTCCAACTACATTATAGCAAATGAGCAAATATATTCTGTAAGAACAAATTTATTAACGAACCGAACGCGAACATAAACTTCTGCTCACCTTCTGAATGAATGTCTTCAGAAATTCATCTCTTCCAGAACTGAAACTGCCTCTCGCTTGGAGCAGTTATTATTATCTTTCATCTGATGAATATTGGCATTGAAATGCTATTGAAAAGACTATGTAAGCGACCATAAAACTCCAACACCGAACCGAAGGAAAAACGTGATGGCGCCTATTAACATTTGAAATGTGCAAGTGCTACCAAATATGGATGTAGACTTGGTTCTAGGCCACTCGGTTAAAGCACAGGCAGCCCAAGCTGCCTCAAACCAAAAATAAACACATCAGTGATGAACAGGAACAACTTCTCAATGCACAGGTAATATTTCATGACTTTATTTACTGTTTTAAGACAGTTTCAGAGTTTTCTATAAAAAAAACATACATTCCTTGTAAAAATCATTAACTTGGACTGCCTGTGGTTAAAGTGCAACTTCATGGCTTCCATGTTATTCGAATTTCTCAACGAAAGCACAGATTTTTAAAGGGCTGGATGAAAATATTTTGCTACATTAAGCAATGGGAATTTTCTTTTTCGACAAGCCAGCCAAATCGGTGAGTAATACCAAGGCTTTAGTCTAAAACAACCAGGATAAGATATATAGCAATGTTAGACTTTTTTTTATCCTCTCAACAACAATCAACATTACATGTGTGAAGTTCGGAAAGTTTTAATTAAGCTACTTTATTTCTTATTAACTGATTTTCACTGTAAAGTTTGACCAACTTACAAATAAAATATTTAGAGATTACATTTGAGTAAGAGTCTTTCCAAGATCTTGATAAGATCTTGCAAGATCTTTAAAGAATCTTTCCAAGATCTTGTAAGATATTGGTAAGATCATACAAAACCAATGATTTCAAGATCTTGTAAGATCTTGTAAGATCTTAATAAGATCTTTCCAAGATCTTGTAAGATCTTGATAAGAACGTACAAGAAAATATTTCAAGATCTTGTAAGTCAT
Organism: Actinernus sp. WN-2022; assembly: GCA_030867875.1. NCBI lineage: Eukaryota > Metazoa > Cnidaria > Anthozoa > Actiniaria > Actinernidae > Actinernus > Actinernus sp. WN-2022. Next base: position 39,659,178 of record JAOWCC010001751.1, read on the forward strand.
CTTTAGAGAATCTTTCCAAGATCTTGTAAGATCTTGATAAGATCTTGATAAGATATTGGTAAGATCTTACAAAACATGATTTCAAGATCTTGTAAGATCTTGTTAAGATCATGCAAGATCTTTAGAGAATCATTCCAAGATCTTGATAAGATCTTGATAAGATCTTGGTAAGATCTTACAAAACATGATTTCAAGATCTTGTAAGATCTTTATAAGATCTTTCCATGATCTTGTAAGATCTTGATAAGATCTTACAAGAAAATATTTCAAGATCTTATAAGATCTTTAGAGGATCTTTCCAAGATCTTGTAAGATCTTTATAAGATCTTTCCATGAGCTTGTAAGATCTTATCAAGATCTTACAAGAAAATATTTCAAGATCTTATAAGATCTTTAGAGGATCTTTCCAAGATCTTGTAAGATCTTTCCATGATCTTGTAAGATCTTATCAAGATCTTACAAGAAAATATTTCAAGATCTTATAAGATCTTTAGAGGATCTTTCCAAGATCTTGTAAGATCTTTATAAGATCTTTCCATGATCTTGTAAGATCTTGATAAGATCTTACAAGAAAATATTTAAAGATCTTATAAGATCTTTAAAGGATCTTTCCAAGATCTTGTAAGATCTTATAATTTCTTATAAGATCTTTGTAAGATCTTGTCAAGATTATTTTTTTTTAGTAAAAAATGTTTTTGTAAGATTATGCAAGATCTTGGCAAGATCTTTGCAAGACTTAGTAAGATCTTACCAAGATTTAGTAAGATCTTGGCAAGATTCTTTCCAGGTAAGATCTTTGTAAGATCTTACAAGATCTTACAAGATCTTACAAGATCTTACAAGATCTTACAAGATCTTGACAAGATTCTCAACCTGGGTTGATTTTGGTTATTTTTTTTCTTTGTCATGCAAAAGCTAAATTATTTGGGGATTGATAGTGTCCCTATATATAAGGCCTCTGCTTGTGACAGAATCACCTTTAGTAGTGGTAGCCTGGGTAAAAAGAGTCAATAAAAAAACTCTACAGGAGCTCCATAGGGGAACACCCAGTCTAATTGTTGTCCATTATACACTGTGCAATAATATTGGTGTTAAAAATGACATGGTTCACAGTTTGTTGCACATAAAAATTTAACTGTTCTTATTGAACTGAGCTACAATATACTCTCCTGTATCTTACTACAATAACAATATTATTTTATTTTCCAAGATAGAGAACCAGACTGAAATAGTAAAATAATGATTTGAAAGCTGTAAAAGGTGGATTTTTTTTTTTTTTGATGATGACAAGTTTTATTTCTAGCAATATTTTTTTAGTGGCATATTAGAAATAAAATCAGCAATAGTTGTTAGCCTTTATAATACTGTATTGTGTATATCTTTATTAGCAAAATATGTCCTTTTCCCTTGAATTAAAAATCTATTTAATCCATATTTTACCTGACACAAGTACATGAAGTTTGTGTAGTAATCATGGTATTGATAAAGCTTTGTCTAATCACCATTATTTTGTGTACTGTACTGTGACAATTGTGTGCAGTTCATGCTCTTTTGAAATTATGCTGATTAAAGAAGTGTGTCATGGTTTTTGTGGTAATTAGAATAAGTTGATATGAACTTTAATGACAACGACCTGCAGCTATCAACAGAGGCATGCATAATCATGTTTTGCCCTCTTTCAATTTCTCTTTGTTGTTGAGCTAATTGATTTTAGCTCTCAAACCTCTTCAATATCATTCCTTCTGATATTGTACCTGTAAAAAGTAAGAAATTTAAGAAAGTGGTCTACCATGAGGGTAATTTAATTGAGTCTAAAGTTGGTGTGATATACATGTACCTTGGGGATTTGGTTCCAAGATATATTGTTATTTGTACTAAGATGGTAATTATAAATTATTTATATCTTTTGTCTCACCACATGTAGTTAGAAAGTGACTTGGAGATGAGAATCTAGTATGCAAATTAGTCTTCCTTCTCACATCATTTATATTATCCCTGTTTCACTACTGTGTATCTCTATAATGGGGCAGCATTTTCTTGCTGAAACCCAAAATGAAGGAACCAAAGTGCAGTGTTTGTGAAGTAAATGAGCCAGTAACTTGTTGTGCTACTTGTGAAGCACTCTACTGTGAAATCTGCAGAGAGATCTTTCATGAGAAGGTGATGCTAAACTCTGTTGTTATTGGGATGGCCAACATATGCAGTTGAGCCAAATGTGGGATAAAAAAATTCTCTGGGCTCTCATAATCCTTTTGTAATTCCAGGCTCATACTCTAACATAACTAACATGTACTTATCTTTTCACTTCTTAAGTGTAGCAAAAGACAAAAGTACTGTAACTTATACATAAATTTGAAATATCAGTTTAAATTTAACTTCACACATTTTATGTAAATCTAAGCCATTCTCTAATTTTGTAGGTGGTTAATTGTGATTTTAAACTCACTGTCACCTTCAAATACCTAATAGATATTTTCATTTCCTGCACCTCAACTTGCCAAGCGAAAGACCTATAAAGTAATATTACGTAAACATGTTATGTATCGTACAGTTATCATAGATCATGATATGATACTTCACTTTTTCTTGGTAAACATACTGTTTATTATTTTCAGACTGTGTTGACCAAAAACATTCAACTTAAAGATATTGTGCTATTTTGTGTCAAAAACATTTTGCAGGAATATAAAAAATTCAAAATATTTTGAACCCAAAAGTGGTTCTTAGTGGTTCACAAGTTGCTGAGTGGGTAGCTCATTAGAAATGACTTAACCTCATAGAAAAACACATGAAAAATGGATATTGAATTGCATTTATTAGAATAGCAACCTGTGTGGTGTGACTTCCTACTTCCTGCATTACAGCAGGTGGATTTGACAGTTCGTAAACAGTTTACCTTTTCACTAAAAAATTACATTGCATAACCATAAATATTACATATTGTTCAAAATATTCAAGAATTGTTTAAAATGTATTTATTATAGTTATTCATACTGTGGGAAATGCACGTACTGCAGCAGTACAATTCGTTTAAAAAAATGAACCAGGATGTAGTGATGAACAAACGTAAAAAAGTTGTTTACCTTGGTCTTGTTGTTGAAAGGGTGGATAACGCTAATAATGCAGTGGATAAAATGATTAAGCTTGTTTGGTTTTCCTCTCTATTTATTTATTTTATTTCTGAAAATACAAAAGGTTGCAATTTTGAAAGGCCAAAGCCAGTGGCTCATTTCTCAATGTGGTCAGAAATATTTCTGGTTACAATATCAACAAAGTATTAATAACATTAAGTAACAGTATAGATCTGTGAGAAAAAAAGTCAAAAGAAGAAGAAGCAATACACATAATTACATTAACTAACACATGTGTATATACAAATAATTATTAGTGATTAATAATTACATGATTTTCATTGATAAGTTACTCTACACTTTTAGACACACTACTTTGATGCTGAGTCTAGGTGTGTGTGTGTGTGCCTGTAATTATGCACACCTAGACTCAGCTATAAAGTAGTCTGTTTGAAAGTGTAGGGTAACTTGTCAATGAAAATCACATCTAATAGTTTGACAAGTTACATTGTAAAAATATAATTTAAACATGAAGCAACAACTAATGACCAATCAAGAATGGATAATATTAAGTAATATTCTTTTAGAATACATTTATAGTTTAAAATGTTTTAATGCTTATCCACTGCACAGGGATTTATCAGTGGATAGAGTTATTCTCCCTTTGAACAACAGGACCCTGACATTTAAGATGTAATATAAATTGTAGTCTGAGCAGCCTATACGCATAAAGTCACCTATGTAAGAACATTTCTAAGTCTATTGGTGTTACCATAAAAGCTCTATTAAGGGCTTATTAAATCTTTGACCTTGTAGAGGGGGGGGGGGGGGGGGGGGGGGTGGGAGCTTAATAGAGAGGGGGGGCTTATTAAAAAGAACTGAAACAAAGTTTGGTTCTTTGATCTGTACGCTTATACCCGGTACATGTTCAATTTCAAGTAAAACGATAAAATCACAGTCGGTTCTGTGACGTTGATCATCCTTAGACAGTACACGTGATCATCATTAGACTAGTTGTTTCGGGTAACTTCATTGCAAGACGCCATGCCGACAAGCCACATGCAAAGCTTATAGGGGGCTTAAAATAGAGGGGGCTTATAGAGCTTTTACGGTATTTATAGATCTCACTTCTATTTATTTACTAAGACTAGAATTTCACTGTATTACACATTGGTGTATCCCTATCTAAATTACTGTAATAAAGCTTGGTCATCAACTTATCTGACAAACTTAAACATAATTTTTCTCTTTCAAAGACAAGCTGTAAGAATATTGGTGAATACAGATTATAGAGCTCACTCTGCTCTACTGAAGATATAACTGAAATATTATAGTTTAATATTTTTTTTGGGGGGGGGGGATTTCTGCCATTTTGTGCTATTTTTAGTAATCAAATAGCAGAAATTCAAAACAACATTCTTTCAGAAGCAGTCATCAAAATAATATGTCACAATGTGAAAATTATTTAAATTTGTGACTTGATTTTTCTGCCAAAATCCATTAATTAAAAATCATACATGTAGGCTGGTAGGAGAATTCAGAGCTTTTAAGTGGTAAACTTTAATGCTGGTTGGATGATAACTGTAAACATTTTATGAACCTGCTCCTTTTTTGACCATATTTATATCCACCATGTATTTTGAGGATTTCCCCCCATCAATAACTACCTTACTACACTTAATTTTTGCAACATCAAATTTTAGCGATTTTTGGATGGCCATATTTCGCGACACTTGATTTTCGTTCAAAACGTCCATTAAAGCGCTTATATTTCACTTTAAGCTTATATGTGTGGTCTCTTAATTTTCGCATCACTTTAATTTCGCGTTTCAATTTTTTTATTTTAAAAACGCGAAATTAAAGTGATGCAAAAATTAAGTGTAATAAGGTAAGTTAAACGCACTTTTGAGGTCTGTTGAATGTTGGGTCCACTCGCAGCATTTCAAGACATGTATTATGACATGGCTGGCCTGCATTTTCTATTTGGTAAATGATACATGCACCAATGATACTAACATTATTACATGTACATATATTTATTATTTCTTTGTTAATCTGTTGTAAGCATATTTTTTCTGACTCCCCAGAACTGCCCAGACAAGAAGAATGCTTCCCCTAAAGCAGGTAATGTATCACAGTATTCACTTTAAAAATACAGATGTACAGGTTTGAAAATTGATAAGATATGGTTTATACATTGTACTTCAGAACAGGTTTGAGATTTTCCTAAAATTTCAATAGTTATGTTTTGAAAGGATGATGAAGGAATCATCAGAAAGTTATTTTAACTTTCAACTTTATTTAACATAAACAGAAATATCAACAGAAAGTCATTACAGCTACATGTATGTGATGTCAAGCATGACCAGTATTACCAGATGGCAGTCTCCGAGTTTCGAATTTAGATTTGAATGTTTACTCATTGCAGCTTTGAAAGCCTTGCCATTTTCAGCACAAATTAAAATATTGAGAGAAAAATCAGTATGCCATTATTTTTCATGCTTTAAGATTTGATATACTGTTCAAGTTTATTTTGATGCAAATAATTGCATTCGTAGTTTCCCTGACACATGGTATTAAGATTTCAAACTGTCAATAAATTGAATCTCTAAATCCACGTGAAGGCTTTGAAACAGCTTTTGTAATATTATTGTCTGTTACTGCTCACGCATGGCATCAGATAGCTGTAAACCTTTTTTTGCTGCATTATTTTTCCTTTTATGTAAAGATCAGCTTTGTGTGCGATATAAGTTTAATAGGCTGTCTGTGACTCAATGCACAGTATTCAACATCTCAGTCAATAACCATTATGGCAAAAAGGTATTGCTTATACCTTCAAACTGGTGTTAATTTGTTCCAATTAAATACATCTTAATTTATTCATTGTAATTCATTCAAATTATATTTTTGCTGTAATTTCTTCAAACGTTTCCTGATAAAGTCTTATTTGACAAATTGTATGTTTCATTGCAGAGCCATCACAGGCCAAAAGCAAACCTGCAGCAATAGTAGGACCAAAACTTCCACCCAGGCAGCATACTGGTACTAAAGCAAAGACTGCACCCCCTCAGAGACCACCACCGAGAGAGCAATCAATAAAGAAAAGGCCTGAAATCAAAAAAGAAAACAGTTATGATGCAAGCTGTAGTGATAGTGACGAGCAGGGAAGCCGAGAAAAACTGAGTCCTGAAGGAGATGGTGGTTATGAAACGGGTACATTTGATGACAGTGACATCTCCAACAGTGAACTACATGTACTCAGCCCATTGGCAAAGGATAAAAACAAGAACATACTCGATGAGTGTCAAGCAGGCAATACTGGGTACTCATATGCCACGGTAGAATTTAGACCGTTAATACTCCAAGAAGAGGTTGGAATAGGCGCACCAGTTGAAACAAGACATCCCGTGGAACTTCAACAAGAAGCAGTAGTCAGTAACAAGGAGGCTGGTATTCCTGAACGAAACTCATATGCATATGCTAGCGCTGAGTTTAGGGCACTTATTGTGGAGGATGAAATTGGGGTTGCAGCCCCTATAGATAGTAAAAAGGTTCCATGTGTAGTGACTTCCCCTGTACCAGAATGCAGGAAGGCACCAATGACATATGAAGAGGTAGAGGTCATCAGTGGAGAGTTTGATAGGGCTAATGTGAACATGATACATTTGAAAGAGGGTAACTCAATGTCTCAAAATGCCTCAGCCATAGAAGACAGTACTTATTCTGAGGTTTCTGAAGAGTTGAGATCAAATGAAAGTGATGCTTTGAGCAATGGAAGAGAACACTTCTCTACAAGTACTCCAGTAGAATCAGTTGTGCAGCAAGACTTTCATGTAAATGGAACAGAAAGCATAGCTGATATTTATGCTGTAGTACAAAAAACTAAAACTAAAAAAGTTGCTCAATCACCAACAAACGAGAATACAACAGAACAAGCACCAGAGACTTCTCCAAGGCTTCCGCCACGTGAAGAAGCATCATCCAGTCTTTATGAATCAATAACTGGTGAACTGCAAGATATGATAAAGGCCTGTGATGAGAATAACTTGCATGGTGGCACATCAAACGAGAGGGAAGTAGGAATGGTCACTAACCTGCCACCTTCATTGCCCAAACCATATATGGGAGCTGGTCCTGTCTCTCCTACTGTTGAGAGCACACCCTTCACACCTGAACAGGGTAAGATGTCAAGATTTGGCAAATATGTTTTTAGAACTTAAAGAAAGTTCTCCCCCTGTTATTATATGGTTGTACAATTCAGTGGCTGACAGATAAGTACCATAAGTTATGGACCAAATGTTTCCCCTGCTTTATGGCCCAAGTGCAAAGCATGCATAACTTATGGTATGGACAGAGCAAATGAGTTCAAATAGTATAAAAAAGCAGCTTTGCATCAAATTTTATAATATTAATGCATTTTAAATTTTGTTTTGTATATGGAAAGGCATTTGCCTTCTATACACAAGAGCAGCAGCACCTCATTAACTCAAGTACCAGTCTATGCACGTGCAGATTTTGGAATCATAACAAGATGCCAAATGCAATGCCAAATGAAACACACAAAAATATTAGATTTTATTTAAGGGTTAGAGACTAGTATGCATGTTTTATTGACAAATACAGGGATGCGCTGACTGTAAGATGAATGAAAAATAATGAATGCTGCATGAGGCTGCAGGCCAAATTTTGAGTTCATTGTACAGTCAGCAAATGCCTGTATTTGTAAAAAAAAAAAACATAAAGTCTCTAACCTTTTAATATTCCAACTGAGTGCACAGCATGCTGTGATCACCAATAAAACACTGTAATTAGCCAATCACCTGCTTGGATTTTGTACTGTGCATGAATTTGGAATTTGCTCCGGCTCCAATAGCCTGCTACTGTATGTAGACGTATTTTTTCACTCATAAATTCGAAGAAAAAAAGTAACATCTGCTTACCCGAGCGCTTAATTAGTTTCCAATATGCACACCTCATTGTCTTATGGACCAATCAAATTTTACCTTACATATCCTGGAAAGTGATGTAATGTTACATTTAAAAGGAATTCATACAATACATTTTCCATTGACCAATCATAGGAGAGTGTTCACTGGCGTACCAATGCACTAAAATTCTAACAATGGCTTTGATTGGGCAGAAAATAAAACAAACCTGCTGACGTCATGCTTGCATATTGGAAACTACATGTAATTAAGTGCTCGGGTAAGCAGACGTTACTTTTTTCTTCGAATGTATGAGAGTGAAAAAATATGTCTGCACAGCAGGCTACGCCTCCAACAGCAAGAAAGCAAAATTTCAGTTAAATGAATCTCAACATGTTAAGCTCTGCTGAAGCCCCTTTCATTATTTTTATAACCCTTTTCTTGCCCCTTTTGCAAGCTCAGCCAGCAAGATATCCACTTTCTCATGTGTATATTACTTTTTCCCAGATGTATATGCAGCTGTTCAGAAGAAACCAAAAGACAAACACAAACAAAAGGAAGAGAAAACAGCTCTGGAGACACAACCAGAGTCCATTGATATCCCACCACCTCTGCCTAATAGACCAGTACTAGATGACAATGACACACTGAAAAGGGAAATGTCACACACAAGCCTTGTTGAACTTGAAGAATCACGAGAGAAACCCAAAAGATCTGGACTGGGGTTCTTCAAAAATATACACAGAAGAAAAATGTCAGATGGGAGTATAGCTCTAAACTCAGAGAATATGCTAGGCTATTTGTCACCTGCATCTTTCACAAAGAAGAAGGGACATCGCCGCACCAAGTCACAAGATGATGTCACAAGAGTAATAAACATTTCTTATGAAGATATAAAGACAGGGGGAGGTTTAAATGGGGAGTTAATGGACAAGGAAAGGATTGCCCAAGGACATTTAGTGCAACCCTATCTTGAAGTAGATATAACTGAACCACCCCACACCCCTAGGGAACTACAACAAACTGAGTTTTGGGAAGAAAGAGTGGAGGAGGATGATGAGTTACCAGATGGGTGGAAGGAAGTTGAAAGTGAGAATGGAACCAAGTATTATTGGCATGTGGCATCAGGGACGACACAGTGGGAGAGACCTCAGGTTGCTACGAGACCGAAGGTGGGTACATATATCAGCCTTTCTCTAGTGAAGAAAACATGTCAGCCTACTATGCTGAGTTACATAAACACACAGGAGTTTTTAAGAGCTTAGAAGAACTGGTGACCTGGTTTGTACAGTCTTGGAAAGTCCTTGAACCCAAAATGTCTTTGAAAAGTACTTGAAGTGATAGATCAAAAACGAGAGCTAGTGTTTTACCAGGGGATCCAAATACCGAGAAAGATGAAAGCACAAGGCCTCTTCGGCCGAGTGCTTTTATTATTTCAAGGTGTTTGGATTCCCTGGTGAAACACAAAGCGCTAGTTTTTGATCTGACTTCTCAAGCGAAAACAATACCTGCATTCAAAAATCATTAGAAAGTATTGTTGCCTGGAATTTTATTGCATGCAATTATAGACTACAAGGATTGTGATTGTTATTTCGTCACAGTCATTTCGACAACAAACGGCCTGATAGCGTAGTGGGCAAGACAGCAGCCATGAGGATGATGGTTCGAGTCACACTCTGGACACCAATTTTTATTTCCGTCTTCTCCTTCACTTCTCCATGTACATGTAAAGTCATACTTATGCTGTAATCCTTGTAGCTTAATTAGGTCCAACACATGCATGAATCTTGATACCCAATGAGAACACAGATGAACATCATCACTAGTGATGTTCATCTAGTGTTTCATTGGGTATCAAGATTCATGCATGTGACCAAATGCAGCCCTCTGATTGACTAAAAAGCTAATGAATTATTAATAACTTTGAGAATTCTAGGAAAAGGTCTTTCTGAAATTCATGAATAATTAAGTAGGTAAACAGCCAATCAGGTCATCCCATTTTGATAGGCGCATGCACCTTGATACTGCGATGAAATGTACAGTTCACAGCAAGCTTTTAGGCCCAAAGAAATGCCAGATCAAGGTTGTCCCGATTAGTTCAAACACTGATCAAGACACTTGATTTTAACAACCAGTAACCTAACCTATGTACAACTGTATGTGTGTTTCCCCATTAGGATTTTTTTGCCACAGTATGCAATAGATAGACAAGCATTACATCATAGGGATGTCTTTACATGAAGATTTGTTGAAATGATCCAGAGAAAATAACAATGACAAGCCTGGTGATCAATAATTATTGTATGCAGCAAAATACCAGGCAAACAATACTTCATAATTATTTATGAATACAGCACTATTTTCTGTTTGAGAATCCATTTCATTACCACTATTCCATGCTCTCTATTCAGAACTTTGTTTTGAAAAGTCTTTGGCATCCTTCAGCATCTTGCTTTCATCTGTTTCTTGGTGTTTGGAACCCCTAATGAAAAACTCACCCTCGTTTTTTATATATTACTTATAAGCATATTTTTTAGAAAATAATAACAATAAAGAAAAATTATCGTTAAGTAATGCTCCGGCTAGGAATGATAGCACTGAATGGCAAGGATGTGAAAAGGTGTTAGTTTTCTATTCTTCTTTCTTGTAAATTAATTGGTTGATACTCATAAATTCAATAGAAAACCATCGAAGTAATACACTTTCATTACATGTAGATAACTTTTGAAGTTTTAATTTAGTTTTGATCAAACTACATGTAACTATGGTTTGATTTCAATGAAAATCAACTGTGAGTAAAGTTCTCACATTTGTGATTCAGATACCTTTTGTCTTGCCCTTTCCTATTGGCTGGATAGTGTTAAGTTTTCACAGTACAAATGACCAACAGCGCACAGTTTCCTTTATTTTCTGTTTGTACCTTTGACTGAGGACATCTCAAACAGCACTTAAGACACATTCAACCAAAATCGTGTGAGAGGACATACTCATTGCCGCAGTCTATTGTCTTTTCCTATAGTTCTTATGCAAATCATTACTTAAAGAATACAATTTAATGGTTTCATGGCAGTTTAAAAACATAATGACATCTAGCAGCCTCCTGTATACTGTACATGTATGTACATATGCATTAGTTCTTGAAACTAATTTTTTTTCCTGAAAAGTCTTTGGATTGTTGAAGCTGTACAAACCAAGTTGAGAAAAGTATGTGAAACACATTTGCATCTCAGTGAATGTTTGACATTCCATTAGGGATACACCATAAACCTGTCCCTCTAATGCTCCACTAAAACCCTTTATACAACAACTATCAGATGCAATGCAGGAAGAATAATTGCATTGTACATGTATTTGCATCAAGTGTTAGACATTTCATTGATGGTCTGGGTAAGAACATACTTGCTGCTTCAATAAAAAAGGAAAACATCCAAGCCCTGTAAACAGGTTAGTATATTAAATACTGCTATATCATCCAATCTCCTTACTTGATACATTTTCCACTGGAAAAAGGAAAACATCCAAGCCCTGTAAACAGGTTAGTATATTCAATACTGCTATATCATTCAATCTCCTTACTTGATACATTTTCCACTGGAAAAAAGGAGAACATCCAAGCCCTGTAAATAGGTTAGAGTACATGTATTCAATAATGCTACATGTGCATTGTTCAATCTCCTTACTTGATACATTTTACACTGCTCACAATATGAAATCATTTACTACATTCTAATCTTGTTCACCAGCTCTTTCCTGGTGACTCTAAGAGTTAAGAATCCTTTACACCTTCTGTCACAATCAAGGAATTGCACTCACTAACTTATACCAAACTAAAACACTGAATCTGTTCTGCTTTTTCTAGAAGAGGTCATCAGAAGAACAAAAAGCACTTGCACATTTGCCCGAGAAGCAGAAGGTATAAGTTTTGCTACACATAGAAATATATTTTATGGAGATTTCAAAAACAACTCATGAATAATTCATGAGAGAACTGACCAATAACAAGAAGTATAATTGTGGTCACATGAGCAACATTTATACCTGGTAAAACACCAGCATTCATAGTAAGTGAAAATCCGTATAAAGACCTGTGTGGAGAATCTCTGCTCAATATGACTCTGGGTTGACCTCCCAAATAGATGGTCATGTGCAATGACCCGATATGGGAGCTCAAATTCCTTTGCAACTGGCCTGTGGCCTATATGTGTACTCCATATTCCAACTGCGCATGTCAGTGATGTACAACATCGTAGCTGTACACAGTCAAGTCATTCTTCATTTTTCATCAATTTTCTGAAAATTGCTATCTTTATTTTGTTGAAGCTGTTTAATAAACTTGCAGTTGCACCCTCGTGATAATACACTAATGCTTGTTTATGAAACTATACATAAGGAGACTTCTGTTATATGTATTTTCTATAAAAAAGCACATTTTCTGGCATTAATTTTGGTATTTTAATTAATATCCATACGCAAGGTAATGAACAGATTGATTGTTTTTATTCACATGCATCTACATCACATTCGATCTGTTTCATAGCTATTTTTAAACCTTACTTTATTTTCTTGTCTTTTCCACTGCTCTTGTCACATTATGCCTATCTATAAGGACTTGTACTACTTTCAAGCGTAATTACACTACTTAATAGGGTTTCCTTATGGGTAGAGGGAGGGTGGGGTTGTGTGTATCATTCCATGTTATAACATGTATGTGCACCTGGAAAATCATCTGGCTATCAATTGTTACGAATCCTCACTCTAATATGGGTCTACTTGTATATCTTGAAAGCAAGAAAATCCTTATGGTAATACCCTAAATTGTGACCCATCTAACTTAGGATCCCAAACATAACCCTTTGAGGATACCTTAAAATGCATATAAGGTCAAATGTTATATCAATATCAATTCTACATAAAGTCAGTAATAGGTGAATAGTAGAATAATAATTATTGATTTGAGCTTCCACCTCCCTGATTTGAGTGTTGCATCTATGAGTTCTCAATGAAGGTTTATACATGTATTTCGAAGATGGTAATGTTGTGATGTCAAAGTAGGTATCATTTATACAAAAAACATGCTGCTAGAGATAACATTAATGACCTTTTATATTTGAAGCTCATATATCAGTGATTTTACCAAATATGTTGTTTAAATCAAAGAAAAGACAGTAAATGCCTCCTTTGATGTTATATCTACCACCTCACTGGTTAGCTCAGTTGGTAGACCATGGTCTAGAGTGCGGGAGGTCCAGGGTTCACCGCAGCCTGGCCATTGTACTAACCACACACACAACATTGTAAACTGCGTGGCAGCTACATGTATTAGCGCCATAAGCAGTCCGAAATAATTGACTATTACCATATTTGCAATTTATAAACTGTTATACATTGTAACTCATAGATGCAATGCTCAAATCAAGAAATATTCTACTATTCATGTCATCATCACCTATTTACTTTTGTAGAATCGATATTAATCATATATAATTTATTTGACCTTTAAGGCACTTTAACTTCTGAGATAAAGTACATCCAGGAGCTCAAAGTTTCACATACTTAAGCTACATGTATGTGGGAATGTTTATTTGTAGGTATTGAGCTTTCCAGTACACTCGATGGGTTGGATAGAGCTAGAGGAAAGTCAAGTAGCACCACACAATATGAGTGAAACCATTTCAGACTGCATTGCCACACTGGCCAGGAAGAGGAATGATCTGTGGAGCACCAATGAGACATGGGGAGAGGTACTAAGCCGTGTGATTTTGATTGTGTAGCAGTCGGGTTTAGACTGTTTACAAACACAATGTTTAATATGAAAATGATCATTGCAAAATACTTTAATATCTAATAAATTCCAGTTAAAGCATTGTTACACTTTTTAATGCATGATGTATTGCAACATGAGTATTTCTAGAGAAATGTTTACTTTTTCTGTAGCGAGTTGCAGCTATATATGTTGCAGTTTGTGAGTCACCAGATAAAATGAAATATGTACAAGGAAGGCAGTGTACCTATGACTGGACTGTGCCATAGTTTAGCAGTATAAATATATCACATTTAACAAATAAAGAAGCCTTAGCTGTGTATTATTTATGCAATAGACCACACGATTCTGTGTGAAGCACTTGGGATGTTGGGAGAGCACAAGAAATAATTGAAAATCACAAGCTGAAGGCGCAATACAACTACTAGTGTTTTATTGACAAATACAGGCTGACTGTACAATGAATGTTGAGTTCATCGTACAGTCAGCAAGTGCCTGTATTTGTCAATAAAACATAAAATCACTAACCCTTTTAATATTCCAACTGAGCGCACAGCGTGCTGTGGTCACCAATAAAGCGCTGTCATTAGCCAATCACCTGCTTGGATTTTGCACTGTGAAAACACGCCTTTTTAGCCAATTAGAGCGCACATTATATCTTATAACAGCTGGTTAATTTCCAAATGCATTTTTTAGGGGAAGGACATCCGTCTTCTTCTAGAGGGAGACACGCTCAAGTTAGTAGAACCGAGAAGCAAGGTGACCTTACTGGTACAGCCTGTGTCAAAGATGAGGGTGTGGGGAGTTGGAAAGGAGGACCATCGGTAAGAAATCACCATGGGAATGTTATTTGCACTTTTTATTGCACGACGCACACTCTGATTGGTCAATAGCCATGTGTTATCAAAATGATGTCATTGCACAACATTTTTGTGACTTTCTTTTTTGGCTATAGCCCCTTTGCAGCTAACAAATCACATGGTTGTACTGGAGAGCAAAACATGTCTGGACTTCATTTATTCAAAGGCCTTGTACGAGATCGGTAGTGTTATTAGCAAAACCTGTTGGTACCTCCAAGCGATTGTCAATCGTTCTAAAACTTCGTTTTTAAAGTCAGTCCACATGACTGTGTCTCGTTGCTTCTTTTTTCTCGTTGCTTCTTTGTTCTCGTTGCATGTTGATACAGAACTGAATAACGTGCGGGAACTAAGGACGACAGCAGCGTATATAAAAATGTCAAGGAAGAATTTTATGGCAAAGATAAGCTTCAACTACTCAAACCATTTCCTTCAGAAACTGTTTTTTGAACAGTGTAGTATAAGTTTTGAACACTGGGATATAATTCACTTTTTACAACAACATCCAATTTTCTCGCCTTCTGATTGGCTATCCGCTATATGCAAAATAAGTACATACAATGAAAATGACGTCACTCGCAAGACGTGTAGCTTTGCAAAGTGCTTTCACGGCGAGGTTTGTGAATTCAAATGTGAAATGGATGTTAACTTCGCTTCCAAAAACAAGATAGTGAGGATTTCACAAGCATTTTATTACTAGGAGAAGTTAATCGGTGAGTCAAACTTCTTTGTAGTGTGCCATTTGGCAAAATGAGAGTTTTCTCTTGAGTGGAGAAAGTTTCGGCGAATTTGTAGTCAGACTTTGTGACTAGACTAGTTCTCTCAGAGCTCAGAAGTTTTGAATTATATAACAATAACTTTTCTGATCCAGAAAAAAAACAAGAAAGGATTTCACATGCATTCCATCAATTACAGAAGTTAATCGGTGAACCAAATTGCCATTTGTCTAAGATAGCTTTCTCTCAGCAACGGTAATTAGAAGTGTTTACATTTTGACTTTCAGTGGCCTTTTTCGACTCGAAAGCAGTTTATTACGCACTCATTTGAAGCTATAAGTGCTATAAGTCGCTACGCTGGTTGTTCCACTTGAGTTTTGAACATTTTATGACGTCATTTCTATGATCAATACGAATACAGACAATGGCAAAATGTGTGCGATTTGTTAAACAAACATGAGAGATTGACTGCACAAGATAGTGTTATTTACGTGTCAACTCGCGCATGCGTCCTTGTTAATTGATATTATGTACATGTATGTATGTGCATGATGACAGTATTGACATTGGTCATGAAGATTTTAGATTTTACAAAGTCGTTCATGAATAGGGTTCGTTCCTTTCACCTTGCTGTTCCGTTATATCTGATACTCGTTAATTTCTACGTTTTTAAGGGATTTTGCTTACGTAGCAAGGGACCCGTCCACCAGCAAACACAAGTGTCACATGTTCAGATGTCATGGTAACATATCAGGACGAGCCATCACCAATGCCTTACACGAAATGTGCAACAAGATCTTGGAGGAGAAGAAGAGGGTGCAAGAGATCGTTAGGAAGAACTCTCAACAGAAGCCATGGTCAGACATCATCAACACCCCTCCGCCACCTTCGTCAAAGGGTAAACATAAATCATATTCGTAATGGCCACCCTCTAATTTGTTTGAATTTAAAGATTAACCTCGTGTAAAGTGAAACTAAAGGCTGTTACACTGTTAAATGTCATATCTACATTATTTTTGTACAGTTTTAAAGTCGTGTTTTAAATTGGTTTTGAGTTGTTGGCATTTTCAATAAAGGGTAACATGAAAGCGAGCTAGAAAGGACTCAACTATTTTACTTATATAAATCTATTGAATGCCAAATCATTGTAACTTAACAGCTTTCGATACTATAACACTCTAATTCAACAAGATCGCCAGTGTTGATATGCTCTTCCACTTGATTCCAATAATATTCTCCTTGCACGTAACTAATTCGTTGAAAAAGGGCTATGTAGATATAAATAGGGTCTCATTTAGCATATTTAATCTTGCATTGAATCTTCTATGGATAGTATTAAACAGTTTAAGGTATTCGTTACTGGTCCTTTATGTTTCAAATGTACTGCAGCTGGTAACTGTTGTGAGACTGTAGAAGTTACATGTACACGTTATGTTATTTAGAAAAGTATATTCCTCAATTTCTGAGCAAAATTCTACTTCAGGAAAACATGTAATACGTTATGCAGCTTTACTTTACTTTTGGAAATTACACTTCTACTTTCATAAGTTAATTAGTTTTGGATTTGAATGCTTAAGAATAGGGCGGGATGACAAAAGATTTAACAGAACATACGTTTGAAAACATAATCTTTTTCTGTCATTATTAGTTTTTACACGTCCAACTTATTAATATTTATTGCATATAGCAACAAGCCAATAAGAACTAAGGATTATGATTACAGATTTTGTGCATTAATTGTGCCATACAACTAGATCCAGATGTGGACATCTTCCTGTCCTGGACAAATATTATTTTTCATTAAGTTGTATTGGAAAGACACGTTTATGGTGTAAGCACAAACAGATTGAACTTTTCCATTTTGATTAAAATTGTAAAAACGGATGAGGTTTTGTGAACTTTGAGAGACTTGTATTATGTTTACTCTCAAAACATAACATAACATTTCATCTTTAGTTTCACCTTTGACATTTCTTATTTGAATTGTCATTTGTTGAAACAGCTTTCTTTTCGAGGTTAGTTTCTCTTAAAGTGCTACTATGATCAAATTTTGAGATTTTCTAAAGTATTTTTGAGTATTTCTAAAGTAAAGTTGCTATATTTTTCCCTGCCCAAACCGTTCTTTGATATCACGAAGGGAAGTCTTATTTATTGGGATCCGAATCTTGAAATTTCATGTTCGCCATTACCCGAACCCGTTCCTGTGGCAGAGCTAATTTCCAGCGGACGTGACGTAATTTTCTCAACACAGCAACATGCAGGGCTACGTTTTACACACACTTTCGCACGAACTTACAAGTGAAGTACATATTTGTACATTTTTTCCAAAATAGAAAGAAAAGAACGAAATTTTAAATATGCATTTACAAGAGCGACGCATTGAGAAAATTACGTCACGACAGCAAACTGCTGGTCGAAAATAACGAAGTATTTGGAACACACTTCAGTAATGGTGGACGTGATTTCGACTGTAAACTCTCTGCAAAATTCGTAATATTTTCACTGATTTGGATATTTTCGACACTGTGTTATTTTGTAAGACAAAAAAGTAGAAAAGAAAATGGTTGAATTTCGATAATGAGGTCATGTCCTTTATGACCATGTAAACAAACCTGCATAATTTGCTGTCAGCTATTATTTCTTAAAACTATAAAATTTTAATGTAGAACGATAGGCTTTGTAAAGTGAGTCTAAGTCAGTACTGGCCAGCATTGGCCAGTCAAAGTACCGAGTTGTAAATTCAACTTCAAGCCTCAAGTTCATCTTCAAGTCAGGTCAATAGACCGATTTAGCTTGTACATTTGTTGTCCCAATTCAGATCATGTGACAGCTCTCCAGAGGATTCAGTGCTTTGTTTTACAATTAGAGAAATTCGTACATTTCCTCTTGGGATACAGGAAAAGAAAGAAACATTACTCAAGGGAATTGGGACAACAAATGTACAAGCTAAATCTGGAAATCCCCGCCTTGACAATATCGATGTCACGCCCCTCGTGGAAACCAGCAGAGTACGTTCTGTTGTTAGGGCCAGCGTGCCTAAATAAAGCTGTATGTATGTATATTTATGGCACTCATGTTCATGAACTAAACTAAATACCAAGGGTTGTTGTAGATTGATAATTTTGATGTTAGTAATAAAGCACTGAGTTGTAAATTCAACTTCAAGCCTCAAATTGAATGAAATGAATGAATGAAAACTTTATTTCGAGAGGGTAACACTCAATAGTGGAGCACTGATAAACTTGTGGCCCTCCTAAGCTAATAAATACAATAATAGAAGCTAACAACTACAAAAAAATACAATTGTAAGGGCATAAAGGTAAAATTATGATTAAACAATATTCACTAGGCATTAAAAGCTATATATAAATACCACTAACTATAAATAGTAATGAAAATACGAAAAGACTTAAAGAAAAGAAAACTTTAGGATACGTGAAATTGGGTTTCCAAAAATGGTATAAAAGTATTGCATTCCTTTTGGTAGGCCAGGCAGCACTTATACAGAGAAGTTTTAAGAGATTTTGTGGAAGAGGATGATCTAATATAGAAGGGTAGGGAGTTCCAGCATTTAATAGTTGAGACTGTAAATGATCTGCCACCTTCTGTTTTACGCACGTACTTAGGAGAAACATAACTAAAATGCGCATTACGAGTAACTCTGGAATGACGATCACTATTGAACACTAACATATCACTACAGATGTAGATTTGCTGAAGTGAAACGGACGTGTTTTTTTGAAGCTCTCTATCGGTATTAGTGAAACAAATCAAATTGTTCCTATATTACCCAAATATGAGTGAATTAACGTCTACTAGGATAATGAAGTTAAGAGTTGAAGAATTGAGGACAGAATTGACGAAAAGGGACCTTGGTACTACCGGTACTAAACAAATTCTCCAGGAACGAATGTTAGCCGCCATCAATAGCGAAGAAGCGAAGGATGAACGAAGAGAGGAAAATGGTGTAGCCGACCAGGAGACGACAGTAGAGAGTGACGAGGAATTCGTTGTAGATTCGAACGAAATGACAAAAGAAAACGAAGTAGCGGCAGTGAACACTTGCGATCAAACAAGTTCGGCTGAAGATAAAGACGCGTCTGAAATTGACTTACTCGCTAGTGATACAGATGAGGATGAAACGCCGGATGTCAGAAGCCAACTCAAGAGAGTGGAGTCGGAGATCACAAAGATTTGGGATTACATCAATCCAAAGGCCGAGTCTAATATAAAAACTAAGATGGCGGACATGAAGAATGAAATATCAGTTCTAAAAAACAAAGTTACTCGATTAACAAAAGAAAAACAACAAGTCACTGAAGAACGGGATTCTTTAAAATTTGCCATTCAAATTGTAGCAAATGAAGCCTACTTGACCAGCACCAACAGGCCAAACACCTGCAGCGTGAATTCCACCCCTGCTACTAATGACCCGGCAGAAATTCCGTGGACAACCGTCGAAAATAAACAAAAAAAGAAATCCAAGCGTGACAAACAAAGACAGTTTAGAGATACTGAAAATGCGCCAAACGATGAAATCTCTCAAACTAAGTTTGTGCCAGGCCGTAAAACTGCAACCCAGAATCGGCATATTCTACCAAACAACCTGCCAAGATCCACAAAGCCCGATGTAGTCGCCGACAAACAGCAAAGAAAACCGGTGACTGTTGTAGTAGGTGATTCCATCATCCAAAGAATTCCAGGCTGGAAATTATCAAATCAACGCAAAGTCGTAGTGAAATCGTTTTCGGGAGCCACAGTTGAAGACATGCAAGACTACATCAAACCAATCGCTAGAAAGGAGCCTGAAAATATCATCCTGCACATAGGAACAAATAATCTGAAATCAGGGCAAACTCCGCTTGAAATTGCAGAAGGTATTATGAACTTAACCCGGCAGCTTGAAATGGAATCCCCAACCACCAAAGTCTCTGTATCCGCTATCTTATGCAGAAGTGAAAAGGACTTTTGGAACAAGGCCGAACAGGTAAACAAACTACTCAAGAAGTTTTGTAACAATCGGGGATTGCCCCTTTTAACAAACACTAACATTAACGAGTCAGGCCTTAACGCAGGAGGTCTACACCTAAATCAGAAAGGGATTAATCAACTCTTACGTAATTATTCAGATCATATTAATGTTGATTGAAATTCTAAAACTCCTCAGGCAGACCATTTCCTGACACAAAACTCCCAATACCCTATTAGTTTAACTGATACGTTACCTATCTCATACTCCCTCCCCACTTGTCGAGGGTTTAAAATGGCCTGTATTAACATAAATAGTCTCCTAAAACATATAGACGAATTAAGGGTCTTTATGTCAAATCAACTATTAGATATCCTTACTATAAATGAAACTAAATTGGACAATCAAATTCTTGATAATGAGATCTATTTACCGGGATATGAATTAATTCGTCGGGATCGAAATAGAAACGGCGGTGGAGTATGTATTTATGTAAGAGCTGGTATTAACTACACCCTTCGGGATGATTTGTCTACGAATGAACTAGAGAATTTATGTGTAGAAATACAAAAACCTAGAAGTAAACCATTTATCATTCTCACGTGGTACAGGCCTCCCAGTGCTCCTATTGATACTATGAAGCATTTCGAAAATCTGATTGGACAAATTGATGCTGAAGGAAAAGAGCTCTATGTACTGGGAGACCTGAACTGCAACTTTTTAACCAATGACAATAACCTAATTACAACACTAAAGGATATCTTTACTATATATGAGTTAACTCAACTCATTAAGGAACCAACGCGGGTTACTGAAACAACGAGTAGTCTAATAGATGTTGTTGTAACTAATTATCCAGAAAAAATTATTTGCTCTGGTGTGTTACACACAAGTTTTAGCGACCATAGCTTGGTTTATGCCTACCGTAAAATAATAAATCCTAAGCATGCCGGACACAAACTATTGACTTTTCGGAATTTCTCTAAATTTAACCCTGAAGCCTTTCAGAATGACTTACAGAAGCAACCATGGGAACAGTTAGACCAAATTAACGATCCTAACGAGACGTGGGAATTATGGAAAACACTCTTCCTAGAAGTAGCTGATAAACATGCTCCATTTAAATCAAAACGTATCCGTCCCCAACAATCTCCTTGGATCACTCATGACCTGAAAAGAAAAATGTTTGAAAGGGATCGGCTGAAAGCTTCAGCAATTAAGACAAACAATTCAGCTGATTGGTTAAGATACAAACAAACCCGAAATAAATTGAATAATGATATCCGCAATGCTAAAGCAAACTACTTCCATGACACCATTAAAACTAATAATGGTGATCAGAAGAAAATGTGGAAAGCTATTAACGAGCTAAGGTCCCATAAAGTTAATACAACCATATTAAACAAAATTAACATTATGGGAAATACGATCGAAGATCCAAAAGAGATCGCCGAGGCTTTGAACCAGCATTTTGCCGAAATCGGCCCCAAATTAGCAGGAAAGATCTCCGATAATAATATATCTTTCAAAACTTATCTAAAGACAGTAGATTCCTCATTTCAAATTAAACCTATTGAAGGAAGGCAAGTCCTCAGATTACTAAAGAAGCTCCCTTTAGCTAAAGCCACAGGATTAGATAATATCCCTTCCAGGTTACTAAGAGATGCAGCTGAAATTGTTAGCCCCTCTCTAACCTCACTATTTAATTTATCTATAGCAAAAGAGATCTTCCCCCAAGATTGGAAGCTTGCAAGAGTTACTCCTCTCTTTAAACAGGGTACTAAATTTGATCCAGATAACTATAGACCAATCTCAATTATCTCTGCTGTTGCAAAATTATTTGAAAGGCTGGTATTTGATCAGTTTTATGATTATCTTCAAGAACATAAAATTCTTACTAATAGCCAATCGGGATTTCGAACCCTCCACTCTACGGTGACAGCATTACTAGAAGCCACAGACCAGTGGTACTACAACATTGACAAAGGACATGTCAATGCTGTGTTATTCCTGGATCTGAAAAAAGCGTTTGACACTGTCGACCACAAAATCCTTCTTGAAAAACTTAAATTTTATGGATTAGATCAAGCCTCTTTGAACTGGTTTGACTCGTATCTTAGTAACAGGCAGCAACGATGCAGGGTAAATAATGAAACATCTAGTCCCAGAACCCTCAATTGCGGCGTGCCCCAAGGAACGATCCTAGGGCCCCTTCTGTTTTTACTCTACATCAACGATCTACCCAACTGCCTATTAAAATCTTTTCCTCGGATGTACGCCGATGATACAAACTTAACAGTAACCGGCGAGAGTCCGAGAGAGATAGAAGAATGCTTAGGACTCGACCTCCAAAATGTTAGAAATTGGCTTTGTGCAAATAGACTCACCCTAAATGCAACAAAAACGGAATTGTTGCTAGTGGGTTCCCACCAGAAATTGACAAATTTTCCGAAAGATTTATCTTTCACCATTGATGGTAAAGTCATAGAAAGAGTTACCTCAACAAAATATCTTGGTGTACATCTAGATGAAAATTTGTCTTGGAAAACCCACATTAACAAACTCATGAAGAAAATCTCCTCAGGTCTAGGTGCACTCAGACGTATAAAGCCTTTCATACCCCCCAAAGCACTGCTAAGTGTCTATGATACTCTCATACTCCCTCATTTTGATTACTGCAGTGTTGTATGGGAAAATCTAAACAAAGGACTTGCCGAGAATCTACAAAAGTTGCAAAACCGAGCTGCCAGAATAATAACCGGTTTACCTTTTGATACTAAGATTGATGAGCTCCTAAGTACTCTAAATTGGGACAGACTATATATTCGACGAATCAAACAAAAAGCAATAATGATTTATAAGGCTTTAAATAACCTGTCTCCTGAATATTTATCCTCAAAATTTATACCACGTTCAGCCTCTACAAATTACAATCTTAGGGGCTCATCAACAAAACTAACCCTTGTACGGCCACGAACCAATTTCGGTAAAAAGGCTTTTCGCTTTAGTGGGGCTAAGTTATGGAATGAACTGCCTGAGGATGTAAGGCAATCAACTAGTTTAAATAACTTCATTTTTAATCTTACGAAATCGAGTTATTTTAACCTTATGTAAATATTTCTTATATATGACATTCCTATTTTTCTTATTCGTCCCTGCAACATGGCTTTCATGTAAAACAGTTTCATATTTTAGTGTTTTTTATCTATGTATGTAACTGATGATTTTCCATGTATAAATAAATAAAGATATTCAAAGTAGGTTGGCGTTTCACCAACACAACGCTTAAAAGCTAAAAC
Organism: Actinernus sp. WN-2022; assembly: GCA_030867875.1. Classification (NCBI taxonomy): domain Eukaryota; kingdom Metazoa; phylum Cnidaria; class Anthozoa; order Actiniaria; family Actinernidae; genus Actinernus; species Actinernus sp. WN-2022. The sequence goes on from JAOWCC010001751.1 coordinate 39,682,776, forward strand.
ACATTTCCTGATATCAGCTTCAGTATAAAATGGCAGCCAACTCTGGAGATATAAAACTCTGTCCAGATTATCTTTGTTGCAGCAAGACCAAACCGTACTACAGTACATTAATAAAGCTTGATCATAGCAGTATAAAATAAGACTCGTTCTTTAAATGGAAGATATGACTTAATGTTTTTAAAAATACCGATTCGTTTGGACAACTTATAACAAAGGTTATCGGTATAATGGTTAAAATTTAGATTCTCATCCAAGTCTAAGCCAAGAAGCTTTGCATATTTAACCTGCTCTACTTACTGCCATTAGCGTAAACTACAAGGGATTGATCCGCATGAGAGAGTTTCGCTTGAAGACGTTTGCCAGTAACTAGCAACGTTTTGGTCTTAGAGCAGTTGAGGGGGAGCTTGTTGGCTGTAGCCCAATCATCAACGTTCGATGCTTCAGTAGACAATCTAATATTAAGCTCACTCGCATCACTGTAATCAACAGTAGTTAATAGTGTTGTATCATCAGCAAACAATTCTAATTGTGAGTTAACATGTGGGGTAAATCGTTAATGAAGAGTATAAAAAGTAGCGGGCCCAATATCGAACGCTGTGGTACCCCTTTAGTTATTGATCTCATAGAGGAAGAATGGCCCATGTAGACGACATACTGTCTTCTGTCCGAGAGATAGGATGTAAACCAGCCGATCGCCTGAGAATCAAACCCATAGATCTCTAGCTTGTGAAGCAGGATGGAGTGATCCACCATATCGAAGGCTTTCATGTAGGCAACAAGTAACATGCCATTAATGCGATTGCCATCAATATTAAACAACAAAGTATCTAAAATATAGGCTAGAGCAGTCTCAGTACTGTAGTTACGGCGAAATCCAGACTGATTAGAGTAGATTAAATATTGTCAGTTAGGTATTGAAACACGCTGTTATGAATATGCCTTTCAATCACCTTTGATAGAATGGAAATCGGCCGGTAATTGTTAATGTCAGATGCATCTCCTCTTTTAAATAAGGAAATCACTTTTGCTGTTTTCCATCTCATAGGGAGCAAGTTGCCCCTCCTTTTTAACTGATGATGAATTTTATTTGACATCCAGTGGGATTGTTTGGCTTTGGCGATAAGCTTTTGTTTGAGTGGTGCATGTTTGTCAATAACATCATTAAACAAGCTCTCCCAAGTATGAACAGAGTCATTGTTGTCATCAAATATGAACGCACCGTCCCAAGGGGCATTAGCCAGCGAGGTTTTGAAGTCACACATATTAAGCTTTTTAAATCCCGATAGGTTATGGTGTTGTGACAATTTGATTGAAAACGTTTATTGTTGTACTTGCGCACAGCAAATACCGGCAAGTGATCGGCGAGTGCAAATCATTGGCTGCGACGTCACTAATGTGTTCGCTTTTGTTCGTATAAAGGTGGTCCAAGCATGTACCGCTAACTGGTCTAGTTTCATTTACTAGCTGCTTAAAATGAATAGTTTTTAAACTTTTCGAAACATGATGATTAGCAAATTTCTTTGGTGATGAATAATCAATATTAAAATCACCGGTCAAAATAACCTCCTTATTAGTTAAGTAGGCAGACTCAATGTAGGGTCAGGTCGACCCTCGCCTTGACAATATCGATGTCACTTACATATTGATGACACTCATGTTTATCAACTAAACTACATACATACCAAGGGTTGTTGTAAATTGTTAATTTTGATGTTTGTTTTGATATTGACGGGATAAAGCGTCTGCAGCTCATTTAGACCTTCCATGTTTATTGCCCTGATTTTTTCTTTATTGAAAATGTCCTGTTCTTCATAACATGTTAATTTATTCTTGATATCTTTCTAGATCATGCAGCTTTCAATGAGAAGCCATTCAGAGAACAGAAAAAGACTTTCACAGCCAAATACATCGGCTCTACCGAAGTGCCCAAACCGACAGGTGAGTCACGAACACTGCCAAACAAAATGGTTGATGTTGATTTGACTACAATCACTTGTAGCACTATTGAATAACACCCCTTAATATTCCTATAAACAATTTCAGAGCTAAACAGAGATTCCAGCTTTCTGATTGGTTAAGAGGTTCAGACTATACCGCAGATTTGAGCTACACGTAAATTCTCAAAGTGGTTGTCAGCATTTGCTCAGATTCTGATGAGATGACAAAATACTCTTCCTAAGCACACTAAAGCCTTATTCAAATGGTTTCAACATCGGTACAACATTTGTTGAAACCCTATATTGAAACCGTTTGACATGACCTGTCAACATCGTAGAAGGGTGGACGAGAACAGTCTGGTTCTCATTCCCAGGTCTCTCGCGACTTATTTACACAACATTGTTGAATCAATGTTGAAACCATTTAACACCCATGCTTTCAACATCCTTCAACATGGTGCAACACGTTGGACTGATGTTAAAGCCGCTAGGCCAAGGCTTAAAAGAAGCGAACCTCTGTGTTTGTCAGAATACTTTGTAAAAATTGATTTGCGTGATTAATCATGTGCTCATACGCATATGTTTGAACGACGCACTGCACATCCAGAGAAAAAATAAAAATACTTAGACTAGTCTCGTTTTCAGTTTCGCTGATATTCAACTCTGAAATTATACAAAAAAAATATCAGTCCCAATGCATCTTTTTATAGGGGAATGATATACAACAATAGTTAATTTATTCTCATACAAATTCACTCTGTGACAAAGACAAAATACATGTAGCTAATCTGGGTCCAGTTCGTCAAAACCCAATTAAGCTAAGGATTAGGGTAATCTTTAGTTCGATTTGCTAACTCGTGGACTACTGATTTGAGATCAAAACCTTATTGTTTGATGAGGAATGAGTGGTACCATTCCTAGAATAGAGAAAGACACCTTTTATCAAGAGAAGTAAAATCCTAGATAAAAATTTAATACAGGATTAACGCTAATCGTGCTTCGAGGAACTCAGGCCTAAAGGTATAAATTAGATGTCCATGGATTATGCGTAGAACTGGTTGTGTTTTTCTTTACAACGATGTATCACTACTTCCTTCCTTTAGGAATGGATACATTAAATAGAGCCATCAATAAAGTGGCGTGTAAAGGAGGCACGAGGAGGACGGTGTTGATCGAGGTGACCGTGTCCAGTGTAAAGGTCACGGATTGTACGGTGGGTATTGTAAATGTTGAATAACAGAGATTATTATATGGCTAGTTAACTTCGTGAGCTCTGATTGGTCAGTTTGCAGACCATAACTTCTCATACGAACTTCTCTTCACGTTGTGACGTCATCTGTGCGTCTATAAGAGAACAGTGCATGGCAGAATGGAATCTATTTGTTTTATATAATAATCGCAAACTAAAAACTATTAAAATATCCATTCAAAACGAGTTGAGAAATAGGTTGCGCATGCCCATGACGCCATCCATGTGTGTTCTAATAACACACAGCTCTTGACCAATCAGAGCGTGCGTTTCGGACTGATTATTGTATAATATTATCAAACGCTGCCATTTACCATTTTAGTCCCAAGAAGTCTTGGCGGAGGACAGGGTGAGGTTCTTGTCTTTCATGGGTGTAGGAAAAGATGACAGGTACTTAGGCTTTTAACAATTATTGCATGTAATATTACACTCGATCTATAGTGTAGTGCAACACTTGCAATGCTGGCTTACAATGCCGGCTGTAAACACACATGGTACAAATGATGGGGCGGGTCCAGGATTCTTTGAGCGGGGAGGGTTGCCACAGGTCAGGGAAAAGTCAGGAAAATATATTTTTCCAAGGTCAGGGAATTTTGATCTCAATATACTCTTTGAGAGTATTGTTAGAAAGAAAGGCCGAAGAGAAGAATCAAAGATCAACTTGGTAATAAATGGGTGGAAAGGACGGGGGTGGTTGGAGGCCGTTGTTATATTAATGTGATTACTTCGTGTATTGGGGCAGGGAAATTTGAAGTTCAGTCAGGGAATTTTGAAGTCTGATATCTGTGGCAACCATGGAGGGGGTTCGATCATGGCAATGTCTTTGTTTTCCTTTATAAAAGGGAGGGAGAGGATTGAGAGAGGGTGGTACGATTCAACCCCCTTTACCCCCTGGTTCCGCCATAGAAATGGAGTGTGGTAGATGCTTTTTTCAACGAGTGCCCTTTCCTATGAGTAAAAACCATGTAAAAAAGAAGTTCGAAGTTATCTCCACTTCAGGTAAAGCAGCTGAGAGTAAACAGTACTAAACTTGCAAAAAAGTAGGATCTATTTCAGAAATTTAAAATATCTCAATTTTGCCTCCTTTGAAATGTTTTCATGGCATCTTGCAAACACAGGAAACAGCCAATCAGAGCATGCGGTCCACTGAATCTATTTTATAAAGCCTTCTGCAAACATGGGTAACAACCAATCAGAGCATGTGTGCCATAAAGCGTTAACAGCCAATCAGAGTACTTGTACCATTGATTGAATCTATTTTATAAAGCCTTCTGCAAACATGGGTAACAACCAATCAGAGCATGTGTACTATTGAATCTATTCCATAAAGCGTTAACAGCCAATCAGAGTACTTGTACCATTGATTGAATCTATTTTATTAAGTGGTTTGAATAGCTAGGAAAACATCAGGTGCTTTGTGTATTTAAAGGGAAATCCACCTAATTAATTTGGATATCTGAAATAATTGAGTAAAAGGTGTCCATTTTGTACCCTCCATACCTTGTATCACAAATGTTCTTTCGTTGTTTTCTAGGATGTTTGGTTATATCATGGTGTCTGGAGCAGAGTGCTTTGTATGTCATGTTTTCCAGTGCACTCCAAATGCTGCCACTCTAGCCAAAGCACTGGAGGAAGCTTGTCAGGTGAGGTTTACTATCCACCCACCCCTCCCTCCCTTGGGTATACATGTGTATTTAATGATTAACCATTAAATTTAGGATGAAACTGGGGGTGGGTGGGGTTTCCCAAAAATCGTGATTGATCCACAGTCTTGCTAATCGTAATTGGAATAATGAATAGATGGACGTTTGATCGTCAATCCCGCATTTGTCTCGCTCACTCACTCATTAACGAGTGCATGAACTTTCGCCTATGCAGATCAGAATTTAACATTTTTAACGAAGCGGCACGCAACGGAATGCATTTCACTTTAGTTGTAGAACCAACGCTTCTTACTTTGTTAACTCACGAATCGACGCAGATCTGGTCGACACAGTGATTTGATGAACTTAGAAAGCTTTTTTTGAAAGAAAATCTCGCGTTGGTGGTCTTTAAAGGGGCACCGTCAATCCCTAAATGATAAACCTTTTCACAACGAAAGACAAAAATAACTACTCAAATTAACAGAGTAGGCTTTCCAGGTATACTGGACAAAATATGAGACAATTTTGATGAAGGATGGCAAAGATTAGAGTGGATGAAAAATACTGCTTTAAGAGAAATTTAGGACAATTTGAAATCGGTTCACTGTAACCGAAATCAAGTTTCTAAAATAAGCTTTTCTAATCCACTTTAATCGTTGCCTAGCCTGAATTTCAGCCGTCTCCTCTGGTTCGTTCCTCCCGAGAGAGACGTCTGAATCCAATAGCCGATAATGCCGTCCAGTGACGTCAAGGCGGATTAACAATTTAATTATGCAAATAAAACTGTCACGGCGTTAGTAAGAGTTCGTGGGTCACAAAAACAAATCGATCCATCGCTCGCCTTGAGAAATTATTTGAGATCATGCCGGCCAAAATAAAAGCCTTACCTATATATATCTCCATCCATTTGCTTCTCAAGTGCCTCTTGTGTTGTGAAAACCTTTTCGAAGCAACAAATCGTTATATTATATTTGGAGGCAAAGTACAGTTGATCGTTGTCTTTCCGTTGATCTTTGTACATGTCTCGCGATCTGCCGTTCGAATCGAGACAGCTACGAGATATTACCTATGTAAATGATGCAACAGAAAAGTAGAAAAACATGAAAGGAAAATGGAGAATTTTCGAAGAAATAAGAAGACTCTTGCGGGAAAGAACAGTTCCTTGAAGAGAGTATAGCGACATTCTTTACCACTGCGAGTGTGAACAAATAATCGATTATCAACAACCCGGCCCGCGGACGCGACGCGATAAAATGTACATGTTTACAGGACAGTCAGCCGGTTATTGTGCAGGACACTTTCAATCCATTTCCAGATGTTTTCCTTACGAATTCAAGGTCTTTGCCAAAGACAATCACTCCACTGAAACTCAACGATCAACAATCGCGAGTCCAAAGTGAATCGGCTGATAATTATGATAATTATGCGAAATTATAGAATATGAACCAATCAAAGATCACTACCAGGTTTTCTGGTAGTGACGTCACTGGACGGCATTATCGGCTATTGGATTCAGACGTCTCTCTCGGAAGGAACGAACCGGAGGAGACGGCTGAAAATTCAGGCTAAGTACTCCTTTAAATATATTAACCATTACCAAAGCTTTATTTAAATATCTGCAACTTTGTCGCTGTATACAGTATTGAGTGACAGCTAATTCATCGTAAATTGTGTGTCTGTCTATTAGCTTCGTTACCAAAAGTGTTTGGATGCACACCCCGAGTTGGCAGGAAAAGTCCCTTCACATGACGTTGAAAAGACGAAGGAGAAAGAGAAGGACAAGGTAACCGTAAACTCGGACACGCGGTGCAATTCACCGACCGTACCGAACAAAATGGCGGCTTGTACTTTACCCACAATCCTTTGTGCGCGAGGTTTTAAATATCATAAAAACAAGCCCGTTCACGTGTGTTGCCAAAACAAACCGGGATTTCTGTGTGTTTGAGTGTGCTAGGTTCGCAAGGGATCCTCGTCAAATGTGCAGCTGCCATCTTTTTCTTGTTATCATATTACCCATAGGACCCAGCGCGCGCTTTCCTTTCAAAACCATTTACAAGGTCACGTGATGGTGGCCGTACGTGGTTGACGTGAACGGGCCGGAAAAAGCCGTCCGGTCCTGTTCGACTATACGCTAAAAAAATTATTGACTGGCGCCGGCTGCGCTTTACGTCATGACCAAAACTATAGAACTACCTTCTTTTTTTTATGGTCAAACTCAAAACCAGTTTACTGCATTCAGTAAAAGAGAACATTTGAGTTTCGAGAGATGCTTGATAGTCAAGTTTCACGATTTTCTAACGCAAACGTGTTCTTTTCAGGGAAACTTCATTACCAGTATGCAGGGATTGCTGGGCAAGTTGGGCCCAAGGAAAGGTGGAGGAAAAAAGGTAAAGAAAGCTACCGATAACACGTAATGATTTGCAATGTCAGGTCAGCTTCCTCCAGAAATTTGAGATTATTTGAAACGAACTCAGTTTTTGCTTTTTTAATATTTTGAAACCTCTGTCGATTCCATAGCTTAATTTTCATCATTCTCGTGTTGTGTGCATAGGACGAGAGTACAGTGGTGACCAGTCCTCCTCTACCTAAACCCAGCCACACGTTCATGGTGAAGTATTACGGTGCTCTGCCTGTCGCCGTGGGGACTGGTATCGAGACTGTGCAAGAAGCAGCAAAGGTAATAGAGCAATTCGTAGTTCTTGAAAGGTAACCAAGCCCCAGCCTCGCATGGAGGCTGTAATGAGTTTACTCTGCACTGATACAAACCCTCTTCCTACGAATACAGATAGAATTTGATTATCATGCTAACTAGACACAAGCCTCTCATGTCACCAAAAGTTTAGTTACCTTTCAAAATGGAGGTCACGAACTACGAATTGAACTGCCGTTTTCCTAACCATTAAGAAAAATCATTTCCATCGTTCTGGCCCATATCCGAAGGAAAGCTATCGGTTGGCACATTCCTTTTCCCTTCCCTTCTTCCCCTTTTCTTACCATCCAACCCAGCCTGACGTAATCTCCAATTTTCAAGTAATTGACTCACGGATCGACGATAGTAAATCTAGGAGTCTTTAGTGTCTACAGTTCGTCACTCGCTCCTTAACTCACTCACTGCTTAACTCGCTGCCCCATCCCTCACTTGCTTAACTCACGTCCTCACTCGCTTAACTCGCTGCCTGGTTTCTGATACTTAGAGATGCCTGCGGAGGAGGCTAGATCTAATCCATGTGGGAGACGTTTGTTATTAGAAAACGTGCTTCACTTGCCCCACAAACACTTAATTCCAAGCTACAAAACCAAAAAAAGCATAACCACACAATCGCTTGTTGCGTTTCTTTCTTAGCACTTGACCGGAGGGACTCTACTTGTCTGTCAACTGGACGTGGCCATCAATGGCGTGACGTTACATGACAGTCAGAGGAGTGCACTGTCACGCAGGCACATCGACGCTGACACAATCTCCTACTGTGGACTAACAAGGTAAAGGCGAGATTCATGATTGAAGTAATTACGGTACCACTGGGATTAGGCCAGCTTATGGTAAACATCTGACAAGCTTGCAAAGTTTAAAATATGATAGAAAATTATTTTCTGTACTCTGGCAATCGTCCATACGGATAAAGATGGCGGCCGTGTATATTTGACCACAATTCGTTGCGAGCCTAATACAGTCTAATACAGTCCTAGTAGTGTCCCATTAATATCATTTACACTTGTTCATTTGACGTTTTAGAAACTCGCTATCGCGATTTTATAATGAATTTAATGTTTTACGCGCGCAAAGGTTTGTGGGTACAAATACCAGCCGCCATCTTGTTCAGTTCGGTGGATTAGAGGCATCCTACCACTCGACAATTTCGCTTCATTGAAATGTTCTACCAGTACATTCTCCCCGAAAATGAATCATTTCTCCCGAAAATGGTTGGTTTATACCCAACAATATTCTATTGCAGATTATAGATAACAAACCTTTTACATGAATTTGTAACTTAAAACAGCATTTCCTTGTGTGATAGTCTATCTGGCTGTTTGTTTGTTTGTTATATATTATCTTATTGTCTGCCCGTCTGTACACGTCTCAGTTCCTTCATTCCACCAACATGTGTTATCCATTTGTTTTCTCAGTGATTCTAGCCACTTCGGTTTAATACAGAGCCAAGGAGGAGGAAAATATATATGTCACGTCTTCTCCGAGTACAAGGTACGAGAAAGATGTATGTAATTTTAATACCATGGAATACATTCTTAGTGGTTGACATACTTTTGACTCCAGGAAAATACGACTTGTTACTAATTTATACTAACAACATGGCTGATCCACCAGTAACAACAAATAGCTCAGCAAGATTCTACTCAGTAGCAACAGTAGTTGCGAGTTGTCAAGAGATTTCACTCGCATTCAGCGAATGCGCTGGCATCGTGTATTTTTGTATTGGACACTGGGGTTTATCAACCGGTATGCTAAACACTTCGAAAAGCCAGGTGTAGTAGATGCGTTGAGCGTGAACTTTTCATCAGAATATTTCTAAGTTCACCGAGCTGTGTTAGAAAGAAGAATAAATTTAAGAAAAAAACTTAAAGTGCATATAAGCCCTGGCTAGTTATGCTTTTTTTAAGCTTAGACCTTAAAAGGTAGGGAAAAATACCGAAAGATAAAAAAATTGTTTTCATTATTTTTTAGCGACTAAACTTCGAAATTTAGATTAATTTCCGCGCACATTCGGGGACTGGGACGAGAATGAAACGTGACGTCATCAACAGAACTCGTCTCTTCGCGGGTAAAAAGCGTTGGCATCTTTGCAAAATAATTGAATAAATAACTGAGAAAGATGATAATATTGCCATAAACTTTATTCGGCAAGGCCCTTTCATGCAATGGCGCATCGAACGTATTCTGGTGATACGTCAAACTAGACCCAGTGCCAATTTTGGTCCACATGCAACCCAAGAAACGATTTTTGGGCAACTTTGAACGGCCAGTACACCACGACAAATAAATCAAATCAACTTTTTATTCCGGAATCCCTTTGGCTATTAATCTCTTCATAATAAATATAATTAGCCAGGGCTTCTATGCACTTTAAGAAGTTACGATGCAAAGCGACTATCCAGTTTAAGAATTCTCTTTATGAAATAACACTCAGAAAATGTGCGCTCTGATTGGGTGAATTGGACTATTGCGTGTTTGCTGCCTGCGTAGCCAATCAGATTGCGTGTTTGCTTACTGCGTAGCCAATCAGATCGCGTGTTTGCTAACTGCGTAGCCAATCGGATCGCGTGTTTGCTGACTGCGTAGCCAATCAGATTGCGTGTTTGCTTACTGCGTAGCCAATCTGATCGCGTGTTTGCTGACTGCGTAGCCAATCAGATCGCGTGTTTGCTGACTGCGTAGCCAATCAGATTGCGTGTTTGCTCACTGCGTAGCCAATCAGATCGCGTGTTTGCTGACTGCGTAGCCAATCAGATTGCGTGTTTGCTTACTGCGTAGCCAATCAGATCGCGTGTTTGCTGACTGCGTAGCCAATCAGATCGCGTGTTTGCTGACTGCGTAGCCAATCAGATTGCGTGTTTGCTCACTGCGTAGCCAATCAGATCGCGTGTTTGCTGACTGCGTAGCCAATCAGATTGCGTGTTTGCTTACTGCGTAGCCAATCAGATCGCGTGTTTGCTGACTGCGTAGCCAATCAGATTGCGTGTTTTCTGACAGTGTATTCTCTGCTACCAAGTAGATACTATCACATTACCCGTACGACCCGCGCGCGCTTTCCTTTCTAAACTATTTACAAATGTCTCGTGATGGGGGCCGTACGTGTCTGACGTGAGCGGGCCGGAAAAAGCTGTCTGGTTCTGCTCGATTTTCTTCTTGTTGTTGTTTCCCATTATTAAAACAAACTAAGTGTTCATATGATAAACAAACACTTATTGACTGAGTTAGGTCAGGCCGAATGGGACAATATTTGGCTCTCGGTCAATTTCATGACCTCAAGAATATTTTCCCGTCCTATTTATTTACTTACCTATTTAGCACTACACACTCCCAGTTACCTAACACGCTTTTTCATTGGTATTTGTCTACTAATTCAAGTAACTCACCCATTTTCCGTGATTCTCACCCCTTGTTTTTTCTCTTCAGACCAAAGCTGCCCCTATTGTTGCCGCCATCCACGAGACGCTCTGACAACTGATGACGTCACGAGACACGTCGCACATTTCTTTGTATCTAACAGGACCGGGTTTGGGTGTCAGTTGGCCTTGGGAGGCACAGGTAGCCCGTGGGAGGCACAGGTAGCCCGTGGGACTCCCAATGTAGAGGGTGGTGGACTGTGTTTACCCATCATGTTTTCGTACAACTACCTTTTATTGTTTTTATTGTGTCTGAATTCTTGGGTGTATAGTGTTTGTGATCTGTAGTGAAGGCAGTATAGATTAATGCTCCGGCTAAGAACCATAGCTTGAACGGCAGGAAATATGTGTTAATTCTTGTAATATTATGAATTCAATAGAAAACCAACAAAGTAATATACTTTTGAAGTTTTAATTTAGTTTTGATAAAACTATTAAAACTATATGGCTCTGATGAAGGGCTAGCGGTCAGCGGCTATTTTCTTCCCACGGCTGTTAGCAGACGTTAATCGAGTCTCAGTTGATTATACCAGTGTTTATCTTCCAAGATGCAGACCCATACTAGTTTGTATGTTTTGATTTCAAAGAAAATCGTATGTCATGAAAGTTTTCAAATTTGTGATTCAAAGATCCCCATGTCCTGTTGGCTGGATGATGTTTTCTTTAAGTTTTCATCGTAAAAATAGCCAACAGCATAGGGTTTTCTTTATTGTCTGCTTGGAAATTTGACTGTGGACTATTCAAATCAAACGATATGGGCTATTATTACAGTTCGGCCATCTTGGATAAAACAATGGTTTTGGCCCCGGTAGCCTCGCAATGGTGAGTTTCAGAACGAGTTTACCAGACGAAAACAAAGGTTTTTATTCTCCTGCGACTCAACATGGCTGCTGTGTGGTGATAAAAGCTACAGCTATTGTTCTTAGGCGAATCATTACTCAAACTAACCTGCTCTTATGATCATACAAATAACTATGACGGTATTCTTGTGTATGACTAATTTGATTACCAGGGAGGTCTGGGGAGGTCTGCCACAGGGAACCCATTTTTTTTAAAGACTGGTAGTTGTCTAGGGTGACGACTGGTATTGAACTTGGGTGTTATCCTTATTACTGATGATTGTTCCTTTAGGATTTTTATAATTATACAAGATCTACATGTCGGTTAATTGGGTGGTTTAAAACCACAATATGTATAATTATTGTTGGTATCATGGTACGATTTTATTTACATGATGGGCGAATCCATCAACTTTTTTGAAACAGTAATTTTTTGTACCTCTGTGGTGTGATGGTGAATTATTGAAAGTAAGAAAAAGAAGAAGTGTTTGATGTTTGTATTATTTCCCTCAGAGGCAATGGAAATAACTCAAATTTATCATAGAAAAGAGCAAGGATATTTAAACTAATGAACAGTCCGTGATGGGATAGAGTTATTCCGACAGAGTTTTGATTCATTTTTTAAGGAGTTGTTTCGATTTTCTCTCACTCACTAAAGCTAGCAAAAGTTATAAAGGTTGTAAAGTAAGTTGACGTTGGTAAATTGTAAATAGCGCGCTAAATTGGATAAAAATGAATATATAGATATTAACAAAAAAGTTCAGTACTGCTGGATATATAAGGTACCTCGAAAAGCCGGTTTGAGAAAAACAAATACAGCTTTGACTAGCCTTGTCTCCAGCACTCTCTAGCTGGGAGGAGGAGTTTGGTTTGTCTTTTCCACCCTTCAGTTAACACTGAATAGGTTTGATAATGCTCTTAAAAAGTAAGAAAAGGCAAGAAAAATGAAATATTGGTTGCTAAAACAAATATGATTTTTCGAGAATCGAACGGTTTTAGAAATTTCTGTACTACAGCGCCTTGTGTATTATGCGTCGGATAATGTGACGTCACTCAAACCGTGCGTGATTCTGATTAGCTTATTTGGTTCCTCAGTAACCAATGAGAATCTAAGTATGGCTGATGGGAGCCGAAATTCTCATTGAAGAATGTTTGGGTCGCGTAAATATGAAGAGTGCTGTGAGAGGGTCTGGAGACGAGGTTATTTGTCTTCTCACTTCATAGGTTCGTTAGGTGCGTTTAAAGCAGTGCTGTTCTCGCGTAGCTCTGCTGTGCATGGCTTGTGGCGTAGTGGAAAATAGCGCGAAATATGGTTATGAATTGTAATGGGGGAGGGAGAGGATCTAGCCATTATCATCATATCAATCATTCATCATCGTAGGTGCAATAACTTCGTATTCTAGCAAACATTAGGGACTTTTAACAGCCACGATGGCGATGATCTCGGACGACGAACTTGAGATCATTACTTTTCAAATAGTAGGGCGTACTTTGTTTTGTTAGTGTTGCATGTAAGCTTGAAGGGACTATGTCAGCTATATTTAGCATCAATTTGAAAAAAGTTGAACTAATAGAAACTTAAAAGAGCTGTATCACGGTAAGGGACACGCCTTTATGTTGCGGGCAGGAATAGGCCCTTTGCAGCTAACAGTCACGTGCTGATATAATACTTCATTAACGAATGAATTGCGCTTGTGATCCCCATGGGAAAGGCGTTGCCATGGATACTGGAGAGCAAGCTATCTTTTAGAAAGATCGACAATCGATTGGGAGGAAAAAAAAATTGCATTTACAACAAGGCCTTTAATTAAATGAAGTCAGATATTTTTTTTGCCATCCAGTACAACCACGTGATTTGTTAGCTGCAAAGGGCCAGACATGCGCAAAACTATGACACAGCGCCTTCAAAAGCTTCATAAATGAAGTTTATCTTGTTACAGATTGCAAGGATGGAAATGGATTACGATTATGAAAAACTTGAAAGCGTTGGGTCAGCATTTTCAAGTTTTAACTGGTGTCTTTGATATTAGCCTTTAATTTATTACAGCTGAAATACTTCTTCCAAACTTAACATCGCTTTGAATAACTGAGTGTTCATGGAGTATTTTTGATAACCAGAAAATTCTAGATAATTACTTGACCGAAAATGAAAACTGATATAGATGACATAGCCCCTCACGTTTGCTTTTGCAGAAAATGTCATATAGTTTAGTCAATGGATTCTCCGGTAAACTCATTTACCGTTGCCCTAGATATTGCCTTCACGGTTGTGAAGGGTCCATTTGCTACCAGACAAGTTCCCAGTCGATACTAAGTTATAATTGGCGGCGCGGTACTAAGACTAGCAATCCCTTCCCTTTGCGCGACTTTCCGTGACACCCCGCGCGCTTGCTAGTCTTAGTACCGCGCCTATAACTTGTTAGCGACTGGGAACTAGTCTGATTTGGGACTGTATAGCCATATTAAAGAGTATGGGTGTGGTTTTGAGGAATAATTGGAGATAGCTATATTGCGAACTGATACATAATCTAGATACGTTTAAAAGTATTCCGAAAATATATTACGAGTAGGCTTAAATATTATCCCCAAAATAAGTATATGAAGAGAGAAATAGCTATATATAACAAAAGTTTGCAACCTGGATATGTCTTCTTTAAAGGCCTAATAATGGGCTATTTTATGAAATCGATGACGATTTGTTTACTGGAGAGCATTTTGATTATTTGACTGATTCGCATATACCATTTTATTGGCAGACAAGCTTTAAAACTACATGGAAAATAACCGCAACTCTTCACAAACATTTTGCTAACTTATTGACTTTTTTATGTCGTTTACTAACACGCAAATACAGACAAATTGATAGTTTCCGACAGCCGCAACATTAGCTCCTTAGTTACCGTTGCTACGACCCATTAGTTTCTGTTGCTATGTCCCCCTTGGTTACCGTTGCTACGTCTCCCCTTAGTTACTGTTGCTACGTCTGCCCTTAGTTACTGTTGCTACGTCCCACAAGTACTGGTAGCTTTTAACGCGAGAAGATTCAATATCAATATGGCAAAAAAGGGCTGAGTTCGGTGATAGTCTTCGTAACAGTCCGAATGAGTTATCGTACTTTTTGCTGAATTTCTTAAATCTTTGCGAAGAAATCAAGCCTTGTGTTTTCATCTCCTCCGAAGAGCTTGTGGGACAAAATAGCGGCCGTATTTTCCCGGGAGAACATTACTGCATTCTGATTGGTCTGAGCTGTTTTTGATTGACAGGTTCAGAACTATGAATTGAGTGAACGACAATGAATTGCTGTCTATTCGTAGACCAACTATTTCACAAATTAATTAGTCCCTTTACACGCGACCAACCCAATCTATCAATGGTTCAGTTAAGGATCAAATATGACCTCGTTAAAGTAATATAATATATTGAGAAAAAGGAAATTGAATTGTGACGAAGTCCAATTTTATTATTGATTACTTATTTTTATAATTGCGTTTCGAAAGGTTTATTGGTGTTATCGATGTTTTTACTTCCAGGAAGAAATTCAAATAGGTTTAATTTCTAAATTCATTACAGGTGTAAGATAAGATTTAGGTACTGTATAAGAAGAATTGTGAAAAAAGTAAGTTAATCATTAGTTATTTTATGTATAGTCCAGTCGCTGAACAACTAAAGTGCAGAAAAATATAATAAAGAACATAATGTAAATGTGAAGTGTCTTGTTTCGCAAGCTACGTAAGCAAAAATATCGAGCGTAATCACTGCCGTCCTTTCCGAGACTCGCACCCAACCATTAAAGTGTCTAGAAGCCCTTTTAAAAATCATTAAAACCGATTCTACGTCAGATCAATAGGTTAATAGATCATCCACAAGGAGAAAGAAATGACCTTTTGTTGGTCTCACACATTGGGGTGGCGTTCACCTCCTCGCAACCTGGAATAGTACTGGCTATCCAAACAATGCCTAACCCTGAAACCATACAAACCCTAACCCTAAAACAACGGAATTCTTTGTCATAAAATGCAAGGTTTTGAGAGGTGAAGGCCTGCTGGGGGTGGCGTTCACCTCCTCGGAACCTGGAATAGTACTGGCTATCCAAACAATGCCTAACCCTGAAACCATACAAACCCTAACCCTAAAACAACGGAATTCTTTGTCATAAAATGCAAGGTTTTGAGAGGTGAAGGCCTGCTGGGGGTGGCGTTCACCTCCTCGGAACCTGGAATAGTACTGGCTATCCAAACAATGCCTAACCCTGAAACCATACAAACCCTAACCCTAAAACAACGGAATTCTTTGTCATAAAATGCAAGGTTTTGAGAGGTGAAGGCCTGCTGGGGGTGGCGTTCACCTCCTCGGAACCTGGAATAGTACTGGCTATCCAAACAATGCCTAACCCTGAAACCATACAAACCCTAACCCTAAAACAACGGAATTCTTTGTCATAAAATGCAAGGTTTTGAGAGGTGAAGGCCTGCTGGGGGTGGCGTTCACCTCCTCGGAACCTGGAATAGTACTGGCTATCCAAACAATGCCTAACCCTGAAACCATACAAACCCTAACCCTAAAACAATGGAATTCTTTGTCATAAAATGCAAGGTTTTGAGAGGTGAAGGCCTGCTGGGGGTGGCCTTCACCTCCTCGGAACCTGGAATAGTACTGGCTATCCAAACAATGCCTAACCCTGAAACCATACAAACCCTAACCCTAAGACAATGGAATTCTTTGTCATAAAATGCAAGGTTTTGAGAGGTGAAGGCCTGCTGGGGGTGGCCTTCACCTCCTCGGAACCTGGAATAGTACTGGCTATCCAAACAATGCCTAACCCTGAAACCATACAAACCCTAACCCTAAAACAATGGAATTCTTTGTCATAAAATGCAAGGTTTTGAGAGGTGAAGGCCTGCTGGGGGTGGCCTTCACCTCCTCGGAACCTGGAATAGTACTGGCTATCCAAACAATGCCTAACCCTGAAACCATACAAACCCTAACCCTAAAACAATGGAATTCTTTGTCATAAAATGCAAGGTTTTGAGAGGTGAAGGCCTGCTGGGGGTGGCCTTCACCTCCTCGGAACCTGGAATAGTACCGGCTATCCAAACAATGCCTAACCCTGAAACCATACAAACCCTAACCCTAAAACAATGGAATTCTTTGTCATAAAATGCAAGGTTTTGAGAGGTGAAGGCCTGCTGGGGGTGGCGTTCACCTCCTCGGAACCTGGAATAGTACTGGCTATCCAAACAATGCCTAACCCTGAAACCATACAAACCCTAACCCTAAAACAATGGAATTCTTTGTCATAAAATGCAAGGTTTTGAGAGGTGAAGGCCTGCTGGGGGTGGCCTTCACCTCCTCGGAACCTGGAATAGTACTGGCTATCCAAACAATGCCTAACCCTGAAACCATACAAACCCTAACCCTAAAACAATGGAATTCTTTGTCATAAAATGCAAGGTTTTGAGAGGTGAAGGCCTGCTGGGGGTGGCGTTCACCTCCTCGGAACCTGGAATAGTACTGGCTATCCAAACAATGCCTAACCCTGAAACCATACAAACCCTAACCCTAAAACAATGGAATTCTTTGTCATAAAATGCAAGGTTTTGAGAGGTGAAGGCCTGCTGGGGGTGGCGTTCACCTCCTCGGAACCTGGAATAGTACTGGCTATCCAAACAATGCCTAACCCTGAAACCATACAAACCCTAACCCTAAAACAACGGAATTCTTTGTCATAAAATGCAAGGTTTTGAGAGGTGAAGGCCTGCTGGGGGTGGCGTTCACCTCCTCGGAACCTGGAATAGTACTGGCTATCCAAACAATGCCTAACCCTGAAACCATACAAACCCTAACCCTAAAACAATGGAATTCTTTGTCATAAAATGCAAGGTTTTGAGAGGTGAAGGCCTGCTGGGGGTGGCGTTCACCTCCTCGGAACCTGGAATAGTACTGGCTATCCAAACAATGCCTAACCCTGAAACAATACAAACCCTAACCCTAAAACAATGGAATTCTTTGTCATAAAATGCAAGGTTTTGAGAGGTGAAGGCCTGCTGGGGGTGGCGTTCACCTCCTCGGAACCTGGAATAGTACTGGCTATCCAAACAATGCCTAACCCTGAAACCATACAAACCCTAACCCTAAAACAATGGAATTCTTTGTCATAAAATGCAAGGTTTTGAGAGGTGAAGGCCTGCTGGGGGTGGCGTTCACCTCCTCGGAACCTGGAATAGTACTGGCTATCCAAACAATGCCTAACCCTGAAACCATACAAACCCTAACCCTAAAACAACGGAATTCTTTGTCATAAAATGCAAGGTTTTGAGAGGTGAAGGCCTGCTGGGGGTGGCGTTCACCTCCTCGGAACCTGGAATAGTACTGGCTATCCAAACAATGCCTAACCCTGAAACCATACAAACCCTAACCCTAAAACAATGGAATTCTTTGTCATAAAATGCAAGGTTTTGAGAGGTGAAGGCCTGCTGGGGGTGGCGTTCACCTCCTCGGAACCTGGAATAGTACTGGCTATCCAAACAATGCCTAACCCTGAAACAATACAAACCCTAACCCTAAAACAATGGAATTCTTTGTCATAAAATGCAAGGTTTTGAGAGGTGAAGGCCTGCTGGGGGTGGCGTTCACCTCCTCGGAACCTGGAATAGTACTGGCTATCCAAACAATGCCTAACCCTGAAACCATACAAACCCTAACCCTAAAACAATGGAATTCTTTGTCATCAAATGCAAGGTTTTGAGAGGTGAAGGCCTGCTGGGGGTGGCGTTCACCTCCTCGGAACCTGGAATAGTACTGGCTATCCAAACAATGCCTAACCCTGAAACCATACAAACCCTAACCCTAAAACAATGGAATTCTTTGTCATAAAATGCAAGGTTTTGAGAGGTGAAGGCCTGCTGGGGGTGGCGTTCACCTCCTCGGAACCTGGAATAGTACTGGCTATCCAAACAATGCCTAACCCTGAAACCATACAAACCCTAACCCTAAAACAATGGAATTCTTTGTCATAAAATGCAAGGTTTTGAGAGGTGAAGGCCTGCTGGGGGTGGCCTTCACCTCCTCGGAACCTGGAATAGTACTGGCTATCCAAACAATGCCTAACCCTGAAACCATACAAACCCTAACCCTAAAACAACGGAATTCTTTGTCATAAAATGCAAGGTTTTGAGAGGTGAAGGCCTGCTGGGGGTGGCGTTCACCTCCTCGGAACCTGGAATAGTACTGGCTATCCAAACAATGCCTAACCCTGAAACCATACAAACCCTAACCCTAAAACAATGGAATTCTTTGTCATAAAATGCAAGGTTTTACAATACAATAATACAATACTTTATTTACCCACGTGTCAACTAGGAGCTATATAACTCGTTAAAACTTGAACGTGAACTTAAAAATAATAAAAAAATTACAATATATATATGTGTATAAATATTCTATTAAAATATATAATAAAATCTAATAAAATGTATTTCACCCCTTTATTAATAATAATGTGAAAAGTATCCCCTCCCACATTGCAACCAACCCCTTCCCACAAGAAAAGAAACACCCCGATGGCAGCCCCCCCCCCCCCCCCCCCCCTTCCCAGGGAAAATAAGACCAACACCCTCCTCCATAGACAATTACCCCAATAATTTACCCTAACCCCTAACGTAAAAATACTATCCCTACCGTACCCCTATAAAAAGTATTTTCTCCTGTGACGTGTCTGTTTGTAAAAAGTAAAAGCAAAGAAAAAAAAAACTATCAGTTCTTAATCTGAAATTAACAAAATCTATAAAACTAAAAACGAACCATGAAGTAGCACTATGCCATATTAAGCTAAGTTAAAATCAATAGATTCTATGGCATTTTTGAAGGTCTTAATATCTTTACATTCGCGGATCTTAGGTGGTAAATTGTTCCAAAGTCTACTAACAATATATGAGAAGGATCTATGCCTCCATTCATATTTAAAGCGTGGTTGTACCAGCCTAGTGCCACTACCTCGTAGGTTGTACTTCACAATTTTAAGTTTAAAAAAATTATTAATGTATGAAGGACCTTGATCATGCATACATTTATAAAGTAGGGATAACGACTGAAAACATCTACGCTGGGCCAAGGTTTTCGTATTTACGTACTTTAGAATAAAGTAATACGATAATGACTTAGATAGGCCTAAAATAGTCCTCAGAATGTAATGATTGGCATCCTCCAATCGTTTGGTTTGTCCTTTACCAATTCCCAGTAGGATAGGACTACAGTACTCCAGGTGGGGCAGTATATATGCCTTGTAGAGGCGTATCATAACTTCTTCTGGGATAAATCGACGTAATCGTCTCAATGCTGCCGCCTTAGCATAAGCTTTCCTCAGCTGTTCCGAGATGTGTGACTTGAAGGTGAGCTTGCGGTCTAGTGTAACTCCTAGAATCTTTAAGGTGTCGGTGACTTCAATATTTGAGTCGTCCAGTTTGAAGTCATATTATGACAAAGAGGTGAAGGCCTGCTGGGGGTGGCCTTCACCTCCTCGGAACCTGGAATAGTACTGGCTATCCAAACAATGCCTAACCCTGAAACCATACAAACCCTAACCCTAAAACAACGGAATTCTTTGTCATAAAATGCAAGGTTTTGAGAGGTGAAGGCCTGCTGGGGGTGGCGTTCACCTCCTCGGAACCTGGAATAGTACTGGCTATCCAAACAATGCCTAACCCTGAAACCATACAAACCCTAACCCTAAAACAACGGAATTCTTTGTCATAAAATGCAAGGTTTTGAGAGGTGAAGGCCTGCTGGGGGTGGCCTTCACCTCCTCGGAACCTGGAATAGTACTGGCTATCCAAACAATGCCTAACCCTGAAACCATACAAACCCTAACCCTAAAACAACGGAATTCTTTGTCATAAAATGCAAGGTTTTGAAAGGTGAAGGCCTGCTGCTACATTAGCATATTGTAAATAGAAACCTCTATAACTCGTAGACGTAATACTCAAATCAAGAAATAGTTTACTATACACCTATTTATACTTGATGTAGAATCGATTTGTATGCCCCACAGATAAGAACTCTAGGGGTATTCCCCGGAATTTTAGGTCGCCCGGGTCTCAAAACCCTGCCCCTATTTCAGACCAAAATATATTATTTTCCATACCTTTTTCAGACCTGAATCCGAAAATCTGTACCATATTTCAGGGCTTTCCGGGACTGGTTCCCGTTTGCGCAATGCACCACATGAAACTGCCTTTAATCGCGTTAACTAATCCAATGATATTTCCCATGGTTTGTTAATTCTCTTTCAATTTTTAAATCAATGCCAAAATAAATGTAGGGTCTTATATTCCCTGTCAAAATCATACTTATTCAAGACTGAAAAGCCTGGCAAATTCTATATGAGTATATTCAAATGCGCTTGACAAGGACGGACTGCTATTGTGCTGCTGTGCAGTTTACAATCATGAGTGATTGTTAGTACCTAAGAATACCAGGCTATTGTGACGGGAGACGGACAACCCCTACTCTTTCTCGAAATAATAGAAAAGGTTCTTCACGTCCCTCTCGTATCGATTAGAAGAGGAAGGAAACAAGACCATCGACTTATACGTCGCTGCCCAAGGACGCGATCGGGATTCGAACTCCTGACCACCCGCACTCTAGACCGTGTTTTACAAACTGAGCCAACCAGTTTCAGATAGCTTGTGTATCCTATCCGTATAGCTTTTGAATCCTAACAAGCACAAATGCTACGCGCAGGCGCTGTTCGCCATTTTCGTTCATCGTTGGCAACATTCTCGTTCCCAGTGCCAAAACTCTGAATTTCTAACGAGACCTGAAACAATCATGGGGGCTGATCAAAGCCAGGTCCCGGCTAATCCACAGATCGAATTGGAATTTAGCGTGTTGGCTTTTGCGGTGGGAGGAAAACCGGAGAAGCCGGAGAAAAAACCTCTGAGCAAGGGCGAGATACCAACTAACTCAACTCACATATGGCGCCCCGTCCGGTAATCGAACCTGGGCCACAAGCGGGAGAGGCGAAGCGTTTAACCACTGCGCCACCCTGCCTCCTCAACTTAACTGAGTTGAGGAGGCACTGTGAACGAGAATGTGTTAGCAAAATGGACTTCTGGTGCTGGTGCTTGCGTTTTCCCGGTTCACTGACAGGTATGAAACTCGAAATATTAGCAATCTTCTGCTTCTTTAACCCCTTTTTCGAAGGCTTTCCTACCGTAAAAGCAAATCTTGAATGAAGAAGATCGCGTGGATAGGCTATGATTTGGAATGTTTTGTTTCGTTTTGTAGTTTCGTTGTCTAAAGTTGTCTAAGGTCACAGTAGTCGGCGCACTGTAACAAGTACAGTCGCTTGGAGTCTTTCTTGGCGATGTCAGTTTTTGCTGAGATTCCAATCGAGGCCGGTGCAAGTGTCTTCTACTCAACACTGATTGGCTCAAATTGTAAGTTGGAATGCTTTGTTTTCGTTCTGCAATGTAATCAAGTGAGTGTCATATATTCTATATTTCCTGCGAAGCGAGCGGAGCAGCAATTAATAATTAGGACAAAATCTTGCCACAATCCCTTGCGTGGCCAACTACAATGCGCTCCTCCCCTCCCCACTGGAGAATTTTGTTTTGCAGCCACCGATACGATACTGAAGGGCAAGATCCGCGCGTCATTGATAGCCTATATACTGTCATGGGCTCCTGATACTGTGTAGGTTGTATGCTTGGTTGTTTGTATTCTCCAACATTTACCATAATAGTTTCCATTTGGGAGGGGAAGAGCATCCTTTTACGGGTTTATGTTCTTCGCATTCCTTGCAGCTTGGCATCTGGCCGCGGAGAGCGATTTACGTAAATTCGCGAGTGCTTTGTCGTACGCAGTACTTCAGGCTAATTCTGATCGTCTTCGTTTGTATTTTTACTACAGTTCATTGAGTGCTCCTTATTAGTCTTGTGTTTTGACGTGAAGTTTGTGTAACTTGATGATCATGCAATGCCGTTAAGTTGACGACTCGTGCACGAGTCACTGGAGTGTAGGCGATCGGACTCAGTATGAGCATATAAACACTGAATTTCTAACGGCACCTGAAACAACCATAACGAGGCTGATGAAAGCCAGGACCCGGCTAATTCACAGATCGAATTGGAATTGAGCGTGTTGGTTTTTGTGGAGGGAGGAAAACTGGAGAACCCGGACTGAAGGTCACAAACTCAACTCACATATGGCGCCACGTCCGGGGATCGAACCTGAGCCACAGAGGTGAGAGGCGATATAGTTTGGGCGGATATAATGGCTATCAGTTTCCAAAGAGCAAGATCTCTCCGGTTATGGGTCAAGATGGGAGCACTAAATCATTTATTGGCCTTCGATAAAGTCAAACAGCCGGTTAAAAACACCAATTAGTCTCAATTACAGTCGATTTCCGGTGTTTAAACTTCACCGGGGAGAACAGCAGTTTTTTTGTGCTGAATTGTAGGGGAATTTGTAGGCTCAGGGAATTTACCGGGAAATCGTTAATATGTCAGAACAAAATGAAAACAAGTCGGGACAACCTTTGATAAAACACACCACAGCTCAAACAGGCTTCAGTCGCACGATAGTCCCAAAACTACAAAATATATTCATCTAACACCTTGGCATGCCCAGTAATATATTTTCCTACCAAAGAGCTACTGTAGGTTTTCTTCTAATACACTTCCTTACCTATTAGGTATTCTAGTACGCAAAATATAGCTCGGAGTGTGACGTGTATCAGAGAACCGTAGAAAACCAGTTTTCCGAACATAAGAACTGTTTTATACATCTGACCACTCGGGACGCTCTTAGTGCTATCGTCCAATCAAATTTACTTTCATGAGAACAGAATTGGTGTCTCGTGAGACAATGAGACCAGAGGCCGGAACCCAGGGAAGGAACGACCAAGACCAAGACGGTAAAAAATATATTTGTCGGTCGGGAATTCATTGCAGTCGCGCGCTGTGGTAGTTCATTTTTCTTGTGCTTGTATTTAGCTTGTATCTGGAGTTGGTCAACCTGTGGCGTATTGCGAGAAAACTGGGCACTAATCATAATTCAAGATGGCGGTTAAAACTGCCCTTGACTTTGTTCGGACTGTAATACGAAAAAATAATGTTGTAGTATTTTCCAAGACAACTTGCCCCTTTTCTGTTATGGCTAAGAGGATTCTTAACGAGGTTGGCGTATCAGAGATGGTGGTTTACGAGCTAGAACAGAGGCAAGATGGTGAATCGATACAGGTTGGCTTTAAAGGCTAGTAGTGAGTAGTAGTACTAGTACAGTAGAAACCCGCGTGTAAGAACCTAGTGATTTAAGAACCTTTAGGCAGAAATTTGGCATTTAAGTACCCAAAAACATAAGAACCTGTCAAAGTTAAACAGGTTTTTATATGAAAGAGTCATTTGAGTTACGATAGGTAGCTAGCTCTACACTGTATATTTGAGACGTCTATCAATTGTTGTGTTTGGTTTGAATGATAAAAAAGTTATCATACAGGATCAGTTTTGTCACATGTAAAACAAGTCTTGATAAGTATAATACAGATGATTTATGATAATATACTGTATTAGAGGACCACACCCATGCTTGTTTGTTATATACTATGGTCAACAGCTACACTGTACTACATTCATCTCTTTAAAAAATTAAGACCCTATTTAAGAACCTAGTTAGCCTAAATTGTTAACAAGTACCCCAAAATACAAGAACCTGTTTTGCCAGACTTCAGAAAATCTAGGTTCTTACATGCAGGTTTCTACTGTATCTGAGTAGTAGTGTACTGAGTAGTGTTCCCAACCTTGCTATCAAATTCCAAGTGGAATAATGAGCGTTCTTCCAATGGACCTCAATTTGGGTTCTCTTTGTGGTTTTAGATGCTATTAGGGACAGTGCAATATATCCATGAAACCTATCTTAACAAATAGCAATAAGGCCCTTCAGGAGTATTAAAGGGACCGACCGGCCAATCATCTGTAAACTAATAAAGTTTTGAGAAAGGTGTCTAATAGCAAAAATTACCTCCCTTCATTTTCTACTTTTACAAATTTATTCCCCCATCGATCCCCCCTAAAGACACAATATTTTAGTCTTAAATTCATGCTAATAGTAATTGATTACTGATGACGTAATTCTTTTGTATTTTATGTAGGAAGCATTAAAACATATAACTGGAAGAAGTTCAGTTCCAAATGTATTTATCAAGGGAGAAAGCATTGGTGGAGCGACTGAGGCAGCAGAACTTTATCAATCTGGAAAATTAAAACAAATATTACAAGATCATGGGCTATTAAAGGAAAACTAGCAGAGGTAAATGATATCATGGGACCAAGGCAAGCAGAGGTATATGATATCATGGGACCAAGGGAAGCAGTAAATGATATCATGGGACCAAGGCAAGCAGAGGTAAATGGTATGGGACCAAGGCATGCAAGCAGAGGTAAATATATCATGGGACCAAGGCATACAAGCAGAGGTAAATATATCATGGGACCAAGGCAAGCAGAGGTAAATATATCATGGGACCAAGGCAAGCAGTAAATGATATCATGGGACCAAGGCAAGCAGAGGTAAATATATCATGGGACCAAGGCAAGCAGAGGTAAATATATCATGGGACCAAGGCAAGCAGAGGTAAATATATCATGGGACCAATGAAAGCAGTAAATTATATCATGGGACTAATGCAAGCAGTAAATTATATCATGGGACCAAGGCAAGCAGTAAATATATCATGGAACCAAGGCAAGCAGTAAATCCTATCATGGGACCAAGGCAAGTATGGAGTTAATGTATTCTCTAATGGTCCTAAAACAACTGTAGCAACTGATCAGTCAAAGGCAGGACCTGGCTAAACCACAGATTGAATTGGAGAAAGGGCAAGATACCAAAAAACTCAACTACAACGCTTACCTCTTCTGCCGTCCCAGCTTCCCACAAATTGAAACCTGATTTTTGAGTTTTTTTGCTACCAACACACTTTTTTTACATTATTAAATTTTTTACAACAACCGCCAATTTTCTCGCAATCTGATTGGTTAATTTTCATATGCAATATTTTAACAGACATGCGGCCGGCTTTCGAAGCGGGCTTTGCAGAGATTTGTGAATTCAGGTTGTGTACACATCTGTTCCAAAAATCAAGAAAATGAGGATTTTAAAAGCATTTCATCACTGGGAAAAGTTAATTGGTGAGTCAAACTTCCTTGTGTGGTGCCATTTGTCAAAATTAGAGCTCTCTTTCGAGTCGAACAAAGCATTTTTGGTTAATTTGTGATCGACTTTGTGACAAATTAGACCGATCTTTTAGAACTAGAACTGAGAAATGGTCTTGAATTAAATACATAATCTTCTAGTTCGTGATTAAAATCTCTTATTCAGGATATTTACATAACGTTCTTAAGTAGAAACAAACAGTTTAGAGTAGCTTAGGTATTTTTCTAGAGTTCGGGAAAGGATAAAGACGTGTTTACGTTTTGGACTTTTCGACTCGAAAGGCAGTTTGTACACACTCATTTGAAGCTGTTGACGCCTCGTGGATCCACAGCTATTTTGACCATGTTATGACGAAAATCATTGTCAATATTAGGACAGACACATAAAAAACTAACTTCAATTTGTTAATTGATTGACATTTTATATTTGTCTATGGGGTTGTATCACCTTTAATATCTCAGATAATTGCAGTGGTATTCCCATGCTTAGCCTTTGAATAACAAGACTAAGATGGGAAAACAGGGCTGTGTGAGATGGTGGGTGACGCAGCACATAAAACCGCTCGCTTTTCACCACTGGCCCGAGATCGATTCCTGGACATGCTGACATGTGTGAGTTGAGTTT
Organism: Actinernus sp. WN-2022; assembly: GCA_030867875.1. Classification (NCBI taxonomy): domain Eukaryota; kingdom Metazoa; phylum Cnidaria; class Anthozoa; order Actiniaria; family Actinernidae; genus Actinernus; species Actinernus sp. WN-2022. The sequence goes on from JAOWCC010001751.1 coordinate 39,709,402, forward strand.
GTTGATTTTTTCCAGTAAAACCCTTACTGTCCTTGGCTACCCAAAAATTGTTTTACACTTCCTCATTAGTACAAACAGGACCGCCCTGGCACAAAGGATAGAAATTCTATGGAAATAGATGTACCATCTGTTTTTCTTTGTTAACCAGAGGACAAAAATAGTATACTGCCCCAGTCAAACGGTTTCAACATTGCGGGTACAACAGTTATTGAAGGCCAATGTCATCATAATGGTGAAAAAATGGTTCTAAACGTCTGTATATCCTACGGATCCTTCATCGCAGCAGTATACCTTTCCCTAACCTTGTTCTTATTTACTTCTCATTGGTCCGTTCAATCCTTGAATATATATGTGTTGTCTGGCATACTAGTCTACCCCACTTCCTGTCTACCCCACTTCTAGGCTTACCTTTAGCCGTTAAAGATATGGTAATCACATGTATGTGTGACGTCACTAGGTCTGCGCTTTTATATTCGTCTCCGTAAATACTACAAAAAAGTGCATTTTTGGGGCCAGTTTTTAATTTAAATGTCTTACTTTGAGAAACCTTGACGATGGCCATAATTTTTCTAATAGAATCCTTGCAGTCATCCATATTTTTACTTGACGTCACGCATGTGATTAGCATGCTTTAACGGCATAAATAATGTCACCTGATTTTGGCAATTATGCCTGACTTCGATACGAAAAAAAATCATGTTCGCGCTCTCCAAATTGATTTTTAATTGCACAAAATGGTTATGGGAATCATAGAATTTAATAAAATATCGAAAAAAAAATTTTTCATGTGATTGCCATTCTCACGGCTTTGACGATACTGGCTTCCCGGTGACGTGTTAAATCAACGCGAAAAAGGTTTCACTAAAAAAATCTGCAAAGCAACTAGCGCCATTGCCTTACGGTGTCACCGCGAAATAAAGTGCTGGTCCTGCAACATTTTTTATTTGCTTCACTGATAAATATAAACATTAAGATTTTAAATCGCTATCATTAACATCCCACACACAATACACAAAATAACGTGACTGGTTGTAATTTTTCAACTCGTCGGATAAGCCCAATTTACACGACAAAAGTTTGGGTACGGCACTCTTAAATTTGGGCCCGCGGGCCGATAAGACCGGCACTTGATTTTTCCGTGTACATGAAGAGTGCCGTGCCCTAAATTATCGGCACTCCTGATTTTTGTCGTGTAAATCAAGAGTGCCGATCCCAAAATTATCGGCCCGCGGGCCCTTTCAACGTAACCTTGAAGTGCAGTCTTGAGTCAGCATACTAGGTGTAGTGGGTTCAATTTAAATGTCTTTGATGCTCGATCGAGCTTTAATTCATATCGTTTTGAACTGAAATGCCGCAACACAGTTGCGTAAATGATAAATTTTCAAAAGAAAACAATCTTGTAGATTCAGCATAAAAAGGTTGTAGTAAAAAGCGTTCACGGCTACCGGCAATCCTATTTCGCCTCGGTACGATTTGTGAGGGCCATAACTAAGCTTGCCACAGCGCCTGTGTCTCAAACGCCCTGACATGCAGCGTGTTTAACGCTGCGCCTTGGAAATGGTACGAGTAATGTATCAACCAGTTGGATACTCATTGTCTATCATTAGAAAACTGTTCCTCGGAATTCGAAGAGCGTAGTTGTTGCCGTCTATGCGCGGCATCATTTCAAAGCTGCCTGCATTAGTTAAATGTCCTAAAAAATCGAACCAGAGGAGACGGCTGAAATTCAGGCTACCTGACAATACGTTAAGTGACCCTTTACAATCTACTATAAACGGCCAGTTTATAGGCTTTACCTCGGTGTAAAAACCATTCCCTGGAGACCATGCCCTCGCACGCTCGGTGAGTTGTCGTATTACCCGATTACAGTGTTTAACTGTAATACTATAATTTATGCACCTATACTCATCATTAGTTGATATAAATACGTCAAAAAACGATTGCGGTTAGGTTCGGGGTTAGGGTCCGATTCCTACTCTGAGCGCAGGGAATTTTTTTTTTCAAGTAGAGGCTCCCCAAAACTTGTAAAATTTACCGCTCGGGTGCTCGGGAAATATTCTAAGTCGCAAATTATTCATATTCAACAAAGGGAGTTTTGTGACGCAGTCTGAGATTTTTTCACCGAGGTAATGCCAGTTTATAAAGTGAAATCCTCAGTTTCTCCGGTATCCTGCTCCTGTAGTATACAGTGTCTGAGTTTCCTTTTGGCCTGTTTATTCGAATTGAGGTAGCATCGATGAAGACGATGATACATCATCAAGTGAGTAATGGGATGTCACCCCGCATGCTGGTCTACGCTCACCTGCATGTTCAGTTGTTTTTGCTTGTTTACTTTTCAAAAAAAAGGATACTGCTCTGCGATTTGAATTTCAAATTAGAGTTCCAACGGCATGAAAACCCCACACTTCACCCTAACCTTTGATGGTTAATCATTAATAGAACGATGCATATCCAATGGCGGGGTGGGTGGGTACCTTATTATCACTTATTTTCGCGCGACTTTAATTTCGCGAATTTGGAATAGAAATATTTCGCGAGACTTACATTTCGCGATTTTGACGAATCCCCGTTTTTCAAGGTAATTAAATTTCGCGAATCAAGTACACTGGTGCTCGTTTTTTCTAAGGAAATAAATACGTTTTACAACTAAAAGTTCGCAGACGTGCTGCTCACTAGTCTAGTTTAAAAAAAAAATAGGCTAAAGCAGCTGAGCACAGAGAACTGTAGGGAGCCAAATGCCGATGGCAAATTTGAAGACTGTACTGAGGAAGTGTTACAGGAACTAATTCAGCAAGATGAGTCAGACGATGAGGAATAAGGACATGCGTTGAACTGAAATTTGAGCGCTCCTCAAGATATTGATAGCTCTAATCTTGTTAGCTAATTAATTACGGCTGTTTACATAAGAAGGGAGGTTGATCCAAGCACACTGACCTCGAAACTATTTAGCATATCGACAACAATGCTTCTGGACCTAGCACTTGGCAACTTCACCTGTGTTGTATACTCTGGTTCCAGAGGTTTTCTAGAGAGAACAGCCGCGGAGTTATGCTGATAGTTATGCTGATATGCTGAGTTATGCTGATAGCAGATTTTTACTGATTTTTATCAATATATGTTTTTAATCTGTACATATATTTATTGTTACGCCCCACGTGAAAACCAACCTACTGTTGTAGTGGCTAGCGTACGGAAATAAAGTTATATGTATGTATGTATGTATAAAGAGCCGCGAAGCGGTGAGCTGCGAAGCAGCGAGAAGAGAAAGCTTCTCCGCGGCTGTTCTCTCTCTAGAAAACCTCTGGAACCAGGGTACCTGTGTTGTCACGAGATTGGGGTTTCGAAAGGAGTCGACCCAAACAATGCAACATATCCTCGCTCTACAATTACCAATAATCAGTAATTGGCTTTTGCTCTTCAATTATCAATAATCGCTAATTCTAGAACGCAAATTAAACAATGACATTCTTAAAACCAGTCCAGGATAAAGATAAACAATTGTCCAAATCCGAACGGCGGTAGACGCGCTTAGCGTAGTGGGCGTGACGCCTGCACTACCAAGCACAACACGCAAACGATTACGAGTTCGAGCCGGTCGAGCCCGAGTAGGAGCGCTCAAAAAAAAAAATTCTCTCCCGTTTACCTTCTCTTCTTGTTTACCTGTGAACCCTAGCTCTAGGTGAGTGAGAACCCGTCGTTTACCCGTGAACTCGTCCGATGGTTAGGGTTCGGTTTATGGTTCGGGTTTGGATTTGTCGTAGAATTACCAATAATCGGTATTTCAAGCGTGTTTGCCATTTATTGATCATTGGTAATTGTAGAGCGAGGATGCGTTGAACAATAATACACCTTCCGTACAAAAGGCGTCACAGCACTAATCTCGTACCCAGATCTCTGAAAAGAAAATGAGGGGCGGAAGTGATAAAATGGCCGGACTCGATAACCTATCTATACTTGACTCTATCAATATAAATGATGATTCTTTCAAGTTTGTCAGCGGTCATAGGAAATAAATATGTAAATAATTAACTGCTTTAAAAAAAAGAAAATAGTTGGTCAAGTTTCAATTTAAAGGAAGATGTAGTATTAGCTTGTACTACATCAGAGGGCAGCGTATTCCATGCTCTGTTGCACTCTCCCGTGTAACTTACCATTATACATGTATGTAGCAACTTAGAGTTTAAAATAAATGTTGTTGTTGTATAACTCAACAGATTAAACAATCATGTTATTTTCCTGTCTCATCTGTATTTTATTAGCTCCACTACCAACATCAGCTTGAAACCGCTGTTCTACATTTAGCTCAGTGACAAAACGTCGACATTATATGTTAATATTATGATTATCTTATTTGAATGTCATTAGAAAGTCGAGTTGCTCTTTCACAGCTAAATCGCAGCTGAATCGTGCATGGTATCACTAGGCCAGACATTAAGCAGGATAATTAATGAGGTATTACTACAGATTTGGTGCTCTATACTAATGGTAAGTAACTGGTCTGTTCCGTAGAGTTATGACCCAGTAATGGAACATCGTAATGCTCGGTTACATACAATAATAATAATAATGTTTATTCCAACAACAACACCATCATTGGTACATAGGAATTACAAAAACATGCATAATATCATCTAACTATTACAAGAACATTCATTAAATATAGTAGTGATATAATATTTATGTACATGTACGGTTTTACGAGGTTCAGAACATTTTTTTTACAATTTCCTTTGACAATTGATTTATTATATAATAAGTTCAGTACGAAAATTGCATCAACTCAAATCCTTGTAATTATCATGCTTACTTACGATTTTATTGGACTTTCATTCGTCGTGTGAACTGAAGTGTAAACTCAAAGCAACTCACCTTGAAACTGGGTTAGTTGCATGGTTTCTAGCTGGCTGTTTGCCCTTGATTGAGCATCATAAAATGTATGAATACGGCACACTGAGGTACACGTTTCGAGCTACAGTCCTTTGTGACAGAACTAGGCCATGCAAGAGAACGGCCAGCGCTCAACACTCTTAGTTGATCAGATACTGAAAAACCTGTGTTGTACTTGCAACTCAGTGTTTTCACAATAAAATGAAGCTAAACTGCCGGCCGTTTCTACTTTTCGAGAGGAATCGAAAGACATTCAAAAAAGTGAAAAGCGAAAACAAACCTGAAGCGCGTACAAGAGGCAAGAGCGTCAAAAATCTTGTCTACCAAAACCAAAAATATATCGAGTTTTACCGCGATCTCAGATCAGTTCTAAGCAATTAGTTGGTGCTACATAAATGGACTAGCGAATTAAATACTTCTCTTCTGTCCTATATTTGAATACACGCATTATATAGTTTTATTGCATTGCCAGAGTGAGATTAACTCAGATCTTAAGATATTACACTAAGTATTACAGTGACAGAACATGAGACAAACAAATTTCCCCCTCTGGAAATCCTGCTATATCTGCCGTTATCATCAAGGGGATTCCCCCAACGTAATTGTCATCACAAATTATGCTGAATAGTATGGTGGTGTCATTAATGTGGAACCAGAGGCAAGTTGAGTTCACTGTCCATAATAGATTGCTTTGAGTTTAAACTGTACTAAAACACAACTCGGTTCAACAGCGTAGACTACAGTTTTATGTTACTACGGCCGTTCGAATTCCCTTTTAAAGGGAAACTAATAGTTACTAGTATGTCGTTGACTCGGCAAATGTTTTTAGAGGGTAAAACTTGTTTTGGTTTTCGGCTTGGATATTTTGAAGAAAATTTCTTAGGACAAACGTTTACTCTAAACAATCCCCGGCGTCTTCAATTCCTGGCAAATGAAATTTGGATATTTCCTCTCCTTAGATTATCAACGGTTTGATGGCTTAAGGCTGACGCATGACTAAAACCTAAGAATGGATAACACTGGAATGGATCAATCTCTAAGTTTGCCTCTTTTAAATGAAGATAACCACGCAGCCGAACCAGTCACCAACATTCACCCTCCAGTGAGAGTTCAGCTTGAAGTCATTAAAACTCGAGCTGCGCGTTTGGGTAGGAGAACAGCACCGGTCGTCTATAGCTTGTTCCTTATATGGCGGATCTTCGTCTGGCTAATTTACGTCACCCGTACACTAAAGTGCTGTATCGAGGAAAAGAAAGCGAGCTTCCAGTGCCAGAACAATACGCTCATTCCCTACGAAGTGGAGCTGGAGTTGGCATGGGTTACGTCACACGTAATTAACATAATCATTGTATTGTGGGTACTCATCAAGTGGCATACCGTTTCCGGTATAAAGCGGTTATGCCGGAAGTTAATTGAGCTTCCAGGTTTTTGGTCGCTGGTATTTTTGCTATCTGTTTCGACTTCCGGTTTTGTCATCATACTGAGCGTAAACCAAACTTCCGCTATCCAGGTTGCGATCATCTTGGTGTTCGCTACTCAATACGTTACCATAGCAACCACGATATCCTTCCTGAACTATACTAACGTTACACAGTCTGCCAAGAAAGCCCGCTTCTCACGTGGTATGCATACTTTGATTAAAATCACACTCCTGCTGCTGTTCTTGGAGAATTTTTCGTTGTTCATCATTGGAACCATTCAGCTTGGATTTCGAGTAACGGGTTTGGATCATTTTTCCAAGACAGAAGAGTTTCACACGCTGTTTATGATCATGAGGCGGTTCAGCGAGGTCATGTTCTATTACTTGGTGGAGAGTTTTCTATGGACCAAGATATTTATTGATAATAAGAACATTCTCAGCCACATGGAAGTCATGGAGATGAACGCGGATGAAGCAGCAACTGAAATGACAGACTTTCTGAGTTGTTTCCAAGATTGTTAGTACGTCTACCCAGGAGCCCATTACCAGGAGCCCATTACCAGGAGCGTGCATCTCGCATATTAGGTCATTACCAGGAGCGTGCATCTCCCAGATTAGGTTTGTCCAACAGCAGAACAGATGATGTAGCTATTTTTAGCTTTGTGTTTCCCGCGAGGAGAAACAAAGGCCGTCACTTTTAACCAATCAGGAGGCACTGAAAAATTGTAATTAACACGGTTCAAACTGCTAAAAATACTAAAGCGCAAGAGAACAAAAGACAACGTAATCGCATACCAGAACTTCGCGAGTAAAAATAGCCACATCGTCTACTATGCTGCGCATGGGCGCTACTCCTCACTAGGTACGCTCCTGGTAATGGGCTCCTGGTCTACCCCACCACACACCCCTTGTTTGTGACGTAATAGGTAATGTCTGTGTCTATTTATACAGCCGCTCTAACTCTCTTCATTTCAGGCAAAATGTTTTTTATGAAACTGTTCTTCAGACTTAGGATAAAGGGCAACACATGCAAAGAGGCAAGTGAGATTGATTCTATCATATTTCTCAGTTTAATACGATAAATCCTGTACATTCTCTATAATTTCTAAACCATTCTTAGTGACAGGCTTGGGGTACCTGTGGTTCAATAGCCTTCTTAAGAATTGTAAAGATTACAAGCGTTGTATTAATATTTGTCACAGAAATATTTGACTAAAAGAGCCTTTTCCCAATAGTCTCACTATCGAATAATATCGCAATACGTTTGGCGTACTTTCCTCGCCCATTCAGTTTAGTAGTTCAGTGGTACGTATAATTAGTATGTTACTCCAGTAGCATAAATTTGTAGCGAATAGGTAGTACTTTAAAATATATATATAATGCATATGATTACAGTTCTTAAATATGTAATAGGTAGCTCAAATTTATATTAGTATTTTCCGTATGTTTAGTAGATTTTGTTTTAAGGTTTTCGTTTTCGCATAATTGTATATTCTATTTACTTATATTTATTTTACATTTATGTAATTACTTGTAATAACTTGGCTTAACAGGGAAGAGCCACCTCGTGCATGGATAAACCATTATCACGTACATCATTATTATTGAAATCAAAGGGAAGATGACAGGGGAACATGGAGTCATGAAGGGGAATAGGGGAGGAAAGGGGAATCACGGGGTAGGGGAGGGAGGGGGAATCATGCACGGGGGGGGGGGGGGGGGGGGGGGGGGGGGGTTGGGGGAATCCCTGGGACAGCCTATGATCAAACTCAAAACTGAAATAAGTCAATGTGTTGATTTTTGTTGGTGGATTTTAACTGAAAGTTTTTCGATTTCTTTTTCGTGCATGAACAACGGAAGTTTACAACTAACGTTAGCCCAGTGTTTTTTATGTCGTCATGGACGAAAAGGAAATTCAATTACAGTCAAAACAGGTCAAGCGTTCCTCCGTAGAGCAAGAAATGACGAGTTCATTATTCGAAATTTGATTTCATTCGTCGTTTCAAACTCCATTATTAAAACGAAACTAGCAAGATTCAAATTGAGCCCCAATCGAATTTTTATTTTATTTATGTGGAAAAGGCCTGTACATCTGATTCCATAGCGTTTTTGAATTGCCTTATATGGTCGTCACGCAATCGCTAGCACAAGAACGGCTCATTTTGAATTTTGCAAGTTTCATTTCAACAATAGAAATTGAATGAAATCAACTGATTATTGCAAATAATGAACTTCATTTCTGGCTCTATAGGGAGGAACGCTTGACCTGTTTTGACTGTAATAAAGACTTTCGAAAAACCCACCAAAACAAACTAAATATGACGACTTCATTTCAGTTTTGAGTTTTACTATATGGCTCTGCGTCCATATAAGAGCTGGAATACTGACATGCATGTCAACTACAGCAGCTAGCGGTTGAGAGCCATAGCGAAGAGTTGAATATTATTCATACAACTGACTAGTGTAGCCGGCTGTCTTCCGCCAATGAACAAATTCATCTGCATATTTTACAGCTTCTTTCTAGTGTGGAGACTCACCGGAAATGTTCTGTATGTCATAAGAGCAGTGAAATGCTGCTTGGAAGAGAAGACGATTAGCTATCGCTGCAGAAATGCCACCGCGTACCCTCACTCGCTGGAAATAGAACTGGCATGGCTCACTTCACACATCATAAACCAGCTGATGTGCCTTGTATTTCTCTTCCAGCAGCCATCTTTTCCTGGGAACTGCACGATTTTTAGGAAGCTAATACGTTTACCGGACTACCTTTCATTGTTATTTCTACTCATTCTGTCCACTGTGCTGGGATTGGTAATAATCGGTTCCCTACACGATGTGAAGTTCTGTGAAGGAGCTCTTATAGTGTTGTTCATGTTCAAGACCATGGTTGCAGTGTTTCTGGTTGGTGTATTGAACTTTACTATACTCAAACCCATCGAAGAGCAGTCAAACGTCATGTACGTTTTGGTAAAGGCAACGTTATTCATGTTCTTCCTGGACGATGCCACGATATGCATAATTGGGATTTTCCAACTTGCTTTCAAGGTAACTGGCTTGGAACACGCCCGGAAATTCTCGAGTGAATTTCAAGTAATTTTTGGTGTCTTTCGTCGTTTTGCACAGGTTGTCTTTTTCTACCGAGTGGCGAACATTTATTGGCAAAAACTTTTCTTGGACAACAACAATATACTCAGCAACAAGGAACGACTAGACCAGGACGAGTCTATGATGAATTCGCAAAGAGGAAACTATCAAGCAATATTGTAAAATACTCTTTCATTGACATTGTTTGGCTCTCTCGATGCTTTGGAACTGTCGCGATGTTTTTCTTGTTGAGACTTGTTTTTATAATAGCTGGCCTGGTCGAGTTTTTTCACACTACGTTCATAGAGAATGAAATATCATATATAGGAGCCTTACTTTCAACCACTATATCGGCAAAGGTTTTATCCATATGATCTCTATCGTAGCAATGAAACTGATTTTCTTACTCTGTCCACTGTTAAATTAAAACACTGGGAATCAGGGTCAGGATTTTCAAGTTTTCTGAGTGTTTTCCTTGCAGTGCATGCAAATAAAAGAAAAATAGTTCCATGTTATGTTTTCTTTTACTAACATAGTTTTTAGCCAGTCAGAACACACGTTATATGTATACCGCATATGACGCGTGTGGCCAACTAGGTTGATTCATAAAAATCGTCAGTTACAAGATAAAGCTGCTAAGGGCACTAAGTACGTTCGTACGCTACGTCTGCTTTGATTTGGATTCTCCCCCGGAGAGGGGAGACTCCCTATATATGGAACTGACGGGCATGCGTATCTTTTAGGGGTTAAAATTAGTATTTTGGTATCACTTAGGGTGTTCAGTTAGAAACGTCCACAGTTGTGGTGATCGTGGTGCCTAATCATTAGGGTATTACTATTTGTCATAAAATAAAATTATCGTTTAATGATTTCAAGGCCTGGCTTCGCGTCTTGATATTTTCACAGTCAATTTCACATGGATCAATCGCTTTTCGCTTTAGTTGGGCAAAATTATGGAATGACTGCCTGAGGATGTAAGGCAATCAACTAATTTAAATAACTTCATTTTTAACCTTACGAAACCATATGTAAATGTTTTATATATATATATGACATTCCTATTTTCTTATTCGTCCCTGCAACATGGCTTTCATGTAAAATATGAAACCCAGGCTTTTACTTACGCCTTCATGGGTCAGGAAAGGTCAATTTCTTACCATTTCAAACAAGTGTAGAATATAGGGTATTCTCTGTAAACCAAAATTTTCTTCGCAGAAGTACTCAAGATCTTTCAAAGATTCATAGGTATAAAAATTGCAAGAAGGGTTAGAAGCACTTTAATCATTAATAAAACGATGCATATCCAAGGGAGGGGTGGGTGGGTAGTTTCCCAGAAAACGGGATTGAGCCACTAAATTAAACAAAAAATCAACAAGTGAACAAAAATTGAAAAGCAATCAATGATATACATAACAATGTATATCTTTATTGTGTTATTAAAAAATATATCATATATATATAGCCAGCCTGGAACAACAACAAGAAAGGAAAGTGTTTCATGTGCATATTTTGGCTGGGTCGGGATAGTGCTCATACAATACATATCACAAAAGAGAACCAAACTATACTGAAACTAATTCTTATACTAGACTCGCCTTATTCATACGTGCTAATTTTCGAGATCGGCAAACTGTGATCTCTAGCATGGAAATAACCACTCATCTCAAAGAGCATCCGCGGCTATAAATCAACATTTTTGGAAAGTTTTAATAGTGTAGGATGAAATTCCGAAAAAGATAGAGGATGGGATTTATACACTTTTGTATGGGATTTTGCAGTCATGTGTACACAGCCTCGTTTTGATGTTTTTCTTTCAGATTCAAAATCGTCAATAACTTTGCAGAGAAATATCATTTTATTTTCAAACTTCTACAGTTTACTTACATAAACATCCTCTTTTAGAGGAAAGAGCTATTTCTCCTTAAGGTATGGCAAAAAGTTCACAGGCAAAACTTTTTTCGCATATTTAGAATGCTTTAGGTCTTAGCTTTATTATAGCAAAAAATCCAAACTAAAATTCCTTTTTAACGCCCCGAAAAAACAGGTTTTAATTTCCCGCGAATAATGACGCGCGAAACATGATTGACAGACGCGACAGCGACACGCGCACGGCACGTTCACAAACTAAAACAACAATCGTCTTTATAGTGCGCTACGCTTCGTTTTCGTTTGTTTTTCTTGAATTGCATTCTATCTAAAATTATGTTCCGCAAATGAAAAGATACCCCCAAGGCTCTACGGGCTACGCGTCGCTGAGGCCGAGTCTCACACCCGTGAAGCTATATCTTAATGAATCGGCTACGCGTAGACAAAAAAAGTTGCGGGGTATTCTGCAGTTTAGCCAGAGGCTGTCCTTGGGTATCTTCGAAGAAAAAGAAGAAGTTGAAAACAGGTAAATTTAGTCCGACTAAGAAGGCAAGTTTGGCGTCGAGCGATAAAGGCTCGTGGTTCAAACAAAAAAAATGGCCAAGCGAAGATCTGCTGACTGAAACGAATGAGCCCGGGCCAAAAGCATGATCGCCCTGATACCTAGAAAAGGAGTCAGATATGTTTATCAATTACAAGGCAGTCAAGAGAAGGTAGATTCAGCAGGATCTTTACCGCTCCAGAGTATAAAAATAATATGCAACATGAAGCCTGTGGTTTGTTTATGTATGTTTAGCAAGAAGTTGCGCCGTTTGAATGAATATAACTTGTGTTCGACTTACCTTGAACTGTTTATCTCCTTTATCATGATGGCTTTAGCATCATTTACAGTAACTTGCGGTTGGCCTTCATATTTATTTGACCTTGTGATTTTCCCACGAGCTTTACGACCTCTGCGTGCTTTCCCCATGACCAGTCGAAATCGAGTGTAAAATGAACCTCCTTGAAGATTACCGCGAAAGACGGATCATTCACAACTCCGCCTGTCAGCCTAATACTGTATTTCAATTGGCTAAATATAATAAGATTATTTTTGCAGGCGGGGCTTTTTACTCAACCATGCAATGGTCAGAAAACTAAAATCCCTCGTTTCTCGATCCGTGTGTGTTTTAATGCAAAAAATACAACTTTGGCGTACCAAAACTCGAGAACGTTTTGTTCGATTAAACCCAAATTTTCGCGAGAGCCAAAAAACTACAGTTTCTCCAAAAGTGTGCCAGCGTTTTGTGAAATTTTGTTTCATTTCATAATTATTATGTAGTTTGCGTTTTGCTAGCATGAAAAAACTTACTCCAACTTTACCTACGGATAACTCTTGTAATACGCAACGTATGAAAAATCGCTGACACACTTTGGGACAATTTACCTGAGATTCGAAAACAAAGAATTTAGTTGTCATTCATTAAACGTTTCCGGATTTGAAGTTACGATAGTGTGAGAGGTCGCTATTTAAATAGAAAAATACATCATTGAGAGATTTTTTTAAATAGTAAACTTAAATATTCATATTTATTCTTCAATCTTTGAGCTTTAAATTGATATCTAGTATGTCTTTGTAGCGTAAATATTGACGCTACACGAATTTTTTCCCCAAGTGACCTCGTGAACCTTTTGCCATACCTTATTTTGACAAATTATGTAAGAACTAAAGTCTATGAATTCCATCCTCAATATCTTTTCGGCATTTCAGCCGACAGTACGTATATTAAAACTTTCCAAAATTGTTGATTCATAGGTGCTCTTTGAGATGACAGTTTGCTACTCTAAAAATCAGCATGTGTGAATAAGATGCATTATTTGATGTGTAAGATTTTTTAGATTATATTTACGCTGCCGATATTTCAGCTATGATAATGCGAAGTGAATATAGTAGATAGGAATGGAAGGCTTTGAATGGAGGAAAGAAGGATATCTGTATTATTCATAAAATATTCAGCCGAGTTGTTCAGTTGCCCAGGCCATCCCTCAATCCAATACAGAGTCATTTCTTCATTTCTTCAGCAGCGGCTGAGATTGTTGGTGAACAAACAGTGAAATGCTCCAGCACCTTTAATAATTCCTTTTCCTGTGAATAACAACAGCAGCATTTGGTTTACGATATCTGCTAACTAGTCAGGGCCGATTGTATTCGCTGCAAATTTTCATATTGTAATTACTCCAGAATTCTGTTGTGATCTTTAAATAAAATGTGCTTGTAGCACGGTTTTCTTCTGTAATTATTACTACATAATTTGTTTTGAGGGTTATATGGCAGATTACTCTTTAAGGCTGTTTTCCATGGCTTTATCGCAAACTGTTTGCGATTTGACCGAGTTAATGAAAATACAGTTTACGTTACGATGCGATGGATCGCAGACGGATCGCAAACAATACATAAAGATAGAACTGGTTCTATCTTTACATATTGCTTGCGATCCGTTGGCGACCCGTCGCAACGCAACGTAAACTGTATTACCATTAACTCGGTCAAATCGCAGACAGTTTGCGATGGCTTGATCGCAAAGCTGTTTGCGACTGTTTGCGATGGCTTTACATCGATATGGAAAACAGCCTTTAGGCTTTGATGCCCTAGTGAAATAAAGTTTAATGTTATTATTATGATCATGATTGTAATTGATTGTATTATTGTTATTGGTATTGTCATTGGTATTGTCATTGGTATTGGTATTATTACTGTTATTGTTATTGTTAATATATTTTTATTGTTATTGTTAGCATTATTATTAAAGTTATCATTATTACTATTGTTATTATTATCATTATTACTATTTTTATTATTATTACTATTACTATTGTCATTGTCATTGTTACTATTTTTATTGTTATTATTATTATTATTACTATTGTTATTATTATTTTTATTGTTATTGTCATTGTCATTATTACTATTACTATTGTTATTATTATTACTATTGTTATTGTTATTGTTGTCATTGTTACTATTGTTATTACTGGAACCCTCGACTACCTGTACAGAATTGACCTTGTTCACAAACGCATCAAAGCGAGGCTAGTTGTCCCAATTTATCACAGGAAAAGAAAAAAATTAACAGTCAATGGCGGAAATAACCAGAGTCTCCAAGCTCCACTCGTTTACTTTCTCTTCTCAACCAAACACCGTCGCGAATTTTAGTAGTACGACAGAAACTAAGATACTGGTCTCGCTCTGGTACCATTGTTACCATGCAAACATCTTCCCGCGTGGGCATGAGATATGAATAAGTAGTACATGTAGCACTTGCATTTGACGAAAGTATACCCCACCCCACCCCAGACACGACTTTAATACTCACAATTTGGTTACAGTATCAACTGTTCACTTTTTATTATTCCAAATCCAAGCGTCGTCTCTCTGTGCCTCGGCCATTTGATGTTCTTGCTCCATTAACCCATAAACTACAACAAAAGACAAACAAATGAGTTTTAAACCAAGCTAATAAATAATGCTTAACTCTCTCGCTCAGCGTTATATCATCACTCAAAAGAGGCAATCTCCAATACGCGTGCTTGTGCGATGATAATCTATTTTTAGTAACCGGAAGTAGCTGAGAAGTGCGCAAGCGCACGACAATCTCATGGAGGCAAAATATGTTCGCGCCATGAGACTGTTGTCGCGTGCACTTTGCTTCAGCTGCTTCCGGTTACTATAAATAGACTTTATTAGAAATGCTCGCATACTGCGCGCACAGTCGATATAAAGATGGTACGCTTCACTCATCATTGTGAGCCAAGAAATTATAATTCCAGCTTTATTTTGCACTCGCATTTTACCCTGAAAAACAGAGTTTTACGTTCGTTTTGGACTTCAAAATACAGTAATGCGATCGAGCCGGAGACGGTGGAACATGTATTTTACGCGAATCGCTAAGTATAACTCAGTAAACAATGTACCCCCCCCCCCAAAAAAAAAAAATCCGCCATGGGATGACGATGAGGGGGAGGGGAGGGTCCGGAATAAAAAACACCCTCTGGGGTAACACTGAATACAATCTTACCAGAATAAATAGAATTCGCCCATTCGCCTCCACAGTCCATCCAGAATTCTCCATGACTCGTTCTCTCTAGATTTGCAGCTGATAAATGATTGCCACGGCACTTGATGTTGCAATATTTGTCATCTAGGCGTCCGAACTTATTGAAGTTCTGCCCACAGAAGCACAGGTATCCGTTCTGTAGTCCGGCATACTTGAAACGATACTCCTTGCACCTGTCGACGCATGCGCGTTGGGAACCAAAAAAGTTCTTGACTGGGAATGGAAGGGCACGGTCTGCTTGGTTGTTATATTTAGGGACATACATCACCTTGTCATCTCTGTAGCAACCAAGGTAGTCTGCTCGTAAAAACAAAACAAAAATTAGTTTTTCAAAAAATATTACCCCGCGAAGGCAAAAACTTGATGCGTGCGTGTACAAAATCTATTTTAATATACAAAATACTTCACGACTTCCCGTACCTATTCCCTGATCCACGTGATCAAGCACTCTGTTCACAATCCCGGTCAAACTTACATACTTTTATTGATGCTCCCTAACTAAGTTGACAGCCGGTTAATCGAGGAGAATTTGTGTGAGAGTTGTTTAAACAATAATCAATTATATACCAGGATAATCAATCCTAAAATATCTATCGTGTTTGATATTTTTAGAAACTCACCACATGCGCAGAAGAGAGCTAACATCTTAACTTGGCGTTATCTATTGAAAACGCACAGCGCTCTCACGTGATTGCAAAATGGCGATGTCCAGCAAAGTAATAATGGAAGGTACTTAGCTAAGGGGATAGCTTAGTGAAATTCATCGTGTACGGTGAAACGGCACTTGAGCTAACAGCTTAACTTGGCGTAATCTATTGAAAACGCACAGCGCTCTCACGTGATATCAAAATGGCGATGTCCAGCAAAGTAATAATGGAAGGTACTTAGCTAAGGGGATAGCTTAGTGAAATTCATCGTGTACGGTGAAACGGCACTTGAGCTAACAGCTTAACTTGGCGTAATCTATTGAAAACGCACAGCGCTCTCACGTGATTTCAAAATGGCGATGTCCAGCAAAGTAATAATGGAAGGTACTTAGCTAAGGGGATAGCTTAGTGAAATTCATCGTGTACGGTGAAACGGCACTTGAGCTAACAGCTTAACTTGGCGTAATCTATTGAAAACGCACAGCGCTCTCACGTGATTTAAAAATGGCGATGTCCAGCAAAGTAATAATGGAAGGTACTTAGCTAAGGGGATAGCTTAGTGAAATTCATCGTGTACGGTGAAACGGCACTTGAGCTAACAGCTTAACTTGGCGTAATCTATTGAAAACGCACAGCGCTCTCACGTGATTTAAAAATGGCGATGTCCAGCAAAGTAATAATGGAAGGTACTTAGCTAAGGGGATAGCTTAGTGAAATTCATCGTGTACGGTGAAACGGCACTTGAGCTAACAGCTTAACTTGGCGTAATCTATTGAAAACGCACAGCGCTCTCACGTGATTTCAAAATGGCGATGTCCAGCGAAGTAATAATGGAAGGTACTTAGCTAAGGGGATAGCTTAGTGAAATTCATCGTGTACGGTGAAACGGCACTTGAGCTAACAGCTTGGCAAACTACCTCTCGTGCCCATTGGCTAAGCTGATAGCTTTCGTGTGCGGCGGGCTTTAGAGACAATAATGATGATTAATGTAACTCTCACTGAACTCTAGTCAGCTCTCCTGCATGAAAGAAACAAACAGTTGAACTGTCACAAAGGTAATACGAGCTGATAAGAGTCAGTGAGAGTTGGAATATCTCCGGTTCGAGCATTAATTCTCGTTTGATCAGGGTAACATTATTTCGGTCACGACTTGTAGATCTAGAGTGTTCATTTAATCCGGCCATAGATTGAATAATTCAAATATGATGATTTCTAATTTCGCTTACCAAAAGTCTTCCTATAAAAACTACATGTACCGTCTAAAATATCCCTTTGAAATCAATAGTTTTGGAAACGGTTGGATGATATAGCAAGAAAGGCTTTAAAGATATCTCGGCGCACAATCAGAGACTTTTGTATGAGAATCGGGGGGTAGGGGTTGGGGCTACTTCACGGAATTTTGGGTCAGCGGGTGCGCCGCCCGGGTCTCAAAACCCTTACCCTATTTCAGCGGACCAAAATATGTGATTTTCCACAACTTTTTCAGACCTGAAACCCAAAAAATGAATCCGCGCAATATACCACTTAAAGCGGCTTTTAATCGCGTTATCTATTCCAATTAATGTTTTTCATGGTTTGTTCTCTTTCTAAACTAATTTATTTTGAAGATCAATGTAAAAATAACATAAGAAAAATCAATGAACACGTGAGGTCTCATGTACCCTGTTCCCACACAGCGGTCAAACGTCTGCGCATGCGTCAAAAGTCTTGCAACAACAACATATTCAAAAACAAATTCAAAGCGAGCCGGCGGCCGTCACTGTTCACAAACCCGCTTTCAAACCTTGAGAACTTCTTTGGTAAATTACGATTTTTTTGGGTAAACTCACAGTTTGAAGTTTGTTCAATTTCCCGTCGACTGTGAAAGTAAAAAGCTTAACTTTCACGTATTTTTCTTAACTTTTGGGGGTAGAAGTTCACTGTAATATGTTTTAAGGTAAATTTGCGCGGGAAACACCAGACTAATACGCACGCGCAGACGTTTGACCGCTGTGTGCCCTGTTCCATACTAAAAAGGCACAATTTATAAACCCATTTCATACTATAAAACATCTCGAAAACTATAATACCCCGGCTTTGGGACAGCACATACATATATAGCTTATATATACCGGGGGAGGGATGAGAAGAGGCAGTAATGCGTGACTAGCCTCGTTTTGGTATTATTCACATACTCAGTTAAAGTTTGATCAATTTA
The DNA here is from genome assembly GCA_030867875.1 of Actinernus sp. WN-2022. Classification (NCBI taxonomy): domain Eukaryota; kingdom Metazoa; phylum Cnidaria; class Anthozoa; order Actiniaria; family Actinernidae; genus Actinernus; species Actinernus sp. WN-2022. Next base: position 39,727,597 of record JAOWCC010001751.1, read on the forward strand.
GAAGAGTGTATTTATTTAATCTCTACGGTTATAAATCTTACTAACATGCACATTTTCTTTTAAATGGCACAATTTATTCTCCCGAAAATATCGACCTTCAACATTAAGTTGTGACATGACAACAAGCCTCGTTTTGGTAGCTTTACGACTAAAATGTGTGGTAGTACTGAAGAATTAGTGCGAGGAATTCCTGAGGTAAATTCAGTAGTCGAGTCTAATTGGGCCAATTTTAGTGATCAGGACCAATGGGCCTATTGCAGGAATACAATCACTTGGTTGTACTGAGTGGCCAAAACATTAGTTTATTTAAATACACTTGTACAAGATCGGTAGTGTTATTAGCAAAACCTGTTTGTAGATGCTATTTTCCACCTCCAATCGATTGTCAATCTTTCTAAAACAGATCACGAGCGCAGTTCATTCGTTATTGAAGTTATATATCAGCACGTGACTGTTTCCTGAGCTTCGAATTCGTTAAGTTATTGACCGAATTCAAATAAGGCCGCATCTACTTTGCATAATGTTGAAGCTAAACCAACACGCTAAATTTCAATTCGATCTGTGGTTTAGCCGGGTCCTGACGTCGATCCACACCGCGCCTGACCGCGGCAGTTATGCTCCGCTGGCCGAAGGAACGAAGGGTCTGGTTCAAATACAAGGTTCCGAGGTCTTAAACGTTTTTAGTAAATAATTTTATAACTTAGTAAACTCACAATGAATTACAAATTAAGAAAAACCTTGTTAATGTGTTAGGCTTATCTTTTAAGTATTTTTGTTTTCGCGAAACAGTTCACGTAAATACGCTACGTACTTAAAATTAGAAACAGGCCTCTGTTTTCTTTTAGTTTCGGCGGCTCATCAACAGCGCGTGCGCGTGACGTTTGCCGCGGTGAAACAACCCTGGGGGCTGATCAACGTCACAGGTCCCGTTAAGCCTGGCTTCAATAGCGACGGAAGCAGAAGCGTAAAGTTACGTTGTAGTAAAAATGAACACGACGGATCGGAAGCGACAGAACTGAATCACTAGGGCGCATGCGCGAAAACACTATATATCTGTTGGCGGTCAATCTCTCGTGTTTGAAGACAATTTTATCCCAGAGTTCAAAACTGAAACTACACTGTTCAAAACATGTTGTTTCCCAGTTTCTGGAGGAAATGGTCTGAGTATTTGAATCTTGTCCTTCCAGCAAAACTCTTATTCTTCACAGAAAACTTGGAAGTACTCGCTAAATTGGACATTTTCGCCATTTTTGTATACACTGCAGTCGTCCCGAGTCTCCGCGCGTAATGTTATTCAGTTAATGGGTCTGGGTCGAGACACACCGCGGAAAAACGTCACGCGCATGCGCTTATGATGAGCCGGTCGTGCGTGCGTCTCCCCAGTTTCCCGCCGAAACTAAAAGAAAACCAATCACCCCTGTTTCTAGTTTTAAGTACGTACGCATATTTACGTGAAATCTTTCGCGAAAAACAAGAAACTACTAAAAAGATAAGCCAAAGACTTTAACAGGTTGAAGGTTTCTTCATTTGCAATTCACTGTGAGTTTACTAAGTTATAAAATTATTTACTAAAAATACTTCGGAAACTTGTATTTGTACTCCAGAGCCTTCGTTGTTTCGGCCAGCGGAGCATAACGTTTAACCGCGGTGTGGGGTCGAGATTAGTTATCCATCTCTGTCGACGAAAGCATAAGCACAAACCTCGTTCACTGAGAAGGAGAGACCTCTCTTGCATCCCATATTTAATTGCTAACTGAGGTCCTAAGAATGAGCGTTCTGATTAGCTAAATTCTTCTGCTTCTGCCTACATTTAACTAGTTTTTACTGAAACGGAGGGACGAAACGTAAGAAGAAGGAAACCTTCTGCTTATGCTCCCGTAGAGATTACGCTTCTGCGTACGTTCCGTTTCTTGTCACTAGTAACGCTCCTTATGCTCCCGCGTCCGCTTCCGTCGCTATAGTGAAAACAGGCTTTAGAATTGAGAGGTTTTTCTAGAGATATAGAGTACCTGAATTAACGTTGACGTTGTCCTGCCCGTCGCCAGTAGTCACACCTGGAGACAGGTAAAAAAAAATTATCCATGGACGCTCTGACCCGTAAAAACTCAACCAAGTACTAGAGCGTACACAGGATCAACGATAGCTTAAACAATAAATAAGATAAAAACGCTTCACTGGGCTAACTGTTACCAAAAACGAACACTTCAATGGCGAGATACCAAAGAAATAAAAATAGACCATGGGAAAGAGTTAAAAATATACACTTTTCCAAGCAGCCACCAGTTACACTTTCAAAACAGTCAACCAGCTCTGAAGTTGAAGTCGCCAGTTTGAACTTGAAATTTAAAGTTTCTTGATTAAATATTTTAAGAGGTAATCCTTAAAAGTTAGAGTATCTAAAGTGGGTCAGTTTAACTGGCGCTGAGTTCGTTTTTTCCCAGTTTAGAGAAACATTCCCCAACGAAGAAAGTTTGTAAACTGCATGTCAAATGATTTTACTTACCTACCAAGGCGAGAAGGGATAACACTAAAATCAGAAACAAGAAAAGACGTTGATACATTTAGAACATCAAATACACAAATAAAAAGCATGAAAGGATAACAATTGTTATTTCTAAACTTACCTAAGAGATTCATTAGCCACATATTTGGTGTTACTGGGGTCAGGGTAGTTTTCTAGCAGGGAACTTGTCTGACCGTTTCCTTACCAATACACAATTTATGATTGGGCCTGCGTATTAACAACACCGGTAGCTTAAAAAATAGGACAGGTTGTCTATACAGTTGTTATGGAAAGTTTACATTATGTATTATGATCTAACATCCCGTGCTGGGCTGTAAAACGGTGCGGTTAAAACCTGAAAAGCGACCTATACTACAGCTTGAAAACAAAACACATTCCAGTTAGCTGTTTTGGTTTTTAAGTTTCGATTTGGAAATCTTATGAAGTGCAAATTACAGTTCGTTAATGGTTGAGTGATTCCATTATCAAATCGAGTTTTGCCTTAGCGAGAGAACAATCGACTGGTACCAAACTCCAGACAATAGTAGCCAACAACCGTTGACGATTTAAAGTGCCCTCCAAACAGGAACAAATATGTTATTTAATGCTTTCCCTTGCTAACCCATAACTGTCCCACTCATAATTACTCCCCGTCCCCAAAGCGTGCAGTTTGTTTAACTAATGATATCATTGCCAAATATATAGTACTCGGCCTTTAGAAGAATCCTTTGAGGTCGTCAAGTTATAAATAAGGCAGTTAAAAACTGCCGTTGTACAACATATAAGGCGAGTTTATTGTGCTGTATCAGACGTAAATCCCATAAACAATAAGCGGTTGGAATCTAGCTTGGTGTGTAGTATCCAGGGAGGAGAGGTAGGGGGTCGTGAAGACACCACGAATGTTTAGAATTTCTAACGCTTCGCCCCTCCCCCCACCCACGGCGTCTTCTTTTTTTTTTTTACTGGGAATGTGATGTGCGAAGTTCTACCTTATGCCAAGCCTATGTCGAATAGGTAGAAAGACAAAAAAAGAGGAGATAAAGGTTGTTTACCATTTACACAAAAATTCAGGAATATAAATGGTAAACGTTTTTTAGGTTCGTCCCATGAAAAAAGTCCGAAATCAACGCATTAGTAACATTGATTTCCAACCGAGAGTCAACCTTCACTGTTTATCCAAGTTTCTCGGCTCTCCCCCATCCCTCTACCTCAGGATTTTCTCAGGGGGATGCAACTATTTCTGCCCAAAGAGTAGAGCCAGACAGTACCGCTCGAAACGAGCCACAGCCAGTTGGCTTACCCAACAATACAAAACACCCTAACCTTTAGAACGAGCCACAGCATTGGCTTACCCAACAATACAAAACACCCTAACCTTTAGAACGAGTCACAGTATTGGCTTACCCAACAATACAAAACACTCTAACCTTTAGAACGAGCCACAGCATTGGCTTGCCCAACAATACAAAACACCCTAACCTTTAGAACGAGCCACAGCATTGGCTTACCCAACAATACAAAACACCCTAACCTTCAGAACGAGTCACAGTATTGGCTTACTCAACAATACAAAACACTCTAACCTTTAGAACGAGCCACAGCATTGGCTTACCCAACAATACAAAACACCCTAACCTTTAGAACGAGTCACATCATTGGCTTACCCAACAATACAAAACACCCTAACCTTTAGAACGAGCCACAGCATTGGCTTACCCAACAATACAAAACACCCTAACCTTTAGAACGAGTCACAGCATTGGCTTACCCAACAATACAAAACACCCTAACCTTTAGAACGACCAGTACAGAAACAACAGAGCTACAGTATAATGGTGCAATCAGAATACAAGTCTGGAAGTGGTTCTGTATTACTCAAGGAGTAAGCGGAGATCAGTATCAGATTGCGTATGGTTGTGACAAACTATGATTCGCAACACGGCAAAGAAAACTGCTGAAATAGACAGCGACATGTTTTTGTTTCTGTTGGGTAAAGTCCACCAAGGACGCCGTTCCGGCTGAAAATTACGTGGGATCATTTGAGACACGGCAGATTGTGGATCACCATTTATACGAGGTCAGAAATTGTCTAGCTACGAGGAAAGAATTGTCCAGCTAGTAGTAACTAGTTAACAATTATTCACCGAAGTGGAGGTGAATAATTGTTTTATTATATACCACACTGCAGGTGAATAACCAGCACAAAATAGTTATTTGATTTTCTGTCAAATGGACAAAAACCCGCGCGAGGTGATCGCAGCTTCGCTCGGAGGTGAATATGAAAATAATCATATTCACTGTTTGAGTAGCCAATCAGAGCGCGCGAAAAGTGATATTCACTGGTGTGGTATATACTAATGACTGATATTGTTCACTGATATATTTTGATTCATTGGTTAGAACTGTTTTGATAAAAAAGAAAGTTTGGAAACTGAAAATATGCCATTACTGACCTCTATACGAAAGTGAAGGGCGTGAGTTAAATTTCGAAACGCTGCGTAATGAGTCGGTTTAGTAAATTTTCTTACATTTTCCAGGTCCAAAAATGAAGCAGTAATGACACTGGCTCGCTTTCATATAGCTTGAATCCGAAAGTTCGGTAGAGCACTCGGTAAATCTTCATTAACTCGCTGAGGGAATCCAAAGCTGTTCAAAACAATACTCCTACATATGTAACATCTGTACTTCGCGTACCCTGCGAGCAGAGGTTTCTCTTCGCCTTTCCTGTCCGCCGCAGGGTAACTTTGCGAGAATGGCTTCCACGAAAGAGACTGCTCTGTGCTTTATTTACGGACTCTTCCTCCTCTGGCAGCTAACGGGGATGGTTCTCTATCTTGTACGCACAATTGTGTGTTGTGTAAAAGAAAAATTGGTTAGCTTTCAGTGCCAAAACTTCACTCTTTTTCCGTATTCGCTCGAGTTGGAGCTGGTTTGGTTGGTGTCACATGTGATGACCATCTGTCTTTGCCTTCTGGTCATCTCTCAGAGTCCTGTGTTTCACGGACATTACCAGAACTACAAGAAACTCATCCAGCTGCCAAGGTTCTGGACTTTAGTTTTTCTCCTTGGGGTAGCGATGTTTGGGTTTATTCTGATTCTTGGATTTCATCAAAGTTCTCGCATGCAAGAAGCCGTTGTGGCCACATTCATCTCACAGAATATCTTTACAGTGGTTATAGTGGGGGTTTTGAATTTTACGGAAGTCAATGAGTTCTCCAGAGATTACAGGTTATTTGCCAAAATCTTAATCAAACTGACTTTGGTTTTGCTGTTCTTGAGCAATTTCTCTCTCTTCGTTGTCGGAACGATCCAACTTGCATTTAAGGTGACAGGTTTGCATCACTCGCTCAAGCCCGCTCCCTCGAACGATCTTCGGACGATCTTCGGTGTTCTACGACACTTCGCCGAAGTAATCTTCTATTATCAAGTAGGGAATTTCTTTTGGCAGAAACTCCTGATTGACGACAAGAATATCCTGAGCCACTTTCAGCATCTAGAGCCAGCACCATTGATGAACATTGCGGTGTAGAGTGCCGCCGATGTTGATGCAAACTGAGAAAACCAAGTTCATATCCCAGTACGTATTCTCACAGAAGCGGGCTATGTCGGGAGAAGAACCTATTGCTGCTGATTTTAAAAAGGAGAGACGGTTGGGTAATTTGTGTAAAAGAAAGACACCTATTTCAAGATGACTGATACATTAATTGCCTGCATGGGGCGATTTCAGAGTTTTTTTTTTGTGGGGGGTCTTTCAAAAGACAACAAAGAAATTGCCAGATGAGTTTTGCGCTCGTGTTTATCGAACTTCCCTTCCATGCCCAGGCCTTCTCACACCGAATATCGTACCAGTGCAGATCAACTGAAGACTGGGAACTAAAGTGAGAGCAATTTAAGAATGCCTTTCATTTTAAAATTGTGCTACAAGAAGTATGTTTGATAGCTAAATTAAAGGGCATCAGTAAACCAGTCAAATACTACCAATTCGAGTCTAATGCAGAATCACTCAAAGAAAACGAATTTGAGGGTTATTTTGAGAATTCGAATGATAAACAGTAAAAATCCGTGATTTTCGGTGTAAGAATGCTCACTTCCGGTAAAATCTCGGTATGACGTCACAAGTGGAACACATGGCTACGAAATAATAGCGTCTGGCGGGCATGACAGCGATTGTTCTTCATAGCAAAGACTTCAGGCAAAGGGAATTAGAGTTTACATATGTACAGTGTCGTGCATTGAAGTAAGGTACCACTTGTGACGTCACAAGTGGAACACATGGCCACGTAATAGCGTCTGGCGGGCATGACAGCGATTCTTCTTCATAGCAAAGACTTCAGGCAAAGGGAATTAGAGTTTACATACAATGGACAGTGTAGTGCATTGAAGTGAGGTGCTACATTTAGGAACTTCCGGTTCTGTGTGTTCCACTTGTGACGTCAAATATCCAAGATGGCGTATTCATATTTTCAGCTTTTGGATCTATTCCGTGCTCATTTCGACACCAAATCTATGTTTTCGGGTTATCAAACACATGAACTTCATGAATATGTAAACAAAAAAGGACCAATTTAGTAAAACGAGACATTACTGAAAAACTACATGAACATTCAATTCTTCAATTATTTTGATGTAGCTTGTCAGGTCACCTGACTTTTCCCTTGAGCAATGTTTTCTTGCTTTTTTGTATCCCAAGAGGAAATGTACAAATTCCTCTAATTGGAAAACAAAGCACTGAATCCTCTGGAGAGCTGTCACATAATCTGAATTGGGATAACAAATATACAAGCTATATCGGTCAATTAAGATTTAATAAAGTTAACAAATCCTTAGTTTCGGCATTCTGTTAATTTTATTGACTGTTATTTGGCATTATTAACAATTCATTTTTGATTCAGGTTACATCCCCCTCGAGTTAGTATCGATCTCTAATAAACTCTAATATTTTGGAGCGAACACTTCTCTCTTGATGTGTCAACATGCGTAGTAGGCACTTCGGCAAGAATGTCGCCCGCTATTCCTCTTGACACACAGTCGGTACGTAGCCAGACAGTAGGACTCATGACTGGGACAGTTACCATGGTGGCAGGAGCAGTAACCATGGAAACACCGCCTTCTTTTGGCCTTGTTGTTGCCAGCCGTCTTGAGGCAGTGGTAGAGCTTCATGTTACAAGATCCCGGGGGTGGAATGGAAGGACGGTGTTTCTCGAAGCACTGGCTAAAATTATCGAGGCACTCGACTAGCTTGGACACAGATCCCTTGGTGGCCACTGAACATTTCGTGAAATCAGTGCGGCATTTTTCCTGTCAAGTAAATAGATATTATGATATGCGTTGTCATGGTGATACCCGATCTGATTGATCAATTTGCCTAGGTCTTACTCCAGTTGTACTCAAGAAAAACCGGGATCCCTGTGGTATGCAGAAGGAAAATGGAGGCTTAGCTCCTCCCCAGGCAACTCCAATACATTTATTATACAAGAAAAACTGGACAACGGGTTTCCTTTGGTAAAGAGAGGAAAAAGTGAGGCACGCTGATTGAGAGTCTAATGTGATGTTGATCAGTAAATTTAAACGAAGTGTAAAGAAAAATATTGTTTAAATGAATAAATGTTCAGTTGTCGACTAAGTATTGTTTTATTGTGGCTGCTTTTGAGCCATTCCAGTTTTCAGTGTTTTACCAAGCGATTGGTTTGATGACGATCTTGGACAGGTTACTGACTTACCAGGTATTTAGGTGGTGTCGGTTTATGCGGAGGATCGACTCGTTTAGTCAAGTCCTCGTTCATTACTTCTTGTTCTTCATCGTTACCCTACAAACAGATCATTAAGTTAACGGAGGCAAAAGAGGCTCTGGAGATGCAATAAACACTGGAAAACAAAATTACCTGATAGTATGAAAAAATGGAAAAACCATGGAAAAATTTTCCATGGTAATACAATAATCTGGGATTTAATACTGTCAGTTCTTTCTCCTTGTAAATGAAACTATTTCTGATTTACTACAAAATATTTGGTAAAATTACTGATATAAGCCGCAAATATAACATGGATGTGTAGAAAAATATATGTATCTCTGCCAGCACGTTTTTGTATAATAAATGAGGCCTCCTGTGACATAATTAACATATTGGAAATAGAAACCTCTGTAACTCATGGATGCAACACTCAAATCAAGAAATATTTTACTATTTACCTATTTACTTGAAGTACAATCGATATTAATGATAACAAATTTGGGCTTATAGGCATTTCAAGCCAGTATCAAGCGGAGTGAAAATTAACGTGAAAATGTTTTCCCACCAAAGTAACATTAACTGCCAACATAAAAGTTGCTCAGTCGTCTTCACAGGCCACGAGAAACTACTAAGATTTCTCACAGCTATTTTGTTCATATCTTGTATTCGCACGTAAAGCTGTAGAGGGGCTGGTATTTCACCGAGTACATGCAGGAAGTTACGAACCTGCTGAAAAACCAGTAAATACCGCCCATAGCCTGCGCCACTGCCATATTATCTCATGTTACTAAGGAACTAAATCATTTGCACTTACCTCAATATGAATGTTAGCTTTTGATGAAGAGTAAGTGAAGACGAGAAAGACAAAAATAACTGGTAATTTAGTCATGATGCTACGCAGTGGTATAAAACCTTAAAATCAGTGCCTCAAGGATTTTCGTTTATTTTCAATAAACTGAACAATTCCAATATCACTTTTCAATGTGATTTAAAGATAAAGTCAACAAATCCCTTTATAGAACCCTTTTTATTGGCACTGATTATGACCCGTCAGTTGTTAAACGTTTGTGTTTGTGGAAGTAGCATTAGTAAGAGGAGAACTCGTAGTTATAGTGATTATGATCACAAGGTGTGGTTTAAAAAAAATATATAACATTTAGTTACCAAATACGACCACACGTTCAGTATAGCGCCCAAAGTTGAGAACATAGGTATCTACTGACGAAGGATCATTTTGCCATATTATTGATATGCTGTACCACGGTTAACTAAATACCATACCAACTTAATGAATACTTCGTAAACAAGAACTGGGTGAGATAATCAGTCGGTCTATACCTCATTTTGATATTTTTAATATATATCTCAACATAAGTCAACAGTATTCAGTTAATGCTAAAAGACAATGGATCAGGGGTTTATTTTAAATTCTATAAAGCAAGTTAGACTCGCACGTTAATGTGAGAAATGCTTGTTTAATTGATGAACATCAAAGTGCCAATTCAATATAAATATTCCCTCTTCACCACTCTTAACAATCGAAAATGAAACTAAAATGCGACGCTTATTTTCCAGTGATTTTCTGTTTCAATCCTTCACCTTCCTCGAGTCTGATCAAATACTCTTGTGCTTTAAAAAACCTCGAGTGGATTTAAAGTTGCTAGGCTGCTATTCGGGTTTAAAACTGCACGATGTCATCCGAGAGGTAAGAATTAATTGAGCAATACTAACGTTCGTAAACAAACTACTCCAGTGCTGGAGATTAAAAAAGACTAATAATTTCATTCGCTGAAATCTAAATTTGAAAGTTTGTATTTGTCATGTGACAAAAAAAATGGTGCACAATAGTTCAGTTTCGTATTCGAAAATTACCGCTGAATGCGATGACTGCAGACGCATGTACGCAGGGTTAGCCTCGTCCTTAAACTTAAAGTGCAACTAACCCCTTTTGCAATTTTTATATATATGAATCTTTGAAAGGTTTTGAGTACTTCTGCGAAGAAATTTTTAGCTTACAGAGAATACTCTATGTTCTAGGCTTGTTTAAAATGGTGAAATTTTGACCTTTCCTGACCCATGACCGCGTAAGAAAAAGCCTGGGTCGATTCTTGATCTTACGTCATCCAACTCATTCGACTTTGCAATAATTTGAATAAATATTTAGCATTTACTCTAAAATAACTGTTTTCTTTACTAACAACTCACAGACTGTGTATATTCTCTATATATCGATGTTGTTGTGATGAAAAGGCGCCATGGAGAATAATGCATTAATGAGGTGACGTAAAATCAAGAATCGACCCAGGCTTTTTCTTGCGCGGTCACGGGTCAGGAAAGGTCAAATTTTCACCATTTCAAACAAGCCTAGAACATAGAGTATTCTCTGTAAGCCAAAAATTTCTTCGCAGAAGTACTCAAAACCTTTCAAAGATTCATATGTATAAAAATTGCATAAGGGGTTAGTTGCACTTTAAGTTAAACATTCTTAAATACCAGCGATAAGGTGCAAAACTACAATAATACGCAGAGTTGTGAATAGCCCACCTTCTTGCTGGTATGAATGTTTAACTAAGAACGAGGCTAACCCTGTTGAATGCTCTGTCAGTAGTCATCGGATTCAGCGGTAATTTTCGAATACGAAACTGGAGTATTACTACCCTCTGTGTATTTCTAGTAGTCCACCCTCCAATAGGCCTTCTCAGGCAACAAAAGCAACTGAATCCATACATATTGTTTATTTTAAAATTCTATTGTTTATTTTGAATTCTACATGTTTCCAATTTGACGAGATATATGCCATAACGGGCTTTAATTATGTTTGTTTTATAACTGCGAAGGAGTGTCCACCGCCACACCCAACACTCTGCACTTGACGTTCTCGTAATCTCGTCACCTCAACAGGCGTGGAAACGTTCACTTCGTCCCCAGTCCCACACATGCCGTGCTCGTTCCAGCCCCACGTTATCACCTGGCCAGAGCCTGGAATCGAAATACACGTACATGTTTGGACAACACATTCTCTCAGTTAAAATAATTATTATCATTAATTGTCAAACCTCTTCGTTTACTCGTGAACTCGTCCGATGGTTAGGGCTAGGTTTGTGATTTGGGTTAGGATTTGTCTTAGAATTAACAATAACAGTTATTTCAAGCGTGTTTTCCATTGAAGGATAGTTGTTAAAGTGCATATAAGCCCTAGCCAGTTATCTTTGTTATCGATTGTACATGAAGTGGTAAAATATTTCTTGATTTGGGTGTTGCGTCTACGATATAAAGGTTTATATTTCCAATATGCTAATGATGTGATCTCATCACCGACATTTGCTGAATTTCTTTGTGCTTGTGAATTAAAGTGCTTATAAGCCCTAGCCAATTATCTTTGATATCGATTGTACATGAAGTTTATATATAGTCTAACGGTAGAATATTTCTTGATTTGGGTGTTGCGTCTACGAGATATAAAGGTTTATATTTCCAATATGCTAATGATATGATGTCATCACCGACATTTGCTGAATTTCTTTGTGCTTTTGAATTAAGCTATTTTCTAATTTAGAATATTTTTTTGGTAAAATGACTTTGATAAGCTTCAAATATAACTTAGAATTTAAAAATAGGTAATTTGTCTCTACCAGCATGCTTTTGTATAATACGTGATGTCGATATGACATCACATCATTAGCATATTGGAAATCTAAACCTTTGTATCTCGTAGACGTAACGCCCAAATCAAGAAATATTCTACCGTTGGACTATCCACGTCATGTACAATCGATATCAAAGATAACTGGCTAGGGCTTATATGCACTTTAAGCTATTTTCTAATTTAGAATATCTTTTTGGTAAAATGACTTTGATAAGCTTCAAATATAACTTAGAATTTAAAAATAGGTAATGTCTCTACCAGCATGCTTTTGTATAATACGTGATGTCGGTGATGACATCACATCATTAGCATATTGGAAATCTAAACCTTTATGACGTAACGCCCAAATCAAGAAATATTATACCGTTGGACTATCCACTTCATGTACAATCGATATCAAAGATCACTGGCTAGGGCTTATATGCACTTTAATTCAACGGGGAGAATGCGTTAATTTGGACAGGTCACCGCGCCAAAACGTGAGGCGCATGCGCTTTTCGGGTAACTCCAGCGCGCGTGTCCCGCCAGTGTCCCGCCAGTGTCCCGCGCAAACTGAAAGAAAACAAAGGCAATCACCCCTGCTTTTAATTTTAAAACATAGCCTAAAACGTTATCAGGTTTATGTTTTCTTAATTTGTAATTTAGTTTACTAAGTTAATTAAGAACATTATTTACTAAAAAAGTTTAAGCCCTCGGAAGACTCGGAAAACCATAAGATCCAAGATGACGGCGCGCGAAAAATTCAAATGAGTTGTATGGCCAGGTAAATCGGTTCATGAATGATATCCAGTGTACAATTTGCATGAGACGAACACAGCAATAGAAAAGGCATAAGAGACATTTGAGACCAAACATTATTTTAAGCCGAGAATTGTTATAATATCACGTCTCTCTATCACGTCTCTCTATCACGTCTCTCTATCACTTGAACTAGCCTCCTCCGCATGCAACTCCTTATTATAATCGGAAAAAATCGAGAAAGATGTGAAACCGGGCTTCCTGTGGTACGAGAGGGATCTAAAACAGAGTTGCCTGCGGAGAAGGCTACACTGTCTTTAACATCACGCGCCAATACGTTGATATACCAGTTCTACGGCTCTACTGTTTAGATATCGGTCTACGGTTTATATAGGGTGCAACAGAGACTGATTGACAGCATGTATGTAGCTCACCTGACAACGCAATATTGTGTTCTGCACCACACATCAACTGCAATTAAAAATACAAAAACAAAAGAACGATATCATTCACCACCCGCTGCTTCATTAATTTAATTCAGTGGTACTGATGTTGGGTGAAACATGAAGAGGGATAACATGACATGACACATTACAAGGCTTGTACGTGGCTGATATGAGATACATCGTGATTTCAGTCTTGAGGCCAAGAACAGCCATATCTATGGCATAGCTCATGACAGTACTGCGAATTCAGTTAAAGGAGAACTGATCTATTTTTTAATAAATCTTAAAGGTATGGAGAATTGATGTTCAAAGTTTATTTTTCTCATGTTGCGGTTCGTTATTTAAAATTTGGGCTCCAGCACCGTGGCGCAGAATCGAGTGTCTACAAGAAAGATTTAGAAAGAACTGGACAAATCGATGATTTAGATAAACATATGGTGCTTGCTCAAAATGGATGCCAAAATTGGCAAGAGCAAGACAAATGTAGTAACTGGTGAATCCCCATGCATATCCTGAAAATTAAAGCCAGGATTTTGTTTTATCTTGAAATTTAACAGAGGCCGAGTTTACCCTCGGGTTAGTAATTTATCCCCGGGGTAGCGCTTGCTTCGAACAACCGGGTACATGAAAGACAACTTTCCTAGTATACTACGTCATAAATTCAAAACATATCCGCTGACACACCAAATCAGGCCGTGGTGTTCAAGGCCAAAATTCAAGGATCTTTTTTTTAATTACGAAACGCAACACGAGTAATAACTTTGAAAATCGATTCTCCATATCTTTAAGATTTGTTTTAAAATAGGTCAATTTTAGCGTGCAGTTCTCCTTTAAACATTGAGCTGATTTAACGTCGTTTTCCATAAAATATCACACTTGTAAACCTATCTTTCTAATCGACCCTTCAGTGGCCATGTTGGCTAGAAACAATAGATTTAGCGTGGCTAGCCTCGTATTGGGCAGTTTCAGAACGAGGTTAGACGGGGTAAAACGAAGCTTTCATTCTCCTGGGACTCAACAAGGCCGCCATGTGAGAAGACAGTTCACAATCAAAACGAGGCAATATTGAAGTCTGCCTTAGTTAATGTTGTGACGTACGTCAATCCACGAATGTAATGTATTTTCTTTCACCTTGTGAATGAAACTATTTTCTGATTTAGACAAAATATTTGGTCGTAGAATCATAACTACTGATATGAGCTCCAAATATCACACTGATGTTTATTAAATGTCAATTATCTCCACCAGCATGTTTTTTTGTATAATAAATGCTCATTAGCATTTTAGAAAAAAATATAAACCTCTATCACTCATAGTCAGATGTAACACTCAAATCAAGAACTATTCTACTATTCACTTGATGTAGAATCGGCATTTATGATTATAAAAATACATTAGCGCCACTTTAAAGCATCAGAAACGAATGCGGTGTACAAACGAGACATCTACTGACTAATAAATAAAGGAATTCCAAACCGGCAGGGGCGTACTAGCCAGGCGGAGGTTCCTGGAGTACCCAGAAGAAAAATGAAACAAAGAAAAGACAAGACAAAAAGAAAGAGCGAAATAGCCTTCTTCATTTCATAAGTTGTTAGAATCGAGTATGTTTCTTACTCTCTAAATGTACGAAATGGCATTCAAAATAGAGACATTAGATTTTTCAAACTCTGGCTACGCCCGTGATAGGCTTGAAAAGGCTCATTTGTGGATGTTCATCAATCGTACGCTCTCCGTGTTACCAGAAAACGTCCCATCAAGCTTACCTGTTTGACACCTCGTAAGCTGGGCACCTCCCTTGGCTGCCAGGAGTGGCCCTGGTGCATTATTTCATCTCCTTGTCCCAGCTGGCCATAGTCAGAACGCCCCCATGTGAATACGTGCCTGTTATCTAGGAGTGACCAACACAAACCATCTTATCTTACGCACTTGCAGAGTTATGGTGCGAGGTTATGAAAACAATAGCAACAACAACAGCAACAATCACAGAATAATAATTACAGTAGAATTCCGCTATCTCAGCTGAATACCGACTCTCGAATTTCTCGCTACTGAAACCCGTTTCCGTTGGATTTGTTCACTGTTTACGGAAGCCGGGGTGGCGCAAGTGGTTTCGATTCGCAGCGCCAATATTTGAGTTGAATTTGTTGGTATCTCGCCCTTGCTCCCTTGGAGGGTTTTCTCCGGGTTTTTCTCCGGGTTCTCCGGTTTTCCTCTCTCCACAAAACCAGCACGCTAAATTCCAATTCGATCTGTGGTTTAGCCGGGTGCTGACGGAGTTGACTTTGATCAGCCCCTATGATTGTTTCAAGTCCCGTTAAAATTCAGAGTCGTTTTTTCCCCCAGAGTTTTTTAAGATCTTTTAAATTTACCACGGGCCATCTCGAACTTGGTTATCTCGAACCTCTCGCTATCTCGAACAATGTGTGAAGTCCCTTGGCCTAAATTACAACTCCTTATCTCGAACTAATTACGATGGTGACCAACTGACAAGTCGTTCGTCATTAAAAGACTACACGACTGTCAATACACAAATGATAACGTTCAACAAACAGTATAATATTATTGTGGTAATAACGAGTAGTAAGCAGTCCAATATACATGTAGAACCGACACTGCCTGCACGTCACTGTAGTCAGTGATAGGTTTTATTAAAAGCCATTATGAATTGTGATGTCACTCTTGCTATTTCTCGAACAATCTTTTCATTTCCCTCGAGTGTTCGAGATTCTACTGTATGACGATGATAACTCTATTTAACGCGGGTTAAACACTTGTGACAGTTACAAACTGATAAACTTGTGGCCTCAGACAGACATATCAGTAGAGTAATTCAAAACATTTTTTAAACTCATTGAAGAAATAATAACAGTAGACAAGAGCCCATTACACAGAGCATCCATATTGCTGGGGCAGGGGGGTAGCCAGGGGGAGGTTCCTGGGGAACCCCCTTTCCCTAAGTAAAACCCCTCTCCCTCCCGTTTCCAAACCAGAAGAAAAATGGATAAAGAAAAGAAAAGGAAAACGAAAAAGCGAGTGTGTTTCTTACTCGCATAATGCAGGAAACTCTGGCTACACCCCTGTGGGGTGCATGTTACGTCATTCCTTTAACATTACTGATTAGTTTCTCTTGTTAGTTCATCCAACATGGTGGCCACGTCGTTGTCATTTGAGTCTCTTGGGATGGATCGTACATCAGCAATATTCGTGATGCAGCTAGCGTTTTTCCTGACCGGGTTATTTTTAGATTTCGTTTCTCATTGTTCGTAAAAGATGCTTCGTTAGCTTCTCTTTTCTGGTCAACCAACATGGCTGCAACATCATTAATCATTTGAATTAAATCCATTACGCAAACGCTTGTGATTGGTTAGCGGAAACCGAACTCGCGGGAAACACATTCTAAAAATAACCCGGTCTGTAAAACCGCTGCATCATAGACGCAGTATGGGAGATGGACGCTGTATCATAGACGTAGTATGGGAGATGGACGCTCAGGGTAATGGGCTCCTACACTAATACTATCCCTTTACCTGTTATGGCCACCAGATGGCTCCAGCCACTCCGCAGCTCTGTGACATGGGCACTACTCAAGTCTCCATTGATCAGCTGCGGTGTTGAATACATGTCAACGAGAGATGGTGTGCTATGACCGGATTGCTGGCCACACTGGCCATGCCGGTTAGAACCCCAACAATAAACCTTACCACTCTCTACGATAGAATAAAAGATGTGCTATTTTACTGTAATTAATAAAAGATTGGGAAGTGATGTCGAATGGTTGTATATTACCACAAATTACTATCAATGGAGGGAAAAGGAGGGACTGTTCGCAGTCTACTTCCTAATGCCAGACACTCCAAACCTGGACAGTGGATCCCTATCAATCACTTAGTGGTGATGACGTAACGATGACGTCATCGGTCACGTGATTCTAAGTACATGCCCATATCTCCCTCATATCTAATGACAGACAGTTCAAACCTAGACAGACATGGTAGTGGGTTGCTATCAATGACTTAGTGGCGATGACGTGACGATGACGTAATCGATTACGTGTTTTAAGTACATGCCCATATCTCCATAATTTCCAATGCCAGACAGTTCAAACTTGGACAGGTATGGTATTATTTTTCCACGATTCACTTAGTGGTGATGACGTAACGATGACGTCATCGGTCACGCGATGTTTAGTATATACCAAAATAGCTCACTGACCATCCACGAGTTGCCCTTAGGGGCCCTATGTTTAAAGATAGCTTGCCATGCAGCATCCATGGCAATGGTTTCCCATGGGGATCATGAGCTCAATTCATTCGTTAATGAAGTATTATATCAGCACGTGACTGTATCCTGAAAAGGGCCTACTCCAGCCTCGATATCACCAACGGCTTGGTTGCCTTTCGAAATGGCATTCCGAGAAAGATAAGTATGAATAGGACTATTACTGAAAACAAAAGAATCCCCATTTTCTTCTGATCAAATGCCTTTTCTGAATACCTGTGAGAGCAGCTGAATGATGAAAACCTGCAGCAACTTGATGAACTCTACACTGCTTTAAAGCTTTCACTGAAAAAGAACAACAGAAAAACCATGAGAACCAGGGCTCGAAATTCACACTCGCAAAATTGCAATATGCTAGTAAAGGTTTTAATTTGCGAGTGAAAACAATCTTCACTTGCAAATTTCTGTGATTCAATTTTCTTTAAGGTACAAGTTGGAGTCTGAAAACCTCTAACAATCATGGCATATTTACAAGAGTTTCTAAGCCTAATTCTTACCCAATGCATGATTAAAAGTAATATAATTTTTTTTATGTTATATTTTTATTTTTAACACTTTTTGTATTACAATTTTATTATATTTTTACACAGGGCTCCCACTGATAGCAGTTTCATATAACTGATGTGACTAACCTGTATAAATATGTTATTCTCGTCGTCATCATCATCATTGGTATTGCTATTATTAAATTTATAAAAGCTGCATTTCTTGTCATCTCGACATGTATTTTCTCTAATTCATTGTAACAATCAATTGCAAACTTGTAAATATAATTTCTGTTTGCATGCTTTCAAATGATTCCATTTTAAACAAACAATAAAAACATCACAATGTTTACCTTGAGTAGGAGTGGCAACACCTTTGGTCTGTGGATCTTGGATACCTAGTTGTCCTTTTTTGTTATCCCCCCATGACCAGACAGAGCAATCAGCTGAAATTAATATCAGCTAGATCATTAAAAAAAAGGTAAAGGAACAGAAATGCATATGTTGTAGTTGAAATTGACCATTCAGTTCAATTTGACCATGGGTCAAAACAAACTAGTTCAATTTGACCTGGTCAAAACAAACTTAAGTTCAAATTGACCATGGTCAAAACAAACTAGTTCAATTTGACCTGGTCAAAACAAACTTAAGTTCAAATTGACCATGGTCAAAACAAACTAGTTTAATTTGACTCAAACAAATTAGTGAGCACACATTGTTGACGGTTAGGTTTTTTTTAAATGTATAGGGGTAGGATTTGGATTAGTTCACATGATTATTGATTGTTTGAAGCAAACTAAAGCAAGAAAAAGAAAGGAGTTTCATGACAGATTCCATGTGGGTTACTACTTCATGTAAGTGTTGACTTGTTGACCTGAGAGGATCTGGGTTCTGGTTCAGTTACTTATATAATAAATATTGCTTCCAAATCAACAAGCGCTTGTGTGGCGCAGTGTCATAATAAAGTCAGTGGAAAACTGGGTGTGTCAAGGTAGAGCTGCTGAGTTCAAATCCCTCTGAGTTCAGTACGCGGTATTACATCTGAATGAAAGGGAAGTGTAAGTCTATGGGAGGGGAGAGAGAGGAGAGAGAGGAGGGAATGGATGGAAGGAAGGGAGAGGAGAGCGATTCTTTTTTAGAATCATTGATAGTGAAACCTAGGTTGGTTTGACCGGGTCAAATTGAACTAGTTGAATATGACCGATGGTCAAATTGAACTAGTTTGTTTTGACTTGTGGTCAAATTGAACTGAATGGTCAATTTCAACTACAACACATACATTATACAAAAGAAAACATGGAAGTAAAAGAACGATTAAATATAATTTATTGCTTTGTTGGTATATTAAAATTTTACTTCCTGGAAGATGTGTGGCTACCTAAGCTTTTAAGAATTTGAGACAGGAATGGAACTGGCATTGAACCATCCATGCTATAGACTGGTTTGTAAACCAAGCTACATGTACATTGTAGCCATACAATTGTCATTATCATGTCCACTGGTGACAAGTTATGAGTTCATAGTGATCTAGTTCACAAGAGCAGCCATTGTACTTACTAGAGTGCTTGAAACATACCTAACACAGCAAGAGAGTGGCGTAATCCAGCAGCTATGCCGACAACTGGGAAGCCAGGAGAAACCTACTGAGGGCAATGAAATATGTACACTGGATTAATGTGATGACAGTACATTGAAGTGGGGCAAACCCCAAGTTCTCATTTCAGTCAGGGCTTTACATGTAAATACTGGTAGTTTTTCTGACTGGTTTTATAAAATTATATGCAAAACCCTAGAATAATTTAACTGTAAAGGTTTGGGGATATTTTACCAAGTCGAATTAAGTTTTAATAATCACTAATCAATCACAAATTAAAATCTCAAGGTAAAGAGAAAACAGGTACATGTAAAGCATATATTGTAAAATCCCAGTTATATATTATCCTCTTCCCCTAACCTATCTTCCCATCTATACATTGACTAAAAGGTTGGCTAAATTGTCATAATGTTTCATGCTTGTTCATGCTTGAATACTAGTAAAGAAATTTATCATTCATGAACACTTCTTATAAATTTTGTGTGGATATTGAAAAGTCACTAGTGTGAAAGAGCTAGCTAGTGTTAAAGCAGTTTTCTGTTAAGGAATCTCAGATCATTTGTGTCATCCTGGAATATTAAGCCCCCCTCCCTCAGATATAATCCCCCTCAAATCCCCTTACGAAGATGTAAGCCGAGTAAGCAGAATTCTATATTATTCCATGCAGATAATCCAGCTGTTGATTTAACATATCCTTCCGATCCCCTGATAACAAACCTTGCATAAAACAGGAGTACTTTGTTGTCCTCCAGACTTGCCTAGCCCTAACTGTCCAAAAGCATTTGATCCAAAAACAAAGAGCTCACTATCTTCTGTAAGAAAAAAAAAATCAGAAATGGGGAAAAAGGAAATAAAAATGTGAATTTTTTTGGGGGGATACAAATGGGGAAAAATGTTTGAGACTGATGGTGAGCACATCTATATTGTAACCCAGCACCCAAAAACCAGTGGCTATATAAATTTAATCAGGACCTGATGTGATTGTGGGGGAGGGGGAAGTCTGATGGGGGGAGGGGGGCAGTTCCTTGGGGAATGGGGTCTATTGGCTCCCCTGTTTGACACTGGTAACACCCCTGACTGCAAATAATTAGTATTCACATCTTCTCTGACAATGACATTATTAGTTGACATTATCAGTCTAGCAATTAGTAGGTAATATAACAACATTCTAGGACACTAGACAGCAACAATAAATGGCACCACAGAAACTAGAAGAATCAACGTTAATCCACCAAAACCCGGCAAAACTCTACTTGTGTCCGGCATTTTTTTCTATGCTTGAATGATTTTGGTGAATGCATCGTGTTAGTTGACCCAGGCAGTAGGGTACGTAACCCTACCTGAATCATTTTGCTTGTAAACCTGGGCTATATTTGACCCCAGTGCTATCTCCTTGTAGACAGGCCCTCACTTGCCAAATGTTTTAGTTCCATTGGCAATGGTATTGGTTGCAATTTCGAGCCCATTTGGGAAAATATTAATATCACAGTCACATAAAATTATACAGTTTTGGAATATATTATACCTGTTACCACCAATGTGTGATTCCATCCACATGCAACTTTTCTAACTGGTGATATTAACATGACACAATGGAGGGTTGTTCTGTCCTGTTTGTCATTCAGTCCCAGTTGACTTTTATTATTCCAGCCACTTGTATAAAGTTGACCTTTTCCTGATCACAATAACAGCAAATACATAGATATTATATGGCCGCATATTTGTGTGTGTGTTATATTACAACAAATTCACTACAATTAAGAATATAAAAACCATATCTCCAAGCTGCCATGTAATATTCTGTTTATGGGCAATTCCACAGTATTTTGCATGTCACGGAGGAAAAAATCACAAGATTGAAAGCTGCCTAACAATTAGATACTTGAATTTAAACAAACTTTTGAACCATCGTGTATACCATTTTCAATAGCTCTTTAGGTGTGATGTGATGAATTTCAAAATGTTTTGTAAAATACCCAGGGAGATATTATCTTTAATGTTAGCTGTCACGTAGGGGAACAGAGAAGTCACAAAAAGTACAATTCCAAAACTAACCCCAAATTCCTGTGAATATATAAAAGCTACAACTTTATATATATAAACACAAGTTTTATTAAACATTTAGTTCATCAACTAACAAATGACATTAAATAATCAAATGTTTAATTTCTCTAACTTCTCCAGCTAGGAGGTAAGTCAAAAGGACCAGCGTCACAGAGGGGAAGTCACAGAGGGCAAAGTTTTGCCATAACAATGCCATACCAATTTTGTCTTAATTAATTCCACTGGAATATTAATTTAACTTATATAACATTATGTAATTATCCTGGGAACATAAACAAGGCCTATGAGCAATCAAACGTATTACTAGTTACATTTACATGGAGCACATGGCAAAGGTTGCCCACAATGCATTGCTGCTATGAGCATGCTCAAATGAACTTTTGCCCACAATGCATTGCTGCTATGAGCATGCTCAGAGGTTACAATTATCTGATTTGGGTACAAACAATATATATTGTGTTGAATGTAAGACGTGGTCTTGGGTTTTACTAGTGGTTTATTCCTAAACAATAAGCCATATACAACTGAGGATCTCGTACGAGTTCTAGCCGACCGTCTCAGTAGTTTTACTGCCACGTGTAGACACTCAAGCGTGACGTGTTCTGATTGGCTGTGGTACATTAGCATATACAAAATGGTAGGTAAAACAAGTCACGCAACTTGTTACATCTTCCTTTTTCTAACCGAACAAACATACATGTAACATAAAATAATGTCTACAGTCTCTAAACTGATGACATAGTCAAGGGATGTGATAATCCTTATGCCACTCTGGGGCTTTGCCCTTCCGTGCTGATCGTCTCAGGGTGGTTGGTTCACGGCTCGCACTAGCCGGTTCGTCTGGTGGTCCTTCCATCGGTTCAGCTGTGATATCCTGTGAGCGGTCATCGGGTACTGGGTCCTGCTGTTGTAGACCTAGATGCTGCTCACCCGTACTGACAAGCTGTCTCCGGTTACGTCTGTAGATTCCGGGACCGACCTTGACTTCGTAACTCCTGGGTCCAACTTGACCTGTGCATGTGCCTGCATCCCATCTGTTCTGCCCGGGGAGTTTCATGCGGACTGTTTCTCCAATGCTGATTGGATCCAAGGGTTTGCTATGCTTGTCGTAATAGTGTTGTTGGCGTTGCTTGACTCCAATCAGAGCACGGGTATCTTCTTCCGTTGCAAATTGTGGCTGCAGCAGAGAGCCGGCAACTGGAAGAAGTGTCTTGCACCTCCGTCCCATGAGACGCTGGGCTGGGCTGGTACCGATTCCTGCAGAGGGCGTGTTGCGCCAGTCTAGTAGTGCCTGAAACTCTGACTTTCCGGCTTCCTTGCACTTGGAGAACAGTCTCTTCACTGTCTTGACAGCATTCTCAGCCTTTCCATTTGACTGGGGGTAGTGTGGTGAAGAGGTCTTGTGTTCAAACCTCCATGTTTTTGCGAACACAGCAAACTCCGCAGATGAAAACTGAGGCCCATTATCTGTGATAAGGGTGTCTGGAACCCCGAACCTAGCAAACACTGCCTTCATTTCCTTGATCACACTGCGGGACGTTGTTGTAGTTAGACGGGCTACTTCAATGTAGTTACTGTAATAGTCGCACATAACTAACAGTGTTCGGTTATCAAAGTCGCAGAGATCAGCGCAGACTTTAGCCCATGGGCGGGCGACAAGCTCATGTTGCATGAGGGGCTCTTTCCCTTGACCACTGCGATGCGCGAGACATATGTCGCACTTGGCAATGTAATCTTTGAGCTCTGTTGCCATGCGTGGCCAGTAGAAGATATCTCTTGCCCTTCGTATGCATGCTTCGATGCCTATGTGCGTTGAATGAATTTCTTCGATCAGTTGCTTGCGCATGACTGTTGGGACCACCAGTAGTTGTCCTTTAAATATCAGCTCATCCTGTATGGTTAGTGAGTCGCGCACGTCAAAGTAAGCCTGTGCGTACTCTGGTACCTCAGCTCTGTTGTCTGGCCAGCCTTGCATTATGACCGCGCGGAGCCTTTGCTGTACAGGATCATCAGCCGCAGCGTTCTTTAGCTGCTGCCATCGGTCTTCGGTCACTGGAAGCCAAGTACGATGATCGATATCCTCCAACTCTCTGGTGAAGGCGCATGTGTTGACTTCCGGAAGATACGCTCGACTCAGCGTGTCTGCAAGGTGCATGTCTTTCCCTTTCTTGTATCTGACGTGCAGACTGTATTTCTGCAGTCGCAAGAGCATGCGCTGCAGACGCGATGGAGCTGAAGACAGCGGCTTTAGGAAAATAGGCTCCAGTGGCTTGTGATCGCTTTCAATGTTGACCAGTTCGCGGCCATACACATAGGCTTCAAAACGATCACAAGCGAAGACTATCGCAAGCAACTCTTTTTCGATCTGCGCATATCGTGTTTCCGCTGGCGTCAATGCTCGCGACGCATAAGCGACTGGCTGACCGTTTTGCATCATAGCAGCACCTAGTCCTGATTGCGATGCGTCACACTGTAGGGTCACTTCTTCGTCTATGTTGTAGTAACGCAGTACAGGGGTGCTCGTGACTGCATCCTTTAGTCTGTCAAGTGCAGTTTGTTGTGCATCACCCCAGAACCACAGAACATCACTCTGTGTCAACTCCCTTAGTGGTTTCGTGATGTCTGACAGGTGAGGGAGGAACTTAGCGAGGTACTGTGCCACTCCAAGGAGTCTCTGCACACCCGCTTTATCTGTTGGAGTTGGCATCTCAACAACGGCTCAAACTTTAGCAGGGTCCACTCGGAGTCCCTTGTCCGTCGCCGTGTGTCCAATGAATAGCACTTCTGGCTGCCTCAGCTTGAACTTCTCGTCGTTCAGTCTGACATTTCGTTCTTCACATCGCTTCAGAAATGCCAACAGGTGCCTGTCGTGGTCCCGGGTTGCTTCTTCAAACGAGTCGCCAAACCCAACCGCGAGAAAATCATCTGCTACTACCTCAATGCCGTCGAGGCCTTCAATGAATTCATGCATTCTCCTCTGGAAAACCTCTGGCGCTGAGGAAATTCCAAAGGGCATGCGTTTCCACCGATAGCGGCCAAATGGTGTCTGGAAGGTCGTCAGGTAGGTTGATTCTTCCTCTAGGCTCACGTGCCAAAAGCCATTTCGCACATCCATCATTGTGAAGACCTTTGCCCCATGTAGCCGTGTTGCAATGTCTTCAATTGTTGGGAGCTGATAATTCTCTCTTTGAATGGCGCGGTTTAGGTCCTTCGGGTCTAAACAGATACAAAGTTTTCCGTTCTTTTTAGGAACGGCCACGATGGAGCTGATCCACTCTGTGGGCGTTGTCACGGGCGCTATGACTTCTTGGGCCACAAGATCATCCAGAGCATCCCTAAGCTTGGGCTTGAGCGCAACTGCAATGCGTCGGGGTGCATGCTTAACTGGCGAGACTGTCTCATCGAGTCGTATCTTATATGTGCCATCTAACTGCCCGATTCCCTCGCCGAAGACCTTCGGGAACTTTGTCAGCAGCTCTTGTTTGGTCAACACGGTGTGCTGGTCCTCTATGGCGCATACTTGGGCTTTGTCTGTCTGTGGTTTATTCAACAGGTCATTGTCTTTGTAAACAATAATGTTCATTCCTAAACATGCCTTCCGACCTAAGATTGGGCGAATCTCGTTGCTGTCCACTAGTCGGCAGTCTAGTAGACACGTAGCCTCGCCCCTCCAAACGCGTATACGTACTTGCCCGATTACCTTTATCTTCGAGCCCCCATAAGCGACAAGGGCGGCTTTGAGTGGTTTCACCTTCTCAAGCTGACTATCCTTCGATGCCATTTTGTATATGTGTAGCGGTATCACGTTACACTGGGCCCCCGTGTCTGGTTGAAAGCGAATGAAACTGCCAGATTCCAGCTTCAATGACACTAGCTGCGAATCGTCCAGTTTAATTGCTGAAATCTCTTCTGTTTGGTAGACTTCCGATTCATCGTCTTCTGGATCTTCGGTCACTTTGACTTCTTTTTGTCTACACACTGCAGCGAAGTGATTTTTCATTCCACAGTTCAGGCAGTCCTTTCCCTTTGCGGGACACGATTCCGGATTTGCCGGATGTTGATACCCGCAGTTGCCACATTTGCCTTGTCCTTGACCTTTGTGTGTCGATCTTCGTGTGTTTTTATTTCTTCTAGAGACCGACTTCGGGCGTTCTTGGTCTGTTGTTCGATTTACTTCAGATCCTGTGGTGTCACCCACGATTCTCATTTGGGCCAGCATACTCTCAGACGCATGACAAATCTCATCTGTTTTAGCTAGGCTAAGATTTGTTTCTCTTAGCAGTCTCTCTCGCACTTTGGTGTCACTTATGCCAAATATTACCCGGTCCCTGAGGATTTCTTCCGGTGTAATTGTGCCAAAATCGCATCCTTCTGCTAGCTTTCGTAGGGCGGTCTTGTACTGGTCGTACGACTCTCCAGGTTCCTGCATACGTCGATTGAACCGGTATCGTTCAAACGGGACATTCCTGCGTGGCATACAATACGCTTCAAATTTCTCGGTCACCGGGATAATCTTTGCTTCATCTCCTTCATTTGCCCAGCCTGTGAACGTAGAGAAAACCTCACGAGCTTCCTCTCCAATTACTGTGAGAAGGGTTGCAACTTGAACCTGTTCAGACTTCTTGTTCAATTCTGTAGCGAGAAGATAATTTCTCCATGCCAGACGAAATTTCTTCCATTTCTCTGAAGCGTTCGAGCTGTGTATTTCTAGAGGCGCCGGAGGCGGTAACGCAAATCCTGAGGCCATATTTTCATTCGAAATGACCAAAGCACTGTTGCTGATTTACTCTGTGTTAGTAGTTTACCGCTGCCGCCATGTAAGACGTGGTCTTGGGTTTTACTAGTGGTTTATTCCTAAACAATAAGCCATATACAACTGAGGATCTCGTACGAGTTCTAGCCGACCGTCTCAGTAGTTTTACTGCCACGTGTAGACACTCAAGCGTGACGTGTTCTGATTGGCTGTGGTACATTAGCATATACAAAATGGTAGGTAAAACAAGTCACGCAACTTGTTACATTGAATGTATGAAAATGATACATTTTATGCAATTTCTAAGTAATTTAAACTGCTTTTTAAGTTTTAATTCCCCTCAGTGACACTTGTTATTATTGAAATAGAACAAAGAAAACTTGCAGTTCAGATTTTGTTTTCATTTGTATAGTTGCATTGAACTTGAACTCAGAAATTTATAAAATACATATTGTGAATTTTGTTTGGACTGTTTTGGAAATATCAAAACCGTTATACCTAATTTTGTCATGGAGGGGAAAATTCCCTCTTGGACAAGCTATAGCAACACCCCCTTAACAGCAACTGAAATTATTTTTTGTTTCTCTATTAGTGTGTGTGAAGAACTGTGTCCTGATATTTTGTATTTGTTTTTGACATAAAGCAAGTAGCTCATAGGATTTTTGTGGTTTTCCCCTCCGGGACAGGCAATTTTGTATTTCAGCTAATTAATGATAATTTATGACAAGATAAGAGTGTGCCTACATTTCAAAATGATATTTTTTTATACTTTAGTTATTAAATAATGGCAAAATGCAATGATCTTGTAAGTTTTCAGTAATTAAGAATTCAGAGTTCCATGTCCCAAATACTGTGGAATGGCCCTTATTATAAATTGTAGGGTTTTTACACATGACATCAATGTGTGATGTCACAGCTGCCATGTATTTTTTCTAATATGTAAGTGATGTAGAGCAGATTTTGTATGAGTGGGACAATTAACTACAGCAATTACTACAGCACGATTACTGTATGGTATGTTGTGACATTGAAATGGTTTACCTATTGTTTTCCCTTTGGTTACAGATCAGGTAATAAAATAATAATATACAATGTACATGCAATGACTTTTCGAATTTGATTGGCTGATAGCAGCTGTATTTCTGCTAAACACCAATGCCAAATAATATAATGTAATACATGTACCAGTGCTGATTCATGTAATGCCCGAGTGCCAAATCATGTAATAATATTATTAACAAGTAATCATATGGCTTTCTCATGCAATTCTGGATTATTTTGAACTCGTGAGATTTTTCAAAGAGCTCAACTGATTGCATTCACCCTATAGGCTAATGAAATTTTGGTACTCTTTGAAAATCACACTTGTTCAAATCCAAATTGCACTCAAATACATATTATGATTACCTATAATTATGGTAATGCCTATAGACATGCCATAGTTTGTGCCACTCGTATTACAAAATCTGCTCTATTACCTGGATGGTATTTAAATTGACTTGGTGAATAACAAAATAATTAGAAATAACTCACATGTATAACTGACACTGTACACATGCAGAAGTGAGCTAAATTATCTTGATTGGCGTGCAATGCAATTGTTTCTATTCTGTTTTTGGTTTCACAGCAAATAACAATTGCTATTATCAGTTTATGTCAGCTCGTACATGTATGAATAACAAGAATTCAAGATATAAACGGTTGTCATTATGCACCTATCAATGTTAAAGCATGAGGGGGCAGGAGGCAGGCAACGGGTGGGTATGTATGTATATAAATATATATATGTACATGTAACATATAATAATAATCTATTTAATAGGTTTAGTTAATTAAGTAATATACCTTCCAGCCTTGTAAACATGTAAATGGTGGTCCCAGCTAGATAGCTGTATGGTTTTTTTTGGGCCCTCCAACTCAGTTTATATCTTAATTATGTTATACTTGTAATTGTATGAGTGAAATAAATGTTTTTGTCGTTGTTGTTGTTGGGGATTTGACAGGCAGGGCTATCTGAGGGTGGGGATTTTGACATATGCTGCCTGCCCCAGGGTGGGATTATTTATAGGAAACATAAGGGAGATAGAGCAGTGGAGTAGGGAATTTTGATATTTTTGACCAAACGTGTTGTCCCAAGGCCAAGGGTAGGAATAATTTGACATTTGTTTGGAAGAAAATGTCAACTCCCCACCAAAAAATTCTCTGCCCCTGCCACCTCGGGCTTAACATTGATAGGTGCATTATACCTGAAATTAAAGCTGTGTGTCCTCCTCCACCTGTAATAGCAGTTACGTCGACTGGAGAATCGACAGTCGAATCAGGACACACGATATCTTCATTGTGTCTACAAATCAACTGGCCATAGCTGTTTGCACCCTGTATAGCACAACAAAACAAATAAACTACGCATGTTTTAAGCACTTGATACTCTTAATAATTCTGAACCGATTTTAGATGAGTACTACGAAATGGGAATTAATAGCGGATTGTTACCCAGGAAATTATTTTAGTTGAGCAATCTGTTGATTCTTCCGCCATTTGGAATCCAAGTCAGACTAGTGCCAGTCTTTCAAGAGGTTGTCGTTTTGTTTGCCACAGGCAGACCAATCTATGTGTTTGTGAATTTCAAACGTTGTTTTCTTTGTGGTTTTTCTTCTCTTGGAACAATTTTAGGGTGTTTTTAGGTGGTGAGCCGAGGTGACCGAGGTGGATGAAAAACTCCTAAAACACTCTAAAATGGTTCCAAGAGAAGAAAAACCACAAAGGAAACAACATGGGAGCGAAACTGGGTATGTTTATTTATACATCATACACAATTTGAAAGGATTTGTAAAACCCCACACATATCAGTTTCACAATCATATTTTCACAAATCCATAGATTGGGCTGCCTGTGTGTTTGCTCTTTTTCCTGTCAGTTCTACTCTCGTGATCTCGGCGATTGTTAGGCATGTCGGGGTTTCTTTCCAATTTCGGGTTATTATTGATGCACACATGAACTGGCGCCCGAGGTGCATTAGCGCAACCGTCAGTATAGCCTGATTTTCAGACGGTCGAGGTCGTCCGCTCCTTCCTCCCACCTCCTAGCCTGATTTTCAGACTGTCGAGGTCGTCCGCTCACTTCCTCCCACCTCCCGGCCAGTCTGATGGACTTTGGCAGAAACCGTGTTCTGGCCATTGTTTCATTTCGACCAATCAGAGCGAAAGTTTTATTTTTAGAGAACTGAGGTATGCGTGGAATGTCTAGTGAAGCCAAATGGCGGACGATACAAACGGACTTGATATGGCTTTGGAGAAAGCGTGCGAAACTTTCGACATTTCTGAATTATTTCCCGAACAGAGAAAGGCATTATTATACTTCGTTTCCCGAAAGGACCTTTGCTACCACAGCTACATCTATAAGGCGACGACCAGGTCGAGAATCGAGAGAGGAGAAATTATGTAGCCTTCTACAACTTCTACAGATCGCCAGAATCACGGCTCTTTCATGCACTGCAGAATATGTTCTACAGCTTCAAACTTATAGAAACAGACGTGTACCGGGAAAATCTGATAGGAAGCGCTATCGATATCGCGATGTTTATGAATCTACTAGCTACGGGCTTTGGAAAATCATTAATGTTCCTCGACTGCTTTGTATGCCGTATTAAAATGTAATGTCTCCTAGAATGTTGGTATTTAGAAGACCAAATATTTCATGAAATGTAATGATTTTATAGTTTCACCACAGGCAGTCCAGACTCGATATATATTTCCCGCTTTTTGGGTTACCTGTGGTATGTTTCATAAGCGATCTCGGAAGAGTTTACATAATTGCTCCTTGTGAATTCTCTTTTCCGATTCCTACGAAATAAGCCTTCAATAATAAAAGATTGATACTTAATGAAGTTTTGTGAGTGGTTTTGGGGTGATGTGGGGACTTCTGAAGCAGTTTATTAGGCACCTCAAAGACCACAGGCAGCCCAAGCTCACGATTTGTGGCTCTTACAAATCCTACGTAGATTACGTGATTGCTCGCGCAAGATTGATTGCGTGATAGCGCGCGCTAGAGTCACCGTTTTCTCCAGAAATTTTCCTTGTCATCTTCATACTTCATACTTTATTCATCTTTCCTTAAAAAGGCTTTTCAAAGACAAAATACAAATACAATACAACTACAGTGTACATGATAATTCGAATTATATCTATTAATTTAACCTATTTTGAGTTTGATATAATTTGCTCTTCAGCTTTCGCTTGAAACTTAAAACGTCTTTACTTAATTTCAGTTCATTATCTAGTGAGTTCCATATTTTTACTGTTCTGTAATAAAAACTTATCTGACCACTCGCAGATTTGTATGTGTTGTATGTTGTTAATTGTATGTGTTGATTTCTCATCGTGGTAAAAATAAAGGTAACGAAATAACATTTTGCAATAAATGTACCTCGAGTGTCCTTTTCTTATGTCCTTTGGTATTCTCTGCTATTTTGGGCTAGTTTGGATTGGTTTTAGAGAGTTTTTGATTTTTGAGATCTCTCTCTCTATAATGAAATGACAAGGCTGCACAGTCCGTTGAGCACATCAAATCACTCGAAGGGCAAAAACACACTCTAACACACTTCAATCGTCGCCAGACTCCACAAAAGGACGTACCGAATAACTGTCAACGTTTATTTCGGGGTGGAATTCCAAAAAATTACATTTTAGCCCTCGTAAACCGCATATTTGTGGTATCAAAACCGCTATTTGAATACCCGCAGATGCTGGTAACTTAGTCCCGAGACAGCGGGACATCCCGCGGATGGGAAATGCGCTCTGATTGGTTGGTCGTCGTCACGTGGGGTTCGTAAGACACCACCACGTGACGACGACAAAGTCCATCAGACGGGGAGGTGGAAGTGAGCGGACGACCTCGACCGTCTGAAAATCAGTCTACCGTCCGTAGTGACGGCCCGGAGCGATTACGGGTCGTGTAATTTGTGGGTCACGCCACTGATGCACTTCTGCAAACGACACGACAAACAGGGACAGCAGGAATGTAGCTTCGAAATCCTATACCGCGTACAAAGGTTACCGCGTACCACTGAAAGAAGGTTCGCTTCGGTCCTAGTTTAATATTTGGAAGAACTGCAGTTTAATTCAATTAATTTTACCAGCATGGATCCATCGAAACATGAACAAGAACTTGTTGAATTGCCGGAAGATGGTGCGAGTGGCCAAGGAACGACAAACGTTGCATTTCAGCCTGACACGAGCGAACCGAGAAGGCAATCGACCGGAGATGCTGTTTCACAGGGATCGGGAAGTGATAAGGTGTATTTG
Organism: Actinernus sp. WN-2022; assembly: GCA_030867875.1. Classification (NCBI taxonomy): domain Eukaryota; kingdom Metazoa; phylum Cnidaria; class Anthozoa; order Actiniaria; family Actinernidae; genus Actinernus; species Actinernus sp. WN-2022. The sequence continues at coordinate 39,759,139 of JAOWCC010001751.1, forward strand.
GAGGAATCTCAGGGTAAATTTAAATACAATTGGAAGCAATTTCTACCCTTTGCTCCAAGGTTAGTCGAGTTTCATTATTGTAGTACCAGTTGAGAACGAAATCTTCTGCAGTGAGCAAATTGCGCATTGCGCTGATTCTCCACTCGTGATGTATGTAACTTAATGCTATATTTACGGGCTCTTTTTGGGAGATTGCTTTTCGAAGGGTATTCAATATTCATATACATGAATATTGATAATATGGCGGTAATAAATGACTACGTTAATAAGAGTTCACGCATGACTGCCATAATTACACAACGCTTGGAATTCATTCCGCGATGACTTATCGCTTAAAACTTCTTATTACAAATCGCAGTCAAAATACGATACTTTATATAGGGTATGACGAAGTAAACCTTGACCTCTCTGTTTGTGTTCATTTTACATGTAGCAACACACGCGAAAACTGATAATTATGTCTATAGATTTATTTTCAAGATGATGGCATTAAATTCTAAATTCTCGTCAAAGATGTTATGTTATGCCGGAGATGAGCTGCGTCACGGTACACTTAATTTGATTATATCGAATTATAACTGCAATCCAATTAAAACAACACATGCTGAGAAATTATGTTAGGTGTTTTAGGAAATTATAATCAAGATAATCATGTTATGACGATCGATTCGTCACGGGGCTAAACATAATTTGACTGCCAACTGACATCAAATCGACTGAATTAGCTTGTATATTTGTTGTCCCAATTTGAGATCGTGTGACAGCTCTCTGTTTTCAATTAGTGAAACTTATACATTTCTTCAAAGGAAAAGGTCAGATGACCTGAATTGGGACAAACTGTATGCTGTTGACCATTTTTACTGTGAGAACGCAAAGAACACACCATCTAAGCTAGCCAATGGGAAAGGGAGAAAACAAACGATCTTTGAATCACAACATTCTGCATATACGAATTTACAAATAAATGTAAACTTCAAAAATTATCTAAAAGTGCATTACTTCGATGGTTTCTCGAATTCGAAATTACGAGAAAGAAGAATACAAAAAGGACATTTTTTTACAGTCCCTGCTGTTCAGCCCTTTCGGAGCATTACCTAAATTTTAACAAGAGCACATCTGGGCTTTCACTCGGGCCACATGAGATTGAAGATGAAATACACCTTTGAAATCCTCTTAGTAATAACCAAAGGGAAGAATTATTAGCCGAATTTAGCAGTCTTTAGGAGTGGCCGGTAGCGCGGTGACTTTCATTCTCTGCTCCCCTAGTATATATGTAATTTAATATTTTTGATTTTTCTCGTATGTTGACCTTTTAATTTAAACACTACTTATTCGTTTAACACACTGCATTTGAGCAGGCATATATTCATTGTTTTGAACCCGAGAATTAACCGTACTACCGTACTTCATGGTCCCTTTCTTTAGTAGTGGGTTGTCGGTCAGGTGATTGTAAACTCTCGTCATTTAGCACAGAAAATGTATTCTGATGAATAGGGATCGGGTTGCCATGTAAGAAAGATGGCTCTTGAACAAACTGATTCGTTGCTAAAGCTTCAGTAGGTTGGGTAGTCTCGGAACACTGGAGACCTTGGTCTTTCATTGTCTTCTTTTTTGTATTCTTAATTATTTTTTTTAAGTTTGAAAGTTGTATCTCAGCTTTATTATATCCGCTTTCAACTCGCCATTTTCAACTTCTAGGTCAACAAGAGCCCATCTGGGCTTTCACTCGGGCCACATGAGATTGAAGATGAAATACACTTTCATTTGAAATCCTCTTAGTATCAAGTCGTGCTTTAATTCGCCAGTGAGAACGTCAAAAAAACAGACTGGTCTATTAATCGCTTTTATGGCATGACTATGAGAACGCAGGATTCGAACAACAGAATACTGGCAATTCAAGTGTATAAATGCAATACAATGACATATTCAGACTTTGAATTTGATTGAAAATAGATCAAAAACTCGGGGAAATGTCCGGCTAAAACTGTATGAATAAATGTGAAATGAAACATAAATTTCATAGCAAGAAAAACAATTGTAATTCCTATAAATGAGAAAGCTCTTCTATTAACTTGCAGATTGGACAATTGTAATGCATTGCTCTATGGGCTGCCTAAATATCTCGTTCAGAGGCTGCAATCGGTCCAAAATTGTGCAGCACGTCTTGTCACTCGTACGTTTAAGTTCGCACATATTACGCCTGTGCTTCGGGAACTTCATTGGCTTCCCATAGAGCAGCGTATTATATTTAAGATTCTCCTCTTAACCTATAAGTCTTTAAATAATCTAGCACCCTCATACATTAGTGATCTTCTTCATATTTACTCTCCGAGAAGGAATCTTAGGTCATGTAGTCAGCACTTTCTTATAGTACCAAAATCGAGCTTGAAGAGTTATGGCGATAGGATGTTCTCGGTGGCCGCCCCAAAACTTTGGAACAATCTTCCTTTAGAAATAAGACTAAGTGACTCGGTTTCTGTTTTTAAATCTCGTTTAAAGACATACCTTTTTAAGAAAACTTATTTTTAATCACATGGTCGTATACTTTCTTAGTAATGTGTTTTTAACTTTTTAGTATTTTAACTTTTTAGTAGTTATTAATATATAGGAATTGTAAAGCGCCATAGGGCAGTTAGTGTATATGGCGCTATATAAATGTGTTATTATTATTATTATTATTATTAAGCCGCTTCTCATATACACAGACTGTTTCACAAAAAACATTTGCACTTATCGACACAAGAATTCAGTTGACCTTTCAAATAATTTATTCTGAGGTACGCATACTCTAAATCAGATGTTAAATAAAGCGATAATTAGAAGGAAAAGTACATTAACAGACAAACTGAGAGGAAATTTATTCAAATCAAAAAGAGTTTACTTACAGTACTTACGTAACTGAACTTTCGTTTTGGATCTTTTGGTAGTGCACCCACCTTCGTGCACATATGCACTGAATCGGAATGAAAGTCGAAGCCTACCTCGAACTTAACTTTCAGCTAACCTGTTTCCTTTCATTCCACAATGAATAATAATCTCATAAAGTAAGCCCGTAGCTTTCAATAAATTTGCCAGTGTCTGAATGAAACAGCTAGATCTTTTCCAATTTCTCTCACGAGTCACGGCAGAAGACAGTCTGAAGCTACAAAACTTGAATTTTGATCCTCTTCACAGTAACGTAATTTAACGTCTCAGATATTATATATATGCCCTATTTCAGCTAGCGCTGCTTGGCTCAATTGAGGGTTTCTGCCGTCAAAGTTCATTTTTTGTTTCAGTTTTCCGACATGTATAATGTCTCGAGCTCTCAATCCAGTAGAAAGACTCTTATTCTGTCGTAAAACATGCCTTAGCTGTACAAGACCGCCCACGATGGAATAGATTTCTGACAATGACTCGTTGAAAGTGATATCTCCTTGTCTCGCCTTGTCTGAGAGCTTTGAACTTTCTTATCTGAGCGCGCCTGACGAGATCTAACCTTTGATTATAATTCGATACCCGTTGATATCCAAACGTGTTTGGATATTGTATTTCGCTTACGTTTCTAAATGTACATTGGATCTGTCCAAACAGCGCTGATCGAATGTATTACGGCTCCTGGTTGTTCATGTATTTTTATGGTCAACAAGAGCGCCAGTTGAAATATCCTGAGCCTGTTGGAAGGCTTTCGCCCTCGCGGGTCGACCATTTTGATTTACTGTATTCACTTATGTAAGTACAGTTTAACCTGGCGATTGTTGCGTGACCAGCACAGTGCAATCTGATTGGTTTGAATTTGACCTTTAACGCATGCGCAGAAGCCGTCTGACACCAATTAAAAAAATAATAATAACGACTTGCATTTTAAGACTCGGCGCTGCCACAGGCAGCCCGAGTAATAATACGCGATGACAGCATCTTGATTTCGGTCTTGTATATATTATCTTGCTGCACTAATTTTGATGTGACGAGTGTAAGAATTCATTACGCATATCAGTTAGGTCAGCCTCCATGTTACAAATCAAGGTCATTAATCGTGAATAATCTAAAGAATTCCGTCTCTTCCGGTTTGAATTTGACTCATGTGTATGTTGCTTTTGGAGTTTCAAGAATATGTTGATCCAAAACTACAGGCTCTTGGGGTTTTTCATTGACTTGTGAACTTGCAGGCTCTGTAATTTGTTTTGTTTTCTTAGTATAACATAAAGTGTTGAACATGTTCATGTTCTCAAGCATGTCTCTACTTTCATCTGTAATCTGGGAAACTCAATCTTTGCCCATGCCTTGGCACATAACTATTTCTGTTGTTAAGTAGACGTGGATGATTATAAGTAAAATCCTTCGACAGCTTGTACCGTTTCCGCTAGGTCAATATCCTCGCTGGAACGAAATAACTTGATCTCAATACTCTCTGATCCAACTCAAGTTACGGTAATGTAAATCTCCGACAGTTTTTAAGAGACTCATAATATTGGTCTTGAAGTGCCTTCACCCAAAATAAGATGTTCTCCTCGGATGTTTTAAATGTAGCACAGCGAGCCGTTGGCTTATAGATTCCAATATCTATTTCTTCGAATTTTAGCTTTCCGGATCCTGGCCCCTTCACTGGCTTCAGGTCGTCGTACGTGTCGTATATAAAATGACTGGCCATCTGGGTAAAAAACGCGGTCCTTCGGCTCCGACAATAGCGCCAGTTGAAATATCCTGAGCCTGTTGGAAGGCTTTCGCACGACTGAAGTTAAATAAAACATTAAACTGGCTTACATTTGAGAGATGAGACTCAAATTAGAGAGAAAGTTCCTCGCGGGTCCTCCGCCATCTTGCTATACTGTATTAAATTATGTAAATAAATTAACCTGGCGATTGTTGCGTGACCAGCACAGTGCAATCTGATTGGTGTGAATTTGACCTTTGACGCATGCGCAGAAAGCTTACTACACTGAATAAAAAAATAATGACGACTTGCATTTTAAGACTCGGTGCTGCCACAGGCAGCCCGAGTAATAATAACGGCTTGCATTTTAAGACTCGGTGCTACCACAGGCAGCCCGAATAACTAGCAATTATGTAATGGCCGGTCACTTGACCAAAGAACAAATCATAATTATGTTAAAGGTGCGGTCACGGTAATAGACTTCGCGTTCCGGGCCGGAAACAGCTATTTCCACCGATTTTGATACGAACTCACGAACCTCTCGGCCATGTGGGATGCTTAAAATCAAAGTAAATATGCAAAAATGACTAACAAAACAGTGTATATAAACAGTCTCCAGGGAACATATTGAAAATCATTTCAATGAAGCATTGAGGGAGGAAGTTTAACTGTTTGTATCCAATTAACAGCCACCAACCGAGCGATTACTCAATACATGCGCAGTACCATGACATAGCCCTTTAAACCTATTCAAGTAATTTGCCGAGAGGTTATAAACAAACTACTTGAAAGCAATAAATCTCTTGGGGATGCACCCGTCAAGATTCATTCGTTTCTTGTGTTTTGACGGTTAAACACTTGAACTCGTTTATTTTAAATAAAGCCATGGAATGGAGCTCACTTTGGTGTAAGCACAGCCAAGAGCTTGGGAACCAGATTGATGATAGCAAATTGACATGATAATTACATTCACTATTATATTGACATGATAATGATATTATATTATTTCAAGTTGTTCTATATCGGCCGGGCTTCGAAAACAGAATGGAAGTCAAGCAAGAAATATCGTCCAAGATCGTGACCTTCAGGTTTTGGGATTATTCGATTCTGTGCTAAGCACAGACGCAGTAACAGGAATAATAACAATAAGACAAAGATATACGGTGAATACTGGATACAGCCCGGTAACCTACAGTCATAACATCAGGCTGAAGAGTAAAACAAAGTTTGTTTAGAATCAGCAAGTGGAAGCCGTGAATAAAAACAAAAAGAACAACGGCTACTAGTAGTACAAAATATAATTGCAACTACATGAACAACTTATCTTAAAGCAAGAACCAATCTGACCACGGGCCAGGCAGAAGTGGGATTACTGCAAACTTGGTTGCGTAGAACCGTAGGAGAGGCAAGAATGTCGGCATTAAATCGACGATATGGCGGTCTTTGTCGAGTCCTGTGCTAGACTCTACCTGTTTCGCACACCTCTCTGCGCTCACGTGCACTTCTCTCTAACCTGAAAAATACGCTTTTCGTCGTCGAAGTCGGAGGCTTCTTATATGGCTCCCTCTTGGACTAAATTGCTCTTTCCGATGTAGGTACATGCTTAACAGCCTGCTCCAACTTGTCAAGAACCTTGTACCGGTGGTCGAATTACCGCTTGCTGCCCTAGTCAAGGAGGATTTTGATTGAAAAGCAAGAAGAATATTCTTGAGACTTCAATAAATAAAACCCCGTATCGATAACCGAGGAGAATTAGTAGGTCGTTGAAAGATAATCTGCGTGAAAAGCTGTCGAAGGTCAGGTCTTATAGTAGAAGAAGATTAACTCTCGCGGGTCATTTGCATGTTAGTCAAAACTAAAAGAAGTCTGCCTGCTAGGTTGTACGCGGCTGAAGAGAAACACGCTAACAACGTGTACCCTTAAATACCCTAACTACAAAGCATTACTAATGAACTCACAACCCAATTAACGCACTTACCGCGGCATTTGCTACGGTATGCAACGCACAGAATATAAATACCAGCTATACGTTGTAACGCCGGTATTTCGTTATTCTCATCAAGTTCTTCTGGAGCGTTACAAGTTTTCACGGCCCTACGATAATTGATACGTTTGAAGCAATTTCAAGCACTTATGGCCATATTGGTTATACTTATTCTGGAGTTTTTTCCCCTTTCTCGCTGCTATTAAGGTACATAATAATTAACGATAAAAAGATTTCCTTTATGACCGTATTCCAATATGGTCGCTCCTAATTTGCATAATGGCACACATTGCCACACAATCATTTTTTCACATGGAGTGAATGTGAGAATAAAGATTCCTAAATGATGGCTATTCAAATTGGACGCCATTTATGCAATGGGTCTATCAGGTGAAGTGAATGCCGTTTGTATTAAAGCATGCCATAGTCTTTCATTGCTGCAAAGTTATTGACATTTAAATACAGGGAAATCACGAAAACGAGGCTAGCTAGGTGGCTCAAACCCATATAAAACTCTATAATAATATAGAAATCTCAATATCATCGTACCATTTTATGCTATCACCTCTAACATTCAGAGTATCGCTAATCTTGGCATACTCTTTAACACGGTAGTATTCAACCGTTATTTACTGCTCTCTGTACTCTTCATACAATATTCGCCATTTTGGAATGTGCTCTATTGGGTAGGAACCCTTTCGATCGAGAAACCACAACAGCAATAATTTACAATTTGTTGGATGTAATAGACTTATACAAACTTTGTTTATTTTTTCTCAGGAATCCTAAGAAGCCCAGGATAGACGACTCTGGTTTTCTGTCTCTTATGTATATGTCATGGGCATCACCAATTGTTATGAAGGGTTTCAAAAAACCACTGCAGATGGAAGATCTTGGCATGCTGTCCAAATTTGAAACAATGTCATTTAATGGCAAACGAATCAAGAGATTATGGAATGAAGAAGTTGATAATGTTGGACTGAAGCATGCCTCTCTTGAGAAAGTTGTTTGGAGAGCTGTGAGGACTCGGCTTCTATTTGGAGTTTTAATATTTTCTTTATCTCAAATCGTAACCTTTCTTGGACCAGTAAGTGAATTTTCTGTGGTATAATTGCTAGTAGAATGTTGCAGCAATTATGCTATACTATGCAATTTTTGAAGCAAATGCAATGTGTCTCGCACCGCAAAAAACATTGGAAATATTGCACATTGTTACATAGCCAAATGTTTTCCCGATACAGTGCACTCTCTCATTGGTTGATGCGTGGTTACGTGGCAGTAGTCAGAATCCAATGTTACCGCGCGGGAATCATGCAATTTAGATTGTTACACAACCGTCAGTGTTACAGACACCACGCACGCTCTTATTGGTTGAACCGAGGTCACGTGGCAGTCATCAAAATCCAATATATCCCGCACGGGATACAGTTCAATTGTATCGCGCCACGTGATCACATCGTGACAGCAGATGATGAGATGTGTCGTGCGCGCCACTGACTTGCTAAATGCGGGAAAATAAACATTTGTGTACGTATACCAAAACGCAGGGAAAAGGAATTTTATAATTGTTACTATATAACAAATCACTTGACTGGCCTCTCGGGAATTAGCCAGCCGTCTCGCATCGGGAGCCACAATCCACACTGATGACGTAATGCCATCAGGATCTGGTCGCGTCATTTGATTGGCTAGTGTGACTAATTATCACATAAAAGCCAATCAAATAACGTAACCAGATCCTGGCCGCAAAACGTCATCAGTATGGAATTTTGGCCTCAAATTGCAGGCGCCTCTCTCGGGGCGCTCCCGATGCGAGACAGATGTATTCACAGGCGACTCGGGAATCAGTGAGTTTTGTTTCTCCTTTTTACTCGATGTTTCCCTCGACTCCGTCTCGGGGAACATCGAGGACCTCGGGGAAACACAACTCAGTTTCCCTCGGGACCAGGGTAATCCCGCCACGTGATCACATCGTGAGAGAAGACGCGCGCGCCACTGCAAGGCGGGAAAAGAAAAAAAAGAGTAAAACGTTTGGCAATCGTTGCAGCAACTTATTTTACTAAGGGCGCTTTCCATTTACACTGCCGATTTGGACCGGGTGCACTGGGTCTTGTCGTACAAAAGGAAAGGTCCGCTCTTTTTTATACGTAAAACGGCGTTTTCACGTTGTGATTTTGAAGACAACAACCAAATTGTTTGCGACTACATGCATTTTCACATGCAGTTAATATAGAACTTAAGCAACCATGACGGCAACGTCTAGGACGACGGTATAAAACAATAGTCTTAATTACAAAATACAATAACTGCACGTGAAAATGTACGCAATCGCCTACATTTCAACCGTTGTCTGCAAAAACACAACCCACATTTTACGTTTTCAAGAGAACGCGAACGTAAGAAAGATAATCCGTTTTTCGTTCGGCGTGAACGGAACTCTATATGCTCATCGTGTTTTTCGAAAATCTTGTGAGAACTAATTAAAGGCGAACAAAGGAAAGAGTAAACACCAAATTTCGGCAGAAAACACTTCTCTACATCCCGTCGTCACTGCCGTCGCCGTCCTGGTTGCTTTAAGTTCCCTAATTGTAACAATATGTAAATTAAGAATTGTTTTATGCCGTCGTGGTTTCTTATACATTGTGCGATAGAACTGGTTAGTTTTCCCCCATTAGTATGGCCAGTCTGTCCCGAACCAGTTCTTAGAGCGGACGCGTTCCATTTGAGAACTGTCTGTTCATGTAAAGCGCTCTAAGATATCGACCTTTCTCACGCGGTGGCCATCTTGAATAAAACCAATTCATGCCCGTCATGCCTCGTTCTGAAACACATTGAACCGAGGCTGGACGGGCATGGACAATGGTGTTATTCCTATTCTATTGAACGGACCAGCAAGTGGATATTCTTTCAGTTGGTATAATTGTTAGTGCAATTTGGCAGCAATTACATTGTTACATTGTGCAACGTGTTTCGCATCGCAACGAAGCATTGCACGGTCAATGTTTTCAGGACTTTCCCAACGCCTCAACGCACCATTATTCAACGTTATTTTTTATCTGGAAGTGTGCTATCAGGCTTTACCGGTCTCTGTTTATTTCAGGCTTTATTTGTTCGTTATATTCTTGAATACCTGGAGAGCAAAGGAGCATCGTCTGTTGGTTATGGCATAGCACTGGTATGTTGATAATTTCTCCTGCACTTTATTTTTCTTTCTTCCAATGTTGTTTCTTGATTATTAGGTTCTTCTTAGTTCCTCTCGGAATTTTTTTTAAAACAGTGCAAGATGTGGAAAGTTGCATATTGCTATCATTGAATCAACATCTTTATACAAATTAAATCTTCACTAAGAGCAAACTATTTGTGACAACAGAACATGAATATGATTTCGTTGTTTGAAAGAGAAAAGCTAACTAAAACTTAGAACAACCAGCCACTTTCACATACATATATATATGTCATCTACGCGAGGTTTTTCGTCCACCTTCGAGTGGCCAAAAGCAAGAACTAAACTTTGATCAATCTATTCTTGCAGGCTGTTGGCCTCTTCTTCACTGAGACGACACGCACGTTGTTTCTCTCTTTGAGTTTCTTTCTCAACATACGAACTGGCACACGCGCTAGGTCTATGGTGTACTCCTTGATTTACGAGAAGCTTTCCAAACTAAGAAATGTTGGTGACAAGAGTATAGGAGAGGTGAGCATTTTCTATCATCTGATACAGGCACTGAATCAATTTACAGCGCATTACTATAACCTACTTACTCTTGCAATTTGTGAAACTGTGTGCGGGTAGCGCTGAATCAGTTTACAGCGCATGACTATAACCTACTTACTCTTGCAGTTTGTGAATCTGTGTGCGAGTAGCGCTGAATCAGTTTACAGCGCATGACTATAACCTACTTACTCTTGCAGTTTGTGAATCTGTGTGCGAGTAGCGCTGAATCAGTTTACAGCGCATGACTATAACCTACTTACTCTTGTAGTTTGTGAATCTGTGTGCGAGTAGCGCTGAATCAGTTTACAGCGCATGACTATAACCTACTTACTCTTGCAGTTTGTGAATCTGTGTGCGAGTAGCGCTGAATCAGTTTACAGCGCATGACTATAACCTACTTACTCTTGCAGTTTGTGAATCTGTGTGCTTCGGATGCCCAACGAGTGTACGATGGGGTTTCATTTTGCAATTTCCTGGTCGGTGAGTTTGTGCAACACCATTATTGAATTCAGACCAATCAGAACGCAACAATGTTCCATCTGGACACAAAATTTAAAAGATGACGACTAGTGGGACATAGCGAGAGTAACTAAGGGAGGCGGAGCTAGTTATGCGGATGTAAAACTGAATTCTGTTTTGTTTGTTGATAGTAAGAAACAAGACTCAAGCAAAAAAAGATGTAACTGGAGGCAAAATTGAGAACTTACCAGCTATCATGTACTGGAACGTTTGGTTTATAAAATTGACACCATCAAGTTGATCTAACTTGCGACTGGTTCCTTTCACTACATTAGTCATTTGAGCAATTCATTTTGACTGTTTCCCTTGGGAACGTTGCTTTTGTTCTATAACAATGTTGAGATACGCGTTTGAAACGCACTGGACATCAAGCTTTCAAATTAATTTAGCTTTGGAAGGTCCGGCACAAATGGCTTAAAAACTGTACACCGTGTTATTATATTTCTCAGGTGGCCCCGTGGTTATTATAATGGCCATCGTATATACAACGTATCTGATTGGTCCAGCCGCACTTGTGGGGTGTGGTATTGTACTGCTTGTGTACCCAATACAAGGCAAAATAGGGAAACTGGCTGGTAAACTTCGTGGCAAGGTGGTCAGAATCACAGACAAAAGGGTACGTACAGACCTTTCCTCCTTTCCTCCTTTCCTATATTACTGATTACTTGTTTTAATTCTTGTTGCAGGGACTATTCAAAATAACGAGTTGAGGTGTGTGTGGGGGGGGGGGGGGGGGGGCGGAGGGGTGGGGATGCTGTCTCTTTATACTTACATCGTTCGCTTCGTTTCTAAAGGGCAGGAGAACTCCCGCGCTCTCAGTAAAAGTTTTCAAATTGCAATCTGCTGCATTTTAGAAGTCATTTTACGATGCATTAATATAATTTTGTGTTACGAATTCTAAATTTAGAAAATCCTTTTTAAGAGGTGAGAGGGTATCCGGTGCACTATGAAATATCGTGTATTGACGTTAATATTTATCATGCTAGGAGTTAGCCCTATTCTTAAGGTATTAGCAGTACAATGAGGATTTCCATTTTCGTGAATCTTGCTAAAAAGTGCAGCAATAGATATGAGAAGAGGGTAGTCGGTATCATTCCTGGCAATTCTTTTTCTTCCTCGATTATGTTAGTTTAATTGGTTGGTGCATGGTTTTCGATAGGTTCGTATGATGAGCGAGGTACTGAACTGCATCAAGTTGATCAAGATGTATGCCTGGGAAAAGTCTTTCGCACAGTCCATCATAGGTAAGTGGACCACATACAAAATCGTGGTAAAAGTGTTGCGACACAATAATTTCTTGGAGAATTTGCGACTTTTCAGATTTTTTATCACCCTCCCCCCAATTCAATGTTGATCTATAAAATGTAAAGTCGCCTGTTCAATGACCCAATATCCCAACATTATCTGGGGGAGGAGAGGATATTGTGATAACGTACTACCCGAATACTGTATGCAATTGGTCATCACTACGTTAGAAGTAGTGTGTCGCTGCAAAGCTAAATACATTGACACTTAAATAAGGTCACTTACTTACTTACCTACTTACTTACTTACTTACTTTGCTCCGAAGGTTTTTCTCCGGGTTCTCCGGTTTTCTTCCCTCTACAAAAACCAACGCGCTAAATTCCAATTCGATCTGTGGTTTAGCCGGGTACCGACTTTGATCAGCACCTATGTTTGTTTCAAGCCCCGTTAAAATTCAGTTTTTTTTTTGGTTTTCAGCATTACAATAAAAATATATTATGTTCCTTTGTGTACCAAATATATTATGTACCAAGAATAGAATAACACAGACATTATTAACAAAAAGAAAACTTTGGGCACCATATGTAGATTTCTTTTGTTTCCTTTGGCTTTTTTAAAATAAGATAAGGACCATCGCTTCTTAGTACTTTTAGTATTCCCTCTCTCTCTCTCCGTCTTTCCTTGCATTTGCACTCCATTCCTCCACTTCTGTATCTTACGCCACATTATCGATTGCCATCAATATTTTCATGGCAGTTAACCTGTTTAAAGTTGCTGTGGTTTGTGATTGACTGCATGGTGCTGACTTGTTTTTGTGCAGATACGCGATCAGAGGAACGTAAAGCTCTAACGAAATCCGGTGTACTGCAAGGCATCAATATGTCGATCGCTTTACTCATTCCAACCATCGCTACCGTAGCATCCTTCAGTGTCCATGTGGCCATGGGACAGGACCTCACGTCCGCACAGGTAACAAAATCTGTAGATTACAGCCAGTTCTTGTGTGCACATTTCTGTTTTAAAGCCAATAAACGCAGGCTGTACTCATCGTGGACCCTTCAGGAGTGGGGAAGGGGTGTCGTCCCGAGGGGGTCACTCTTGTGTATGACGTATTAGGTATGTGCAGCCTTTGAAGTAAAGTTATTTCGCAATTCGAATTGAATTTTAAAATATTTGGCAGTCTGGGTTAATTTTTAACAATAAATGTTTATAACTAACCGGGTCCGGTCCTGGAGCCGCCGCAACACATCATATACCCATTTATTATACGCTCCCTCATTCCCCACAAGGGATGTCGGGGGTACGCGGGTTTCGTAAGGCAGTATCTTGTCCTTGCCTATTTTTAAGATTCCGAGTGCTATGTTGAACTTCCGACCTCTAAGAGTACGGGCTGGCTTGTTGTTACCTGATCTATCCAGGCGGAGAAGAAGGAGAGAGGGAAAATGATGTGACTATTGTACTAAACGACGTGACTAAACGACGCGACCAAATGACGTGACTAAATGACGTGTATAAACGACGCGACTAAATGACGTTCCTAAACGACGTAAATAAAGAACGTGACTAAATGACGTGATAAAACGACGTGACTAACTAATGTGACTTACTAATGTGACTAAATGACGTGACAAAATGACGTGCCGTTACTATGGCATGACATTCAGATGAGTCATTCGACGCTGACAAATCATACCTAGGAATAAGTTGATGTTGTTTAACGTTAGTTACAGTTTCGTCGATCGAATGACACTGTTAGGTCCTAACGCACAATCCTTCTTCTAGGATTGTTGGTCTGACAGTATTAAGAACAAGTTATTAGTAGCTGTGAAAACGTATCATTAATTGTTACTGTTCCTTTATCTTTAGGCGTTCACTATCATGACAATCTTCAATGTGTTAGTTTTCTCTCTCGCTGTGCTGCCATTCGGCGTCAGAGCCGTTGCAGAAGCACAGATCGCTCTCAAACGAATCAAGGTACTTGACTCCTTATTCCACACGTTTATTCGAACAAACCCAACTGTAGAGTGAGAGTATTAAATGCATGCTTTTCGTTTCGGTGGTTTATTGGCGAAGAGGAATGTTCATAAGGCGCACCATGCAGGTATGATGCTGGAAACGCGAAGAGAAATCCAACAAGAAAAGCATTGCAGGCTAGAGCGGACCCTCTCAACGAGTGTGCATTGCAGGCTAGAGCGGACCCTCTCAACGAGTGTGCATTGCAGGCTAGAGCGGACCCTCTCAACGAGTGTGCATTGCAGGCTAGAGCGGACCCTCTCAACGAGTGTGCATTGCAGGCTAGAGCGGACCCTCTCAACGAGTGTGCATTGCGCGCCGAAATCCCTGTGACCGCCATTTTGTAGGGCTCCGAAATTCAGATCTTGTTAATACGCTAAAATTTTGTAAAAAAAGACTCATTAGGCTTTATTTATTATTGTTTAATATAATTATGTCAGTGACTTTTGAAGTAATTTCAAGTCCTCATTAATTATTCACGAGGTATTCAGCCAATCCAATGGTCTGATTTTAATCCCTTGAGGACACTGGATACCTGGTCTAGTCCTCCTAGCAGTAACTGGAAAAGTTTCTAGTTACTGGAACAAGTTGTTCCAGTAACTGGAAATTTTTCCAGTTACTACGAATAAATTATTGAAAAACATCATGGCATGCATAATTACTCTTTTATTGATCAGATTAAACAATTTCCTTTCAAATTCCATTCATTATCATTATGAGGTGGATACACCTCTTTTACTTTATTTCACACTCATTTTTTCCCATGGCTTAATATCCAAGTTTTCAACTTCCTCGTGAGGTACAAATGTTGACTGACTTTTGGGTTCAAAAGTGGCCATCTTGTTTTCTCTATTATCACGCCATTCAGTAAAGATGTTCACTGCCCAGTTATTCTTGTATAATGTTGCTTTTGGGATAGCATTTTTCAATTTTAAATCTTGTTCCTTCGGCGCTAGAGGTTTTCTGAACCGCTTTAGTGGAGGCTCAAACTCGTCAGAGGAATCGGTTGCTCTTGACGCCATGCTGGATTTGCACTGAACTGAACCGGAAAACTGTAACTCGCAACGCAGGCTTGATTTAGCATATCCCGAGAGACTATGCCTTTAGAAAACATCATTACTTGAAAGCAATATGTACGAATGGCATGAATAGCACTGATTATTATTATGATTGCTCAATAAAGTTTTGTTCAATTAACACTGAACTAGCTTAATTGAAACCAGTAACTGTAACAGGTAATGCAGCTAACATATCCCGAGAGACTATGCTTTAAAAAATATTTGATTGCATTATGAACAAAAGGCAATTGAATAGCACTGATTGTTCAATTAACTTTGCTCTTCATAATAACAGTGATTAAAAGAATTTGTAGCCCTATTTTCTCGATATTTTTTAGTTTTCCTTGCAAAATACTAAACTACCAGCAACTTTTATTTGTCTTTGATTCCTCCCGAATAATTAATGAGGAGTTGAAGTCGTTCAAAGTCCTCCAATTTCGGACTGGACGGGATTTCAAGTCCTTGCAATTAGTTCCAGTCCTCGGCTGCGCCTCGGACTGGAACAAATTGCGCGGACTTGAAATCCCCGTCCAGTCCTCATTGTCGGACTTTAAACATTACGTAAAACATGAGGAGCTGTTTTAGAAGCGATTTCTAAATACAGTGAGACGGGGTTAAAAACCGAGGCAAAGCCGAGGTTTTTCAACCAGTGTTTTACATGGATTCTCAAACTCCACTTTAATCATAAAAGTAGCAATCTAAAAGTCTTGAAATGCGAGCTGTATTTGGAAACAATTTCTAAATACTCGTCATGGTCTCTATTATATTCACCTGATGAATTATTAATGAGTTTGAGAAACTCAAACGAATGACACGATGCTTCGGAGGGCAGATATTTGAAAGTTTCCGGATAATAACAGTACACACTGGTTGAAAGAGAGACCCTTCAGTGTTCAATTGATTTAACTGAGAAGGAAAATATTTTGAGAAAAAAGACAGGCAGACCATGAAAACGAGTAATCCAAATTTAAACTAGACTGCTCATAGGACCAGGATGTTTAAAACCAGTTCTGTTGACGAGTGGTATTATCTTTGCTGTAATACAGAGTTTGATGGAGATGGAGGACTTGTCACCCTTTTTGGACAAACCAGACGAACCTAATGTCGCCCTTGTGATTGAGAATGGTGACTTTTCTTGGGACAAGGTAAGTCCCACCGCGGCCACACAGCGGTCAAACGTCTGCGCATGCGTTAAAAGTCTTGCAACAACAACGTATTCCAAATCAAATTCAAAGCGAGCTGGCGGCCGTCACTGTTCACAAACCCGCTTTCAAACCTTGAGTACTTCTTTGGTAAATTACGAAACAATTTGGTAAACTCACAGTTTGAAGTTTGTTCAATTTCCCGTCGACTGTGAAAATAAAAAGCTTAACTTTCACGTATTTTTCTTAACTTTTGGGGGTAGAAGTTCACTGTAATACGTTTTAAGGTAATTTTGCG
Source organism: Actinernus sp. WN-2022 (assembly GCA_030867875.1). Classification (NCBI taxonomy): domain Eukaryota; kingdom Metazoa; phylum Cnidaria; class Anthozoa; order Actiniaria; family Actinernidae; genus Actinernus; species Actinernus sp. WN-2022. Next base: position 39,775,746 of record JAOWCC010001751.1, read on the forward strand.
CGGGAAATCTGACCGTAATACGCACGCGCAGACGTTTGACCGCTGTGTGCACCGCGGCAAACATTGTGCTCCGCTGGCCGAAAGAACGAAGGCTCTGGAGTTCAAATACAAGTTTCTGAGGTCTTAAACTTTTTTAGTACTTAGTAAACTCATAGTGAATTACACATTAAGAAACCTTCAACCTGTGAAAGTCTTAGGCTTAGCTTTAAGGTCCTTTAGTATAGTTTTCTTGTTTTCGCGAAACATTAAACGTAAATATGCGTTCGTACTTAAATTAGAAACAGGGGTGATTGCCTAACTAATTTTCACCTGGTACGCTAACTAATGTTTGGTGGTCTGTTTCAGGTTGAATCAGAGCATGAGAAACCCGAGGTAGCATCTCCAGCCGAGAATGGTGCTGCAATCGAAGTGAATAGCAATGTTGATAAAGGTACTGAATGTTACAGTAACTGTAGCCTGCTTTCAGGTGGTAGATGGTGTTTTTTTTCGCGCAGCAAACGGATCATCGAAGCGGCCGCCATATTGGCCTAGCGTGATAGAGACTTGGTATCGAATGACAAATGGAGGGGGGAGGGGGTGGGGAGAAGAAGCAGAAAGGAAAGACCGCCTGCCCGAAAACCCCTGGTTTCTGAATATCCGCCCACCACGCACATGACTTCCGTTAACTTGTAACCCATTCTTAATTGACCAATAGGAGTCGACGTGTGACAGCCTGCCAATTTTGATTTGGTTTGATTGAAATTAAGCGTGCAATTCAAAACAAACTTCGCTCGCTATCAAATGCAATGCAAAATGTTGGTAAAATTGTCAATTGGTTCTCAGATACGGAAATTTCAATAAAACCAGCTAATTTTGTTCAAAGTTCTCCATGGAAAGGACTGCGACAGTACTACTTTAGAATATATATGTAGACAGTTCGGTTTTAGCTTGTTGCGTTCGCCCCATCAGTCTCTCAAAGAGTTTGCAAAGATAGAGAGCAGTCCAGTACCGCAGCAGCACAGTCTGGCGAACCAGAAGAGGTGCGATACAAGCGGCTGCTTCCCTCCTTAAAATAATTAAGTTCGCATTAAAAAAAAGTCCAGAGGACAAATACAGGATCGAAAAAGTCTCTAAACTTCAAAGAAAACTCCGATGGAGACAATGTTTTGTCAGAACTCGATATTGAAGAACTCATGAACAAATAAACTACGAGTGCAAAGTACACAGGTACATGTTGTGATCGTCAACCCTAACGAGAGAGTAGAAACGAGAAGCTCTTTCTCTGAGAAGTCGAAGTCCATCTTAGTGAATGTTTGCCGAAAGAAATGGACGACCGTTGCATAAATGTAAAAACTAGTGTTGGTCTGCGTCGGCGGGGAAGATAAACGCTGGTATGTAATCAACTAAAGTCGATTGAGGTATGCTAACCGCCGTGGAAAGCGAGTAGCAGCTGACGTTTCGAGCGCTAGCCCTTCGTCAGAGCAAAAGAGCGTCAGAGCATAAATGTATTGAGGCGGATTTCTGATTATTTCCGAGTTCAACGGCCGGACTTTTCAGTTGCGAATTATATCACGGTTCGTTGTCGAGTTCTCTTTACCGTAAATATCATACTCTTTCCAAAGCCTGTCGAAAGCACAGCCAGAACATCTTTACCTACAAGCCTAGGCTCTGTATAGCTTCCTCCTGCTCCGTTTTCAAAGTACCTTTACCCAGCCACGGAGAAAGAAGCGAGCAGCTGTGTTCTCTCCAGAAAACCTCTGTAACCAGGGTAAAGGCGAAGGAGATAACTTTGAAAACGGAGCAGGAGGAAGCTATATACAGAGCCTACTTCTAAGTAAAGATCTTCTGGCGCTTTGGAAAAAGTATGATATTTACGGTTTACGAACTTGCGAAAAGAGAACCTTGCAGTTCGCCGATCGTCGCCTTCGCGGCTCTTTCTCCATGGCTATTCGCTCTAGAAAACCTCTGGAACCAGGATACTTCACCTTAGTCTTCAAAAAAGATAAAACTTTTTGTATTACTCGCCATATTTTATAAACTGCAAGCTCATTACACAACACTTATTCTAGTTACGCCGCTTCGCAGGCTACATGCATGCACTTATTCCTTTCAGTTCTTGCTTTCAACACTTGCCGCGACAAGCTTTGATTGACACCGTTTCAGCCAATCATATACCCCATCCGCTTGTGACGGGATCTAACTTTTGTACTCAGAAACCAGGGGTTTTCGGGCAGGCGGTCTTTCCTTTCTGCTTCTTCTCCCCCACCCCCTCTCCCCTCCATTTGTCATTCGATCCCAAGTCTCAATCACGCTCCGCCAATATGGCGGCCGCTTCGATGATCCGTTTGCTGCGCGAAAAAAACGGCACCATCTACCGCCTGAAAGCAGGCTACAGTTACTGGAGTTTTCAACATCGTCAAAATTCTTATTGCAGCTTTATCCTAAATAGAATGTCACAGTATCCTTGAATATTCAATCGCTGAGACTCGGTCTCCTGTCTTGTGAACTGTCTCCTGTCTTGTGAACTGTCTCCTGTCTTGTGAACTGTCGAATACGTTATAATTGACGTTATTTAGTGTGACTTTATATTCATTATATAAAAATGTTATCGTAATTATTATAATAATGTTATTGTAATATTGTATATTTACTCGGCTTTCATGAAAAGCAATTGATGAAATACCGAGGATATTTAAAGTTGTTTGTTTGACTAACGTTTTATAACGTCTTACGAAAGTTCTTACGACAAACTAAGATATAATTTCTTAGACCATGTTTACACTGTACCGGATAGGTTTTGTGCCGGCACGAAAACCATATATAACTGATAGGCCTCCTGTTCACACTTGAAACACTGTTTTGGCGCGATTTTTGTGCCGGCGCGATGTTGCGCCGCTCAGATCTTGAAATTGATATACTTTGTATGGGATAGGCTTTTGCGTCGACTTGCTCCGTGTCTGTTTATACTATATCGGATAGGGTTTGGTGCTGGCACAAAAACCTATCCGGTACAGTGTGTACATGTCCTTAGTTTATCATCTTTCTCAGTTGAAGGTGACCATCAAAACCAATCAAGCGAGAGGCAAGCGAAGCAACAGAAGGCCCCTCCTGCTAAGGGCCGAGACCATGTGAAGTCAGCTAAGATCCGTTTGGTACCTTCCTTATTTGACATCAACCTTAAAGTGAAAAAGGTGAATTTAATTGCTTTGTCAACGCTGCTCCTTTACGGCTTTAGCACTTTCTTGAGCCCGACGCACAAAGCAGACGATAGATTACCGAATTAAGTGGGTTTATTTTTTTCTCCGGTGTCCCTGCTTTGAACTCGAGTAAAACGTCAACATCAAGACATTTTTCCCTGTAGAATCGTGGAGTATTTTACCCTTTTAAACTCGTGGATATGCGAAGCATAGGAACTAGTCATTAGAGTGATTTATACAAGAGAAGATAAGACGCGCCTTATGCTAAGATGCGAACTGGTCGTATAAATGGCACAACATTGCTGTTCTTATCTAAGACGCGAACTGGTCGTAGAAATGGCACAACATTGCTGTTCTTATAAAATAAATAAAAATAATTTATTTTATAAGTTACCGGGTCTCCCAAGCCAGAGACTTATATTTAAGATTTCCGACGAACTGGTCGTATAAATGGTCGTAGTTATGTCGCGTCTAAGATAAGATGTGAAAACTCGCGTATAAACTACGGAGCTCTGTAAGGCGGCCATCCACAAACACAACTTTTATGAAAGAATATCGCGCGATACTGACTTATTATCGCGCGATAAAGTGTTACTATAGCGCGATAATGTGTTATTTTAAAATACGTACATTACATGGCGGCGAACACGCTACGTGATAATCACTCTTCTCTTTTATATGTTTCTCTTACTTCCGACAACGAATTTGGCTTTACCTGAATATTTACCGGCGATTCAAAATGATATTAATAATAACAGGGATGCATTAGTCGAGATATACTTTAATCTAGGCCTGAATTATATGAAAATCCTCGCTTTTCTTTTAATATATCACGCCATCAACTAAATGAGTCTTCGCCAGCTTAAACGTGTTCTGAGAAGCAAGGATTTACGAAGGAGAAAGGACTACAGTAGTCCAGATGAAAATGGCAAACTCACCCAGAAAAAAGGCTTGATGCCAGAAAAATATTTTAGCATCAATAGGGTCCTAAAAAAATAACGAGCAAAAAAAACCCATTTACATTCTTAATAACTCTAAATACATCTCCTGGAAGAAAGTTTTTTTATTTTTAATTTAATCGATGCAGCTTAGGAAAGCCTACATTTATTAAAACTTAACTTCTTCAGTTACGTAGACTGGCCCCACACAGATGTTGGCAGCGTTTGTAAAATATAAAAGGCATAAACCACGAATGAACCAACGAAAGCTATATATATACCCGGATATATACCTTTTGAAACCTGCATTAAATATGTATTACCGGTAAATCTTTAAATATTTACTCTGCAACGCATTTTGCACGTGTTGGAGCCTTTTTGTGAGATATTTCGAAAGCCGTACTGACATCCATGAGTTTAAAAATACAGTTAGTCAAGTTTCGAAGCAATCAATGCATTATCATTAACTTATGATTGAGTTCAACTGTAAAATATATGTCCTTTAACTTTCAACAGCTCGTCAAAAGTTATTTTCATTTTGTTTAATGCTGTTGTGGTGTTGAATTCACCTTAAGAACTAAAAAACTACTTATAATCTTCGCTACACATTTATGAGTTAATGAGATATCACGTGATACTAACACATTATCGCGCGATAATAAAGCAGTATCGCGCGATAAATTATCGCGCGTAGTAAGTCAGTATCACGCGATAGTCTTTCATAAAATTTGTGTTTGTGGATGGCCCTTACAGGGCTCCGTAATAAACGGCATTTCCCGTTTTACCCAGAACGCGAACGCAATGTGCGCATGTGTGACTTCACACAGGGAGCCCAACAACAACCAAGCCCGCATCTTCGCACTCGACCTCCAAGACTGTTATTCGAAGGACTCCAAAGAGAAACACGCGGAGTACTGCCGAGGAAAACTGAGAAAGTCTTGCGTGAGACTCGCGTAAGATGTGAACCCATTTATAATTGTTCTTCGCATCTTGTGTTAGACGCGAAAGGACAGGGTCGTATCAATGGACCAGTTTGCGTCTTTTTTAAGAGGCGTCTAGCAAACCAAATTTGGTTTTCGCAAACTTCCCCCCCCAAAAAAAATAATTTCAGACATTTTAAATGTCACTTAGCTTCTGCATGGGCTTCCGTACTTTTGGTAAATGCGAGTTGAAAAGCAATTTTTAAGTGTATTTTTCTCTTTTCTTTCTTGCACTGTTTTCATAGGGCAAGTTGATTGGCATTTGTGGAAGTGTTGGCAGCGGCAAAAGCTCGCTTCTTCAATGCATTCTTTCTCTGGTAAGATATCATAAATATTAATATAATTTTTACATATTTTAGTGTTCACCTGTAAATGTTAACCTATGATACGTTTGTTGCTACAGATGCGCAAGACTCGAGGTCGAGTGGCTATTGGCGGTTCCATGGCGTACGTTTCTCAACAGGTCAGTGACGTCAGTCAAATTAAAATAGTCTGCCAATCAAACTAATAGTTCGCTGGATTGAAAAACAGGAATGTGTGACTACCACCGTTCCTCCCTATCGTTTCCACTTCACAGGAAACCCAATTTATGTGATTCTGGGATTTGAATGCTATATATGCCTGTAAAAGTGCACACCGCGACAAAACGTTGTGCTCCGCTGACCGAAATAATGAAGGCTCTGGGGTTGAAATACAAGTTTCTGTGGGCTTAAACTTTTTAAGTAAATAATTTTCTAACTTAGTCTCACAGTGATTTGCAAATTAAGAAAAGTTAAAGCTGTTAAAGTTTTAAGCTTAGCTTTAAAGTAGTTTTGTTGATTGCCTTTTGGACGGGAAACTGGCGGCACGCGCGCGCATGCGCTTGACGTTTTGCCGCGGTGTCGTAAAGGTGGCTACTGTAGGTGTATTTTATGAGGAAAAAAGTGGTTCTTCCGCAGCTCCATGGCTCCTCTGTATTTAAGGTGGATAGTGTTATCCACCTTTATCCAGTAGATAGTGTTATCCACCTTTATCCAGTGAATAGTGTTATCCACCTTTATACAGTGGATAGTGTTATCCACCTTTATCCAGTGGATACTGTTATCCACCTTTATCCAGTGGATAGTGTTATCCACCTTTATCCAGTGGATAGTGTTATCCACCTTTTGAACAACCGGCCCCAGAAAGACAACAATAATGCATATGAGGAAACCATGTCAATGTCACGACATGCCGTACAGTAACCGTGCCGTAAATCATTGCCGTAACTTGCCCACTCATACGAAATCCACTCTATTGAATATGAATGTCACGGCATGCCATACAGTAACCGTGCCGTAAATCATTGCCGTAACTTGCCCACTCATACGAAATCCACTCTATTGAATATGAATGTCACGGCATGCCATGCAGTAACCGTGCCGTAAATCATTGCCGTAACTTGCCCACTCATACGAAATCCACTCTATTGAATATGAATGTCACGGCATGCCATACAGTAACCGTGCCGTAAGTCATTGCCGTAACTTGCCCACTCGTACGAAATCCACTCTATTGAATATGAATGTCACGGCATGCCGTACAGTAACCGTGCCGTAAAGTAACCGTGCCATAAAGTAACCGTGCCGTAAATCATTGCCGTAACTTGCCCACTCATACGAAATCCACTCTATTGAATATGAATGTCACGGCATGCCGTACAGTAACCGTGCCGTAAATCATTGCCGTAACTTGCCCACTCATACGAAATCCACTCTATTGAATATGAATGTCACGGCATGCCGTACAGTAACCGTGCCGTATGTCATTGCCGTAACTTGCCCACTCATACGAAATCCACTCTATTGAATATGAATGTCACGGCATGCCATACAGTAACCGTGCCGTAAATCATTGCCGTAACTTGCCCACTCATACGAAATCCACTCTATTGAATATGAATGTCACGGCATGCCGTACAGTAACCGTGCCGTAAATCATTGCCGTAACTTGCCCACTCATACGAAATCCACTCTATTGAATATGAATGTCACGGCATGCCGTACAGTAACCGTGCCGTAAGTCATTGCCGTAACTTTCTCACTCATACGAAAGCCGCTGTATTCTACTGTGCGACCGTAAAGTCGTCCGTATTCTGTACTTTACTCTGATTCTGTCTTTAGGCTTGGATTATGAATGCGACCGCGAAGGATAACATTCTGCTTGGGCTCCCCTACAACGAAGCGCGGTAAGAGGAATATTGATGACCATTATAACTGAAGCAAGAGAATGCTTTTTCTTGTTCTTATTACTCACTGATGTTATAACGTTAACTAATTGGAAGTTATTATCTACAGCTACAAGGCGGTCTGCTTCGCATGCAGTCTTACGAAGGACTTCGAGATTTTGCCGAACGGAGATATGACTGAGGTGAGACCCTGCAGTTTTAAACACTTGTTAAGACTTCTACTGTTTAACAAGTTACAGGCTAATGAAATAATACTGATAAAACATCTCTATTGATTACTTTTAGGGAGCGTTCGTTTGAGACTATTCTGGAATAAGAATAGCCAGAATAATAAAATAATAATAATAATAATAATATACTTTATTTCAAGAGGGTAGTACGTAAAAGCTAAAAGCTTACAAACCTGTGGCCCTCAAAAGCTAGGTAAAATTATTATAAATGATATAACTACAGAAAATAGTTGAAAAGTTACAAGTACAATGGATAGGTTAAAAATATACAGCAAGTAAATAGTTAACTGATTCAAATTACATATACTGTATCCTTAAATAGCTTACGTATCTTACATATCCTTAAATATTCGGCTTACATATGTTACTTTGTTACTCATATAAAAAAACATATGGCGAATAAAAAAATAAAAAATACATCAAATTACTTAATATATCCTTAAATATCTTACATAAACTTACCCTATAATTATACCTATGATCAGTACGGTAATATTCATATTCTAAAATAGTCAATGGACTCCTGTAATGCTAGTACACGCTTGAGATATTTAGATTTAAAAGTTACAAGAGGGGAGCTGTCTTTGATATTGGCCGGTAACTTGTTCCAGGCCGCTGAGGCCCTATATGCAATTGTTCTTCCACCAGCAGTTGAGAGACGAACCTTAGGTATTACAACATCAAATCTAGAAGAGCATGTATAAATTATGAACTGATTTAATAGGCTTGGTAGCATTAGACAAATGCGAGGGAACAAGACCGTTAAGAATCTTGAACATAAGGATGCAACATGAGTATAGTTCGTGTAACAGTTCATTTGCGACTATTCTGGAATAGGAATAGCTAGAATAATACGTGCGTTCCTTCGTTTGGAAGCTATTCTTATTCTGGAATGCTTGGAATGCATCCTGTGTATTCTGCTCCTGGAGCCAGAATAACCAGTATATAGACCCATTGCAGAAATGGCGTCCAATTTAAATAGGTATTGTCCTTGAGATTTAAGCCTCGTGTTCACGTCACCACACAAAAGCGTTTTCACATGAATGTGAGACTAAAGATTCCTAAACAATGTTTATTCAAATTGGACGCCATTTATGCAATGGCCATGGGTCTATTCTTATTCCAGGATAAAAATATCCCAAACGAACGCACCCTTAGTGTCATTCTGTGTCCTGTGGAATATCCCAAACGATCGCACCCTTAGTGTCATTCTGTGTCCTGTGAAATATCCCAAACGAACCGGCGCACCCTTAGTGTCATTCTGTGGTCTGAGCAGTGAGAACCATACCATATTTGATCTTACGTCCCTGTAAATCTCGTATGTCTGTATCTTTTAGATCGGAGAACGTGGTATAAATATGAGTGGAGGCCAGAAACAAAGAATCAGCTTGGCGAGAGCTTTGTACGCCGAAAAGGTAACTCCTCTATTTCAGGTCGTTACTGTTATCCTCAAATTAAAGCAAGGTATAAATTAATGAAATAAGTTTGCTCTACGAAGGGCTAGCATTCGAAACATCAGGTGGAACTCGCTTCCGGTCATGGCGGTTAGCATACAAATTACCGTGTTACTACTGTAAACTTAGACAACAAGAACCAATCACATTGCATAATGAAACCAAAGCATTCCAACTTACGGTTATTTGAGCCAATCAGTGTGGAGTACAATTAAGACAATTATAGCATTTCAACTTGCTCGAGCTTGGTAAGAGGCAACTTTGGTGGACTAGTTTTGAAGTCGAAGTGTTTTGAATGAAGACAATCGCGTGCATGGATATGGTAAGATTTGTAATTTAGAATGCTTTATTTCGTTTTGCAATTTGTTTATTTGTTTTTATATGACCCGGTTACAGTAATCGCACTGTAAAGAACTCGACCGCCTCCCGGTTAGCTCAGTGGTTAAGCGCCGGTCTGTCGAGCGGAAGGTCACGGGTTCAACCCCCGGCCGGCCGAACACTCAGGGTCTTAAAATAACTGAGTGGAAGGTGCTGCTGCCACAGTAAACGGTTAGACCTTCACGTCTTCTCGGATAAGGACGTGAAATCGTATGACATGTGTCCCCAATTAGCTGCAAAGCTAAATACATTGACACTTAAATAAAGTTACTTACTTACTTACTTACTTTGTACTAAGGACAAACAAAATAAATGTTGTTGTTCCCGACCGAGCTGGATTTTTCTTGCCGACCTCAAACGTTTTATTGCTATTTTCTAAGACTTGAAACAGATAAGATAAACATAACATATAAAACATATTACAACCATGAGAAGTAGGTAAACAGTGACGTCTCACTACAGTGTGTCTTCAGCGCGATCACATGAACATGACAACAATGAGAAGTAGGTAAACAGTGACGTCTCACTACAGTGTGTCTTCAGCACGATCACATGAACATGACAACCATGAGAAATACGTAAACAGTGACGTCTCGCTACAGTGTGTCTTCAGCACGATCACATGAACATGACAACCATGAGAACTACGTAAACAGTGACGTCTCACTACAGTGTGTCTTCAGCACGATCACATGAACATGACAACAATGAGAAGTACGTAAACAGTGACGTCTCGCTACAGTGTGTCTTCAGCACGATCACATGAACATGATCATGACAACCATGAGAAGTACGTAAACAGTGACGTCTCACTACAGTGTGTCTTCAGCACGATCACATGAACATGACAACCATGAGAAGTACGTAAACAGTGACGTCTCACTACAGTGTGTCTTCAGCACGATCACATGAACATGACAACAATGTAAACACAGGGTTAAAAAATGTTTCCAACCTACCTACCTGGATTCTTTTCAGCTCGTTACCGGAAACACAACATTTATGTTTTTCCCCTTTGCTGTATAGTATAACCCTAAATGGTGCTGCATTGATTGAGCTTGTTTACTGGGCATTGCATAATAATACATACACGTGTTCTGGTGTTAAATGGCTATGGACAAAGGCCCATAGCCGCTTTAATTAAATGTACTATGTGTAAATCATAAAAGGTATATTTACATTATAATACCGTGATCTTAGCCTGGTAAAGGTGGGGGCAACAAAAACCTTACAATGTACTAAAAAGACTGCGGCCAGGCAAAGGGGGAGGTGGTGGGAAAACAAAAACACAACTGAACTCTGTGAGAATCAGAAGTGAATGCCAAATGCCAAGCCATGGCCACGTGATAAACTCAGTACACTCCTTATAGGGGGAGTAATGCAATAGCTTCTCCATTGGCCCTGCCACACATCCGGGATGTTGCTACTTAACAATTATTTACATGCAATTTTAACTGAGTCAAAACATAAATAAAGCTAGAGGAAAAACATAAAAATCCTATTCGTAAACAAATATTCCATTTATTTTCTTTGGCCTAAGTAGGAAAGAGCTGTGCATTAACTAATAACTCGTATTTACCAGGATCTATACCTTCTCGATGACCCATGTAGCAAATCAAATAACTTGTATAAGTACAATAGAGCTGTGCACTAACTAATACATATCGTATTTACCAGGATCTATACCTTCTCGATGACCCATGTAGAAAATCAAAAAACTTGTACTAAGTAGGATAGAGCTGTGCACTAACTAATACATGGTATTTAACAAGACCTATACCTTCTCGATGACCCATGTAGCAAATCAAAGAACTTGTACTAAGTACAATAGAGCCGTGCACTAACTAATACATCGTATTTACCAAGACCTATACCTTCTCGATGACCCATGTAGCAAATCAAAGAACTTGTACTAAGTACAATAGAGCTGTGCACTAACTAATACATATCGTATTTACCAGGACCTATACCTTCTCGATGACCCATGTAGCAAATCAAAGAACTTGTACTAAGTACAATAGAGCTGTGCACTAACTAATACATCGTATTTACCAGGATCTATACCTTCTCGATGACCCATGTAGCAAATCAAAGAACTTGTGCTAAGTAGGAAAGAGCTGTGCACTAACTAATACATCGTATTTGCCAGGATCTAAACCTTCTCGATGACCCGTGTAGCAAATCAAAGAACTTGTGCTAAGTAGGAAAGAGCTGTGCACTAACTAATACATAGTATTTACCAGGATCTATACCTTCTCGATGACCCATGTAGCAAATCAAAGAACGTGTGCTAAGTACAATAGAGCTGTGCACTAACTAATACATAGTATTTACCAGGATCTATACCTTCTCGATGACCCATTGAGTGCTGTTGATGCCCATGTTGGTCAGCACATCTTTAAACATTGTATCAAGGGAGCTCTGTGGGGTAAAACTGTGCTGTTAGCTACTCACCAGCTTCAGGTATGCTGTTTTTATCAATAGTAGTTATTATTGTGCATATGTTTTCTCAACTCCCTTTAAAGAATGCCAATCAGGATTAATGCTTTTCGAGCCCGTATTTACATTTGAACAATAGAAAACCGTTACAATCGCCATTTTCGTACAGTACGAAAATTGCGATTGTAACGGTTTCTATTGTTCAAGCTCATAAAGCATTAATCCTGATTGGCATCCTTTAAATTTCCTTGTGCTTCAAGTTTGAATTTCTTTCCATGTTATCTAGACCTATCTACATTAACAGTTCCAAGAAATAACTCCACTGCAAGCTGTTCCAAAAATGGCCAATCGAGTCTGTAATTCAACTCCGATGAAAGAGCCACGCAAACAAGTTAAACATAGGGCCCCTAAGGGCAACTCGTGGATGGTCAGTGAGCTATTTTGGTATATACTAAAACTCACGTGACCAATGGCGTCATCGTTACGTCATCACCACTAAGTGAATCGTGAGAAAATAATACCATACCTGTCCAAGTTTGAACTGTCTGGCATTAGAAATGAGGGAGATATTGGCATGTACTTAAAATCACGTCATCGTTACGTCATCGCCACTAACTGATTGATAGCAACCCACTACCATGTCGGTCTAGGTTTGAGCCAGCTGGCATTAGAAATGAGGGAGATATGGGCATGTACTTAAAATCACGTGATCGATGACGTCATCGTTACGTCATCACCACTAAGTGATTTGTTGGAACCCAATACCATGCATGGCCTAGTTTGAACTGTCTGGCATTAGAAATGAGGGAGATATGGGCATGTACTTAAAATCACGTGATCGATGACGTCATCGTTACGTCATCACCACTAAGTGATTTGTTGGAACCCAATACCATGCATGGCCTAGTTTGAACTGTCTGGCATTAGAAATGAAGGAGATATGGGCATGTACTTAAAATCACGTGACCGATGACGTCATCGATACGTCATCACCACTAAGTGATCGATAGGGACCCACTACCATGTCTGTCCAGGTTTGAAGTGTCTGGCATTAGATGGGCACCGTCAATACATCTTCTCCAGCATGACCAAATCTTTTCGAAACCTTGGACGATCATTCGGAAAGTCAACAGCGAGTCGTCGAGTCATAGAAAAAAAACGACGAATAAATTATCTCGTATCCACCTAAACCCAATAACTCGTTCTGCACATGCATATTTATAGCTTGATTACGTCTAGAACCTTCGCTTGATAATGGCTAATTGTGTTGACGTATGCAGTCTAAGTAGTTCTGGAACTTCCAATCTGAACAAGGATGTGTGACAATAAAAGTTATTAGTTAGTGTAGCCATGGATCATAATGTTGTAGCTAAATCAAATTGATCTTTAAATCAAAATGCCCTACTGAACTTTGAAATCACATATCGAAGAGGTTAAAACGAGTTTTTATCTGGTCCACATCGGCGCAGAATTGAGTTTTTGGGAATCTAACGCTAGCCAAATGTAACTTGCAAACGTTTTATCAAATATAAACAGTGCATGACCCGGAGGTCAACTGGCTGGAAGATCGATCAAAGAAAACACATGTTTTTTTTAAACAGGCTTATTATTTTTCTTACTGGTATTCTTGAAGGTTCTCTATCACGATTTCTAACTGCAGACAATCTTGATCTGTGCCTCCTACTCCTAGATTGATCAGTATTCAAGCCTTTTCTAGATAACAATACAGTGCTCAGCTGTTCGCGTTCGAGCATCAAATTCAAACTACTTGACATTTCATGCCAATATCTCCCTCATTTCTAATGCCAGACAGTTCAAACTTGGACAGGTATGGTATTATTTTCCCACGATTCGCTTAGTGGTGATGACGTAACGATGACGTCATTGATTTTTAGTAAATACCAAAATAGCTCACTGACCATCCACGAGTTGCCCTTAGGGGCCCTATGTTTTAGATGGAACCTATGTGAATATATTATGTTATTTCAGTTCATTTTCTCATTCGAGAATTCCGAATACAGAACTTCGAATTCAGGAATACTCATTATTGACTTTAAAACACTTTACTTATAAACTGACCATCTCTATCTATGTGACTCACGCCATTCTGTTCAGCTGAGCTAAGCAAAATGCCGGTATATACTTCATGGTAGTGTTCCGTTCCATATAGTCTCCCTGCATAATACTGTAAAACAATAGCGAAAATGATTATGCAGGGACTATATATATATGGAACGGAATCCTACGATGAAGTATATACCAAAACGCCATCGGAGAGTCCCGACGTACACAGAAAATCCCGAAATGGACCCACTAACGGCGCGCATCCACGAGTTAAAAAGTAATGGATCTCAAAAAGAAAGTTTTGTTTTTCTTTCAGTATCTCAGCCAATGCAACCACGTCATCTACATGAAAGAAGGGAAAATGGAGGAAAGAGGGTCTTATGACCAACTCATGCGAGACAATAGGGTAAATAAAATCTAACAAAGTAAAAACGCGCCAAACAAAGGTGTTGACTCTTGCTCAAGCCACAACTTAAAACCGCTCTCTGCTGGGTAAGAAATTTGACGTGTGTGCGTGATTCGAAGGTCGGGAAGGTTGACGTATCTCTTCATTATAGTATTACATGTATATACCGCCTTTGGTGGGAAAATTGACCACGAATTTCAGTTAGGTAAAATGTAAAAAAAAAAAATTCTAGGTATATCCCAATTCCCCGACCTCCCAAGGGAGGAACGTTAGTTTATACATAACCCGACGCTCTAAACAATGTCATATATACACGTTGTACCGGATCACAACAATCTCCGTTAAGAAGAATAACGTTTTCTCGTGTTTCAGGAATTCGCTACTTTGATAAGACAATTTCTCCAAGAAGTCGAGGAAGAAATCGAAGAGGAGGCCCGACGAGCAGAAGCTGAACTCTACAATGACTATGATGAGTTGCTCACCATCGCAGAGCGTGCTCGATCGGGAAGCACCCACTCAGAATCCTCTGCAGGCGATATCCAGCAGCTCTTCCAGCGTCAACTCAGCGTCAGGAGCAGCCTAAAGGAGGAGAGTACCGGGCCTTTCAAGAGAGCTGAAAGTGGCCGTACTGCTAGCCTGAGATCTAGATCTATTGCATTTGAGCCATTCAAGCGACAATACAGTACTGAATCTCAAACGAGCCATGCGGAGGGGAAAATGAAACAGCCACTGGAGGATGATGACAAGCCAATGACGAAGGAAGAAGGTAAGGGGCTGGAACTAAACTGAATCTTCACTCCTACAACTTCAGCGTGGTGGGGGCCTCATTTAAGAAAGAAAGGTAAGTGGCTAGAACTAAACTGAACCTCCACTCCTACAACTTCAACGTGGCGGGGGCCTCATTTAAGAAAGAAAGGTAAGTGGCTAGAACTAAACTGAACCTCCACTCCTACAACTTCAGCGTGGTGGGGGCCTCATTTAAGGAAGAAAGGTAAGTGGCTAGAACTAAACTGAACCTCCACTCCTACAACTTCAGCGTGGTGGGGGCCTCATTTAAGAAAGAAAGGTAAGTGGCTAGAACTAAACTGAACCTCCACTCCTACAACTTCAGCGTGGTGGGGGCCTCATTTAAGAAAGAAAGGTAAGTGGCTAGAACTAAACTGAACCTCCACTCCTACAACTTCAGCGTGGTGGGGGCCTCATTTAAGGAAGGTAAGTGGCCGTGGCTGGAGCTAAACTGAACCTTCACCCTACACTGGCCTCATTTAATTAGGCTACAATCAACCAATCATTCATTATGATCCATTAGGTAGTACATGTAGTATGTGCAGTATTGATTATCAGTATTTTCTTGCCGCAAAGCTTTGAATTTGCAGGAGCTTCATAGGCATTTGACAGGCGTTTTGAACGTTTGGTCTTCTGTTCGAAGTTGCATTACATGCCAACTAGCTGTCGCTTATATTTCATTTTTTCGGAATTATCTATTTAATGTATCGATAATCCTTTTGGTAAAATGTCAAATGCATGTTCTATTTCTAGCCGGCAAACTAACAGAAGCCGAGGACCGAGAAGAGGGGGCTGTAAAAATGTCCACTTACCTTAACTACCTACGATCCGCTGGAGGTAAGTACTTCATAGACGGTAAACTTACTCGGAGTCCGCGTTAGTTCTGGTCTGCTGTAACGTTTTCCTTGGGTTGGCGCTGTAACGAGTTTGAACTGCCACTGTTACTGTACTTTTAATTAACACAACTGATTGCGAGAATACATTAGCATATACAACTAACTAATGTTTCAAAATATCGAGTAGCCGATTAATATGTTAGCGTCACACATTACAACCTGAGGCATCTTTTGTTATCATATTTTTAGTGTCTTCAGTACTTTTCAGGTCTGGATTACTTAGGTATACAATACGTCGAGGATTCTACAAGCTGGAGTATAAACTCGCCCAATATTTATGTCCTCCTTGCGTTTTGTTCACCGGGTCCTGCACACTTTAATACCCACTCAGATATTTCGAACAAGGCCGGCTTCTCTTTCGCCTCGTATTCCTAGAGTTTTTCATGCCATTTTCTTCAATTCTGAAAGGAAATTTTCTCGGCTCGGTTGCCGTAGTTTACAAAAGGAAATAAGACAGCATTCGTTTAACAGCGACACTCTGTTACTGAAAGAAGAACTGGGAAAGAAAAACAAGCGCAAGTAAAATAGAAAATAATAATTAATACACGAGGTTTAATTTACCAGTGGCACATCCACAATTTGGCTCTTCGTCCACTGCTTCAGATCGAATAGACATTTTGAATTGTTGGTTTCTGAGGAGGGAGGAAAACCAGCCAGAGAACAACCCCTGGGCAGGGCTGAGTTAACGGGATACCCACATGTATCCCGTTCCGGTTCAATCGAACGCGGGCGCTTTAAATCCTCATAATATTTAGAGTAATTATATGAAAAAAAAAACGTTTTGTTTTTGCGTGGATCCTTGATTGTCTACGACCTGTTGAAGTTGGTTAAGAAATGAGAAAAGCGACCCGGGTCTTTTAACGACCGAACGGCATTACACTAATTAGAAGCAGTGGTGTGGTCTGGCCTGGTCTGGTACATCATTGTCCAGGAATTCATAACAATAGAACCAACAACAAGAGCTAGTGAACAATGGCTTTTGCCTGATCTTACGTCACTCGACCCAGACCCCAAACTGTTCTCCGGGACTTTAATCACGATTTAAAAATCGGGGATTATAACGATTTCATGTTTTCCTTTTTCATTCGTCCTCATTCTGCATGTAGCCTTTGAAAATAAATATAACTAATAGTGGGATTATGGGCACTTTAACATCACTCACTCTAGTTGGTTTCTCTGTTACGTTACCGTAGCCAAACCAGATTGTAGCGGAGCTACCGCACGGGCCGAATAGCATGAGAGTGAAATTTTAGCTACATGTTTTGCCCGCCCGCCCGCCCGACCGCCGGACCGTCCAATCGTGCACCAGCACGCGGA
Organism: Actinernus sp. WN-2022; assembly: GCA_030867875.1. Lineage (NCBI taxonomy): Eukaryota > Metazoa > Cnidaria > Anthozoa > Actiniaria > Actinernidae > Actinernus > Actinernus sp. WN-2022. Next base: position 39,793,016 of record JAOWCC010001751.1, read on the forward strand.
ACACGTGAGGTTTTCGAGCTCGATTTTGTATGGCTTTTAACGCCGTCCTGTCCTTTATATTCAATCCTCCGTTTATGGGATTCTGTGATTTTCTAAGTTATCTCAATGCTCAGTGTAATTTTTTTTGCCGTAATGCGTTAAACATTCAATTTCCAACTTTAACGCGTCATGTTGTTTCTGTTGTATGCACGCGTGCAATTCATCTGCACGTGCATAATTTATTTTCATAATTACGTCTGCACGCATGCATTACATTTGCCGTTACATATGCGCGTGCATCACAACTGTATATGCACTTTTTATTTTCGTAAATTAATTTCCATTACATATATGCGCGTGCATCTCATCGTATTTAATTATTGGGAGCTCCGCTCATAGGCTTGCCTATATATATATATATTAGTGTAAGTTTAGCTAACCATACCATTGTCCTGATTATAGGTTACATCGTCTGTCTGCTCATGTTTCTCTTCATCTTGGGGTGTTTGGGTCTACAGACATTCATTGATTCCTGGCTTGGCTTCTGGCTTGACTCAGCTTCCCGCCAGGTAGGGGATCACCACAGCGCGGCAAAACGTCACGCGCATGCGCTTTTGATGTCTCCCCAGTTTCCCGTCGAAACTGAAAGAAAACAGAGGCAATCACCCCTGGTTCTAATTTTTTGTACGAATGTGCAGTATTTCTAAAAAAAAAAGAAAACTACTTAAAAGCTAAGCCTAAGACTTTAACAGGTTGAATGTTTCTTAATTTGTAGTTTACTGTGAGTTTACTAAGGTATAAAATTATTTACTAAAAATATGTAAGCCCTCGGTGATTCAGTTGTATTTGAAACCAGAGCCTTCGTTCTTTCGGCCAGCGGAGCATAACGTTTTGCTGCGGGGCTGCGGTGTGGGGAACCACAGTGTTAATGCGGCAGAGGAGGCTGCAAGGGCAATGAGAGGAGGGGGTTTCTGTGGTGTAAGGGTTCGAGGATAGCCACGTCGGCTGATAAATGGCGAGGGGCGGCGAAGCCATGAGTCAACTACCAAAGTCGAAAGATCGAAAGCAAGAGTGAGAAGGCCAGTTGTTTTAGCATAACCAAGTTACGGTTCTTTCCAACTTTGCTGTCGATTAATATCAAGAAAATCTGTGAAAACATTGGAAAATAAGCAATTTTCTAGGTGATTCAGTTTTGTTGGCGTGCACTCGTTCTTCAAATTGTCGTCTAGCGATCGTTAGAATAACCCAGCCATTGTCTATTGGGAAACTCGCCATCTGATTGGCTAGCCAGGCACCGTCTATCGATCGATAGTCGAATGTGCGCGCGCTGCAGTCAAAAATCACTTAGAAAAATGCCGTTTTTCGAATTTTTTTTCACCCATTTCACGATCGCGAAGTTGATAAAACTCTGACTTGGTTATGCTAATACAATTAGACTTATCCCTCTTAGTTTCTATCGACAGTGATAGTTTACCCACCAACTATCTACCACAAAATTTTGGCGCGCGCTCATTGGCCAAAAGCGATTACGTGACGTGTAGTTGTCGTCCGCGGATGCAAACTATCAGGCGTTATAGTTCACCACAAAATTTTGGCACGCGTTCATTGGCTAAAACCGATCACGTGACATGATAGTTGTCGTCCGCGGATGCAAACTATCAGGCGATAGTGCCCGCTGAGAGCTGAAGACAATTTTGTGATGAACAATAACGACAAATAGACTGTGTTTGTCTCGGAACTATTATACAAATAGACTGTGTCCGTTGAGGAACTATCGGCTGATAGTTGCCCGCGGAAATTTGATGTTCTTAAAACAAATATAAGCCCGAGAACGAAGTTCGAGGGCTTATATATACTAGTTTTAAGTACATCAAATTTCCAAGGGAAACTATCAGTCGATAGGTCCGAGACAGACACAGTCTATTTGCGTTATTGTTCATCACAAAAATTGTCTTCCGCTCTCAACGGGCATTACTATACAAATAGACTGTGTCCGTCGAGGAACTATCGGCTGATAGTTGCCCGCGGAAATTTGATGTTCTTAAAACAAATATAAGCCCGAGAACGATCGCTCACACAAACAATTCCTTTCTATTTCATTAGAGTCGAACGAAGTTTTAAGAACATCAAATTTCCAAGGGAAACTATCAGCCGATAGGTCCGAGACAGACACAGTCTATTTGCGTTATTGTTCAACACAAAATTGTCTTTCGTGCTCAGCGGGCACTATCGCCTGATAGTTTGCCTCCGCGGACGACAACTATCACATCACGTGATCGCTTTTGGCCAATGAGCGCGCGCCAATTTTTTTTGGTGAACTATAACGGCTGATAGTTTCCATTGGAAATTTGATGTTCTTAAAACTAGCATATTAGCCCTCGAACTTCTTGGGCTTATATTTGTTTTAAGAACATCAAATGTCCGCGGGCAACTCTCAGCCGATAGTTCCTCGACGAACACAGTATGATAGAAATTAACCTCGAGCTTGCAGAGTCTACTTGTCAAATATACGATGCTCGCGTAGCCAATCAGATTGCGAGCTTGCCGATCTAGTCGGTGATTTGGTTATGCTATAAAGATGATTGATTACGGTAGATCGCTCACACAAACAATTCCTTTCTATTTCATTAGAGTCTAACCCCATCAGAGAAATCCACCATCCTGGCCAGCAATACTGAGAACAATTTTTACATCATGATATACCTGGTGAGTGCCGCAGCCTTCCTCATAGCCCTTCTCTTAAAGGCTTACACATTCGTTATCCTCAGCCTCAAGGCATCCTCCCAGCTCCACGACCTCGTCTTCCGTCGAGTCATGCAAGCGACTATGAGCTTCTTTGACGTCACACCAACCGGACGAATCCTGAATCGCTTTTCTAAAGATCTAGACGAGATCGATGCCCAGCTCCCATGGACCTTGGAGAGCTTAGTTCAGAACGTTCTCAGGATTTTTTTCTCGCTTGGCGTAGTCGCTGTCATGTTTCCGTGGTTTCTGGTCGCCATAGTCCCACTGATGATTCTTTTCTTCATCTTGAATAAGTTTTTCCGACGCTCCGTGCGTGAATTGAAGCGATTGGACGGCGTCACACGATCACCCATGTTTTCTCATCTTACTGCCACAGTTCAAGGTCTCTCCACGCTGCACGCTTTCGACAAGATGGGCCAGTTTAATGAGCGGTTTAAGAAGCTGGTGGATGCGAATACAGTGCCGTTCTTCATGTACTTCGTGGCCAACAGGTGGCTGTCCGTTAGACTTGACGCCATTACTGTGCTCATCACTACCATTACTGCTCTACTGGTCGTGCTTACGAAGGGAACTATGCCTCCTGCATTTGCAGGTCTCGCTCTCTCCTACGCTATCAGGGTAAGTAATTACTGGTTATGTCATTGTTTCATATGGAAAGAGAGGAGATATTAATTGAGTCCATCATGACGCGTCGCCTCTCGAGACTAATTATGCATTCAAATTTCTAGATTATGATTGGCTGATAAAGAAATAGTGCAAAATGTCCTGCATTTTGATTGGTTTTATCTAGCCATATATATCTCTCTCTGTATTTCATAGAAAAACTATGAAAATCGAGCAAAAAAGCGTCATTGATGGTGATTTTAAAGCTGGCTTCCAGTTTTTTTCCCCAAAGCCGCTTGTCATGGAGTGAGATTTTCCATTTTTTAAGATCAACAGAAATCTTGGTTAATTAACTTTAGATCTTTTTATGCACATGTCAGTCAATCAGCACCTTACTTGTGACACCAAATCCTCAAATGACAAGAACAATTCTTCATTTCAGTTTTTGTTGTTGCCCAGATAACAGGTTTATTTCAGTTTTTGTTGTTGCCCAGATAACAGGTTTATTTCAGTTTTTGTTGTTGCCCAGATAACAGGTTTATTTCAGTTCACTGTGCGAATGGCGGCCGAGACAGAGTCCAGATTCACAAGTGTGGAGCGAATTAACTACTACATCACATCCGTTCCCGTAGAGGCGCCCGCCAAGATCCCAGAGACCAAACCCGCTGATAACTGGCCTCACACGGGCACTATCGTCTTTCACCAACTGAAGGTAAGGGCTTCCCTCTCTTATACGATTAATTCTGCATCAACCACTCACTTGGTGGTCGTTTTTGGCGCGAAAATGTTCGATTACCAGCCGTGTTGGGGAAAATGAGCCCGCGTTATTTCCACCTAAAAAGCACGGCTGGACTTGACATTGTTCGTTTTGACCAATCCGGCAGAATCCTGCCTGCAGAATTTTTACAGGTCGTGTTCCAGGAAAGATTGCGCCTTATCGTAATTGACGGAGCTTACTCTACTTCTCATCAGTAAGATAAGCTGCATTTGATACATTTGCCACGAAATCGTTAAGGTGTTTAGACTCTATTTCACTTTCAGGGACATACGAGAGTGCATAAATTAAATGTTCAAATTACGTGATAGACACGGTTCGCCGCTCACGCGTGCAGTCGTCTTTTTCTGGTTGGAAGAGCGGCGGAGAGCCAATCACGTGCGGAAAATACCTTCCAGCGGCACGGCAAAACTTTAGGCGCATGCGCTTTTGATAACCAAGTGTGCTTGCGTCCCGCTAGTTTCCCGCCCAAACTTAAAGCAAACAAACAAACCCTGTTTTTAACTCGTGGATGCGCGCAAGCGAAGGAATGAGTTATCAGGATGGTTGGGGAAATCGTACATTCTTTGTCACTCGCTCACTTACTCACTAAGATGTTAGCAGAATGGAATCCTTGGAATGCAAATTGATAAGATAACAGCAATCGATATTTCACTCAATTAATATTTGAAGATCGATGTCGAACATTAATTGCTGTTGAAATTGACGTTGAACAAGGCCTCATCGCCAGGTCCCTAGCCCCTTGCCACTAACTATATATATCAAGTGAGTGTCAGAGTACTTATATACGTTAGCGACCAAATATTTTACCATGTGGGAGATCTGTGTGCTCGAGCGATAAACCAGTAGCCATGCGCATTTGGGTTCCGCCGATAGTGACGTAAACCCTTGTACGTTTTCATGCCTAACTCGCTCAATATTAATGGCAGACGGCTCAAACTTTGACAGACATGGTATTGGGTCCCCATAAATCACTTGGAGGCGATGTCGTAACGATGACGTCATAGGTCACGTGATTTTACAGGCTACACAGGCTACTGCAACAGCAATAATAACTTGAACTTTAAACACTTCCACATGTTTACCCTTGAGAACACACTAAAATACACTTTACATCCACGAGTTCGCCATTGCGGCGCTATGTTTTATTTTAGAAACGTCTGTGGACCTGTTTTTTTAATCCCTTTGTCTTGATTTGCTACTTGTTATTGTTTTCCTTTCTCTTCGGTATTCTTTTTTTATTAACAGTTCAAGCACAATAATTTCAACATGAGATAGAGGAGTATATTAAAGGTCATGCAGACTGAATAATCTATAGTTTTCGTTCTCGTCGAGTTTTCTTTGTTCTTTTTGATCTGAATTTAAAATACCTTGCGAGTTGAATTATTGAAAGTGTAGTGTGTTTGGAAAAATATAAATAATTAACGTATTGAAAGTAAAGCATTGTCTTCTTGGAACTCCGTTTATAGGCTTGAATAAATATACTTTGTATTGAAAACGTCTTCATAGCCAAGGCCAAATACATTCATTTATTGAGCGATTAAAGGGACTGTGTGACGGCGAGAAGCCTTTATATTCGCTATCCTGGCCGGACCCAGTTATTTTCAGAGATTTTCGTATAAACTGACGAATTTCGCGCACATGTGGGATGGTTAAAATCAAAGCAAATATGTACTAACGTCTATTTTGGGGGAGCCGGGGTGGCGCAGTGGTTAAGCGCTTCGCCTCTCACCTCTGTGGCCCAGGTTCGATTCCCGAACGCGGCACCATATGTGAGTTGAGTTTGTTGGTATCTCGCCCTTGCTCCGAGGGTTTTTCTCTGGGTTCTCCGGTTTTCCTCCCTCCGCAAAAACCAAGTTGAACACGCTAAATTCCAATTCGACCTGTGGATTAGCCGGGACCTGGCTTTGATCAGCCCCCATGATTGTTTCAGGTCTCATTAGAAATCCAGAGTACAAATGAGGAACAAGCTGTGTGTAGATCTAGTCTTCAAGGAAAATATTTCAATCACGAATCTAGAGAGGGGATGGTTTGTAGTCAGTTAACAGCCACCAATCGAATATTGCTCCAGACATGCTAATAAGTCTATTTTCGTTCTAAGATGCGTTATCGTCCTGGCCTTCCATTGGTACTGGACAATGTGACAGCCTACATCCGGGGCCGCGAGAAAATCGGTATCGTTGGGAGGACTGGGTCTGGTAAATCTTCCCTGGGGGTCATATTGTGGCGCTTGGTGGAACCTGCAGGCGGTTCGATAAAAATTGACGACATTGACATCACTACTTTAGGTTTGTTACTACATATGGTTTGTTCTAGAGAGTAACTATTGTGGCATGGGATTTCATTGAAAGGCAAACCTGATGGAGATATGTTATCTTTTATAGCAATGTAAAGGGAATATTAAATATAATTTTGGAAAATTTGGAAATAATTATGATTCAGGTTTGGTGAAATTGAAATTAAGTTGGAATGACAATTAAGAAATCTACAGTATATTTCGCCCCTTTACCCAGGAGAGTGGACAGTTTATGGATTGGTTGTGCTATTTCTTTTACTAGGGCTAGAAGACTTGCGGTCCCGAGTATCCATCATTCCTCAGGATCCAGTACTTTTTGTCGGCACCATAAGGTTAGCGATATTACTATAATTTCACTCTGCTGTGGGTCTGCCCTCTTATAGATGAACAGATGATGTTTAAACGTGACAAGAACAACATAGTTGACGTTGTGTAAGATTAGAAATAAGTTTGTTTATTAATAATCAAAAGCTAAAGATAAACACGTTAATGATATGTTAACGTTACGTCGCACTCAAAGACCGTCGATCCTTTAATCTTTTTTTCCCTTTGACGAAGGGCTAACGCTCGAAACGTCAGCTGTAACTAGCTTCCCACGGCGGCTAGCGTATCATTAGGTACCTTACGCAACCAGGAGACAACGTCTAGGACTACGCCACAAAACAATAGTCTTAATTACAAAATACAATAACTGCACATAAAAATGCACGCAGTCGCCTACATTTGAACCGTTGTCTGCAAAACTCCAAATTTTACGTTAACAAGAGAACAAACGTAAGAAAGTAAATCACTCTGTTTTTCGTTCGGCGTGAACAAAACTTTATGCTTATCATATTTTTCGAAGATCTCGATTTGAAACATAATTAAAAGCGAATACTGGAACTTGTAAACACCACATTTCTGGAGAAAATACTTTTGTACCTCCCGTCGTCACTGCTGTCGCCGTCCTGGTTGCGTAAGGTCCCTATTTTATCGACTTGAAGTTGGTAAAATCCAGTGATGATAATCACACCTGATCAACCTGTTTTTCGAAGCTAGGGCCTTAAAGTGCCTATAAGCCCAATTTTTTTAACATTAAAATCGATTCTCGATCTAGTTTAATTCACAAGGAGAAAGAATGACCTTTTGTTGGTCTACTATAACATCACATAATTAGTATATTGGAAATAGAAACCTCTATATCTCAAAGATGCAAAACTCAAATCAAGAAAAACATTACAGTTCAACTATTTACTTGATGGAGAATCGACTTTAATGTTAAAAAAAATGGGCTTATAGCCGTTTTTAGCGCTACCCGCTAACCTGAGGGTAAACTGTACGGATTACAATGACAGATTTCGCGCTATCCTAGGGATAAAGTTATACCTTTCCTTGCTTCGAACAACCCGGCTCAGTTGTCTAAATAGACGACTATCTCTTGTTCTTAAGATTTAACTTGGATCCCTTCAAAAAGTACAGTGACGAGGAGCTCTGGATGGCGCTTGAGAGAGCTCATCTCAAAGATATGGTACGTAACAGTTCTTTGACACTTCCCCATCCTTAAATCCATAAAATTGTCGCCATTAAAACAACTGAGATGCCAAATGGTACCAAAAGCATTTTACAGCGCAAGGAAGTGTAAGGGCGAAATTTTAATTATCGACGTTTGATTTTGATGCAGGAGTCCAAGCAGAGGAAAATAAAATTCATGCTTTCTCGTGTGAGATGTTGTATGTTTTAGGGGCGTACGTATGTGTTGGGTTCATCACGAAGTACAAGTTCAGTTTCGTTGAATATTATGACACATACTGCAGTACATTAGATCTATAGGTTAGCCGTTTTGTAATCTTGCCATAACGTTGCCATGTCTTCAGTTTCGCTGGATCAGAATAACAAAGGTAAGGAAGTAGCTATTCCAGTGTTAAAACAGGACAGGAGCCCATTGCCAGGATCATCCATCTTTCATACTTGCCCTGTGAAATTCGAACATTATTCCCGCACAAAAGTATGACGTTGTTATGGTTTCCATGGGTGAGATATTGAACAGCCAATGAATCGCTAAAACTCAAACCATAATAGGCCCGATTCAAACGTCGAACATTCATGCGCCGATCCTAATTAGATCAAAAGAAGCCGCCTACTTATCTTTTGTTTCAATTGCGTTCTGCGCATGAAAAGTTCGACGTTTGAAAATGGGTCTTAAGTACACAAATCAGATACCCATTCAGTAGATCAATCTCTAAGGAATAGCCTGTGTATGAAAACCGTGTCAATAATGAAATACCGCGCAAAAAATAGATCAGCTCGGATTTCGCGATTTCACAAATCCAATACAGATAGATTCTTCTGATAATGGCTCCTGGACTCCTGGTACATTTAAGGCGTCTTTTTTTATGGCATGTAGTCACTCATACGAAATCCGCTGTACTGGTCATGTTGCAGATCAGCGGCCTTCCATTAAAACTACTCGCCCCTGTCGTGGAGAACGGTGAGAACTTCTCGGTCGGTGAACGTCAGCTGATTTGCATGGCTCGCGCCCTTCTCAGGCACAGTAAGGTGAGAAGAACTCAAACATTTGGCTTTCTTCGCGATTGAAAAGGTGTTGTTTCTATCTTATTTGGTTACCCATAGACTCGTTGCATGATTCTGGGTTCCTACTTCCGGTTACATCAAGATATATCTCTAGCCCTGCTACCATGCTACCGGACGTTTTAATTAACCGTATGTATATTTAGTTATTAATCATTAAATTTAAGGACGTGGTGGGTGGTGGTTACCAGAAACCGTGATTGATCCAAACTGTCTACCCTTTGCATAATATGGGTTCCTACTTCCGGTTTCATGAAAGCGAGGCGAGAGATGTAACCGGGAGTAGGAACCCAGATATATGTTGTAATAAAGTTAGCATTAGCATTTATAGCATTTATAGCATTAGCATTTATAGCATTAGCCTTTATAGCATTAGCATTTATAGCATTAGCATTTATAGCATTAGCATTAGTAGCGGCAGTAGTAGTAGTAGTAGTTAGATTACCTTTGTGTCTAATACGCAACAACGTGTCTAATTCGCAACTTTATCGAATTTCCCCCGCTGTTTTCCTTCACCTCAGATCCTCATGCTTGACGAGGCTACAGCAGCCATAGATTCTGAGACAGGTCAGTATTCACGTATTTATCTTAGTTCTCCGACTTTCAGTGGCCTGGAATCAATTCCTTAGTGCAGCGCATTTTCTGAGTTGAGTTTGATGGCAACTCGCTCTTGCTCCGAGGGTGTTCCTCTGCTTCCCCTGTTTTCCTCCCTCCTCATAAAAATCTACTTAAGCTCCAATTTGACCGAGGACCCGAGACAATTAAAAGAGTTCTTGATTTGAATGCGCAATCCCTATCCTCACTTGAACGCTATAAGTTTTGTTTTTTTGTTCTGGCGATTTAGATGCCAAGATTCAAGACACTATTCGTGAGTCGTTTAAGGACTGCACTATGCTGACTGTTGCTCATCGACTCAACACCGTGCTGGACTCTGATCGAATCATCGTCATGGAAGCGGGAAAGGTGATCATCCATTTTAGTCTTATATTTTCATGTGTAACACGAAGAACTCATGTAGCTGCTTAGCTACTTTATCCTGCGTCTGACCTCTACTTTTCCCTGTGTCTGACCTCTACTTTATCCTGCGTCTGACCTCTACTTTACCCTGCGTCTGACCTGTACTTTACCCTGCGTCTGACCTCTACTTTACCCTGTGTCTGACCTCTACTTTACCCTGTGTATGACCTCTACTTTACCCTGTGTGTGACCTCTACTTTACCTTGTGTCTGACCTCTACTTTGCCCTGTGTCTGACCTCTACTTTGCCCTGTGTCTGACATCTACTTTACCCTGTGTCTGACCTCCTCGTATACCCGGATACCATGCGCTAGACAGCGTTATTTTGTCTAGCTTCTTAAGTCAGAATTCGATCAGACAAAGTGCCGCTGGATATTTGAGTTTGGGTCCTGTTTGTGTCCTGCTTGGATCCTGTTTGGGTCCTGTTTGCATCACACTGATCTCTCTCTCTTTCTGAGTTGTTTACAAAGGAAAAGCAATTGTCGCGAAACATAATCTCTATCAACTGAGCTAGCTGCAGTAGTTTATCAGGCACTTTGTTCATGGTTCATACAATCTTGAAAAGTTCTTGAATTTGACTGCTCGCGATCGTCTTGAAAAGTCTGTGAATCAAAACATAACCATATAAGTACTTGAAAATTAGAATTTGTCCATGAAAAGTCATTGAATTTTGGAAGCTGTGTGAACTATGTTTGTTTACCGCCTGCTACTAATTGATTGGACTCTCTGTCGCCTTGAAATTCGAAAGTGGTCATCACAATGTTTATGCAAGATATATGTGACGGTGTATTGGAATTGGTTATGTTTTATCATGATATATTTACACACGTTTAACCAGTTTTTCTAACTTTTTACAGATTGTTGAGTTCGAAGAGCCATCCATTCTTGCCGCGGATCCAGAATCCTACTTCAGTAAACTTTTACAAGCTGCCGATTTGCAGAAGAAACAGGAGACGGAGGAGTCACGCCCCCAGAAGCAGAAGACATCCAAAGACCTACACATCGATGACGTCACGCTGGCTGACAGAACGAAAGTTGACCGAAGCAAAGTCGACGGTAACCCGACTGACGAAAACGTAGACAACGGAACAGCAGCTAGCCAACTGCAAGTCGACGAAATGCAAGCTAACGTAACTTCCGATGACGAAGGGAAGGACTTAACTAAATTGTAGTCAGAAACAGAACCATTACCAAGTGCAACGAGGGAATTCCAGGATATACATCACGTAAACAATAGAGAGTTTCATGTAGTTTTGGTTATGATGGGAATGTTGTGGTTTTTTTGTGGTGTATCACGTAAACAATAGAGTTTCATGTAGTTTAGGTTATGATGGGGAATGGTGTGGTTATTTGTGGTGTATCACGTAAGCAATAGAGAGTTTCATGTAGTTTAGGTTATGTGGTTATTTGTGGTTTCTCAGAGAAAGGCTAGATACCAAATACAAAAGAAGGGAACCGTCACAAACGACTTGAAAAACTTGTAATCCCAGATTGGAACCATCCGTTTAACCCTAAAACCTGGTTCACGCTAGCGACACAAGCATAAGCACACGACGCGGTAATGCATTGATCAATGGCGGTACTTGTTCTTATCTCACAATCCACCATACCGAAAAATATGGCGGCTCGTACTTTTACCCACAATCCTTTGCGCGCGAATAACTTTAAACCCGTTATAAAATCGTGATAAAGAGGCTTTAAATCTTAAAACCAAGCAAGTACAAATGCTGTTGCCAATCCACTGTTATTAAAGAGAATATATGATTTCTACGTATTATTTTGACCGTGTTAGGTTCGCAAGGAATTGTGGTCAAATGTACAGGCGCCATCTTTTCCGTACGGTGGATTACGGCAGCGTATGAGTCTGCGCGGCTGGTGCTTATGCCGGCTTGTGTCGCTAGTATGACCCAGGCTTAATAACCCATTTTAGGTTGATTTCAGTTGCGAGTTGAACGCATTTAACTGAACACGGAAAAATTTCCACACACTGGGGAGACTTAACACCAGTCTCTCGCCCTCTCTCGTCCCCGACACCCAGGAGATCCCAGAGTCTGTATTTAACATTTAGCTTTACCGTCGCGAGCGGATCTACCTCTGACTCTTTGTGTACATATCAGTGAGCGTTGTGTGTGAAGGGTGGGATGTGTTTTTATATACATAAAAAACGTAAAATATATTGTTTTGTATAATGACTATCGGGAGAATTCACTGACGATTAATTGCTGGAATACATTTTGTCCTTCATCAACACCTTTGCCCACAAATACCAATTTTAGCTGATTTGGAAACTGCAGATAACTGCCCCGTAGATTTCCTGCGACTTTTACCATATGAATTAGAAATACGGTCCAGATTGGAATCAAAATGAGCAAACAATCTAGATTTAGTTCTAAGAATTTCTAAGTAAAGTCAGGGAAGTGAAACTGATGAAATAATTAACGTAATAGAGTTTTTCTATTAGATTCAATAGTACCCGCGCTCTGATTGGTCATTATAAACCAGATTCAATAGTACGCGCGCTCTGATTGGTTGTTATAAAACAGATTCAATAGTACGCGGGCTCTGATTGGTCATTATAAAACAGATTCAATAGTACGCGCGCTCTGATTGGTCATTATAAAACAGATTCAATAGTCAGCCCGCGCTCTGATTGGTCATTATAAAACAGATTCAATAGTACGCGCGCTCTGATTGGTTATTATAAAACAGATTCAATAGTCAGCCCGCGCTCTGATTGGTCATTATAAAACAGATTCAATAGTACGCGCGCTCTGATTGGTTATTATAAACCAGATTCAATAGTACGCGCGCTCTGATTGGTTATTATAAAACGGATTCAATAGCACGCGCGCTCTGATTGGTTATTATAAAACAGATTCAATAGCACGCGCGCTCTGGTTGGCTATTATAAAACAGATTCAATATTGGTCATTATAAAATAGCCATTTTTCTGAGCCAATAAAAAAGCTAAGCAAACGCAAAAGCAAAGCAATCACTCGATCTAAAACCACTGTAAAGCCATGATTTCAAGGGAGGGAAATTAAGATTTTATTAAACTTTACTCAAAGAAGATGTAAACACAGAAACTGTTTTATATTTCTTAAAGATTTTTCATCAACATTTTTATAATATATGCACGATATATCTTTATCTATATCTATTTTTATTTCATATCAGGAAAATAGTTTTAAGAACTCTCACAGTGAAAATGTTGGTTCAGTGACATCGTTAGTTCAGTTTAGTTACGTGTTACAGCGTGCATATACAGATAAGTGACATGTTTATACAGCATGGAACGTATCCATGGTTACAGCGTGCATATACAACCGTTTCTGAGGTAGATGAAAGTTGTGTGTTGGGGCTATGTCATGGTGTTGTGCATGTATGGAGTCTGTTCGATTGGTGTCTGTTAATTGGCTACAAACAGTTGAAGGGGCTATGTCATGGTGTTGTGCATGTATGGAGTCAATGTTCGATTGGTGTCTGTTAATTGGCTACAAACAGTTAAAGGGGCTATGTCATGGTGTTGTGCATGTATGGAGTCAATGTTCGATTGGTGTCTGTTAATTGGCTACAAACAGTTATAATAATAATAATAATAATAATATTTTGACAGGAAAGCTCCACTCACAATTTGTGATTTTCAGGGAGGTTCTGTATTAAAAATATATATTTCACTAATATATGGAAAACAGAAAAGATAAATGGTTGAAATAAAATAGAAATAGAACAAGGATTATTATGAAATTAAGTTATGTGCCAGTAAGATTTAAAAATTGATAATGTAGTTGATTGTATAACTTCAGAGTCTAAAGAGTTCCAGTCTAATAGTGCATGGTAGGTAAACTTCTGTTGTCCCCAATTCCTACGTGGCTGTTAATTGACTACAAACAGTTCAAGGGGCTATGTCATGGTGTTGTGCATGTATAGAGTCAATGTTCGATTGGTGTCTGTTAATTGGCTACAAACAGTTAAAGGGGCTATGTCATGGTGTTGTGCATGTATGGAGTCAATGTTCGATTTGTGTCTATTAATTGGCTACAAACAATTAAAGGGGCTATGTCATGGTGTTGTGCATGTTTGGAGTCAATATTCTGCTGGTGGCTGCATTCTCGTTCCCAGTGCCTCTTCAACTAACTGAAAAATCAGAGGCTCTGGTAAGACACGAAACAGGCTCTAATTTGATTGGCTAGCCAAATCGGCTGCGCGATGAAGAAAAATTTGAACAGGTGCTGCGCACAGCGCTTTTCTTCCGGTTCACTTAGTGGATAAATCACTTCCGTTGTAAACATAAGTAAAATAAGGCATTTTTTGAGGTGTTCTTTCAATAAAAGTAAAATAATCAAAAGAATAAACATTCATATGTGAAAATAATAAAGAATGAAGTGATGTGCCTTTTAAAAGAACATGATTAAACAGATTAATTAATTAATAAACATTCATATATGTAATGTATGGTGACAAAAGCCGAAAGGTAATTAAAATCTCCCTTCGATCGACTATAACCCAATAATGGCGGATGTTACGCCAAAAAAGTCAGCAGAAAAGCTTTTCGATCGAAATACATGTATTTGCTGCAACGCCGTAATATCGGATAAGAATCACTCAGTGATTTTAAACAGCGACCTGAGGAAAAGTTTGGGTTCTTATCTAAGCCATCCGTTCATTTTCTGGGAAGAATCCTACCCTACAAAAATATGCTGTCCGTGCAAACGCTCTCTTGAAACTGCCGAAAAATTCCGTGAGATGGTTCAGTAATCGCATGAACATCAAACAGCGGCGATCCAAAATTCCAGGCTAAAACGAGGTCGAAAGCAAAATTATAGCTCTCCTAGTAATCCACCATCAAAACACATTCCGCGCCGAGTGCACTGAGCGCTATAGCCCTTGCTAACCTACAACAGGTACATAGGAATATTCTTCCTCGACCATCAGCCCTGCAGTCTAATCCAGCAGCTGAAAATCAGCATGTTCTGTGCACTCCTCGATAATTGCGTTGAGAGGAGATATGACGACCACGATTGAGTTGGATGAACCTTGAAGAGCATTAAACTCAAACGGTAAACTTTGGTAAATTAACTATTTACCATAACCGGTCGGAAGGACACAGAAACAGTCCTTCTTATCGATACTAATTACCCGAATAGCTTCCAAGTGTTTAGTTTTTAAAGAAAACTGTATTTTAAGCTTTGCAAGGGCGAACTGGATAGCTTCCATGAGGACCGCCATTGCTTTAGTTAGCAAATCGGAAATGAGTTCTAAGAGCATGCGCAGTTTCAATGTCCTAGAATCTAGGACATCCGGTTTCGTGTCTTACCAGAGCCTCTGATTTTTCAGTTAGTTGAGGAGGCACTGGGAACGAGAATGCTGGTGGCTGTTAATTGCCTACAAACAGTTAAAGGGGCTATGTCATGGTATTGCGCATGCGTGGAAGCAATGTTCGATTGGTGACTGTTAATTGGCTACAAACAGTTAAAACGCTTGATTGAAATCAGAAGCTATATTTTCCTTGAAGATTACTTCGATACACAGTTTGTTAGTCATGTTTGCATATTTGCTTTGATTTCCAACATCCCACATGTGCGCGAGGTTTCGTTAGTTCATATGAAAATCACTGAAAACACCTGTGTCCCGTATTCGAACTCCATACTCATATAACACGATGTCCACGATGTCCAGGGATTTAAAATTTTAGAAAACTTACGATGATTGCAGCTGGTTCCTAGGGAGTTCAGCCGGGGCTAAACGTTCGTCGGAACATTGTTGTGACAACATTGGCCAACATTCTTGGGCATTGGATGATGTTGGGCCAACATTTCTTTGTAGGCGAAATGTACATGTATCTTGTCCCAACATGGGCTACTAAACAGTC
Organism: Actinernus sp. WN-2022; assembly: GCA_030867875.1. NCBI lineage: Eukaryota > Metazoa > Cnidaria > Anthozoa > Actiniaria > Actinernidae > Actinernus > Actinernus sp. WN-2022. Next base: position 39,808,870 of record JAOWCC010001751.1, read on the forward strand.
TCACATTGGTGGAACCAACTGTGTTATTTTCGTTATCCCATGTTGTGCAACAATAGTTCGAACATTTACCAGCCCGGCAAAATGCGTAAACATGGATGTGAACGTATTAAAACACGGAGCTTTATTTTTCTCTAATATTCGCTAAGCAACTAACGGTATGAATAAAATTACTTCTGTACAATCTCCTGAGATTTATTCATCCTCCAATACTAAACAAAATTGTCATTTGATTAATTGTCTCAAAATCTTAAGCAGTCTAAGAGAATATTTATGAATGTGCATAGTTCAAGATATGATCAATAAGAACTCATCTCGTCAGGAGGAAGGTTAAACTTCGGCAAACTACCACTGCTGAGTTGGTAATCCTGGAGCAAGTACACCGCCACCTGATGAGGCCTGTTACACGGCAGCCATCTCACATAGAACTCACTCCATCGCTCCCTGGCCGGCCCGTTGAGATAGAAACCAATCGACAACCCATCATTGCCGCTGAAATGCGCGCAGAGAGAGTCGCAGATATGGCAAGGGGACGCGTTACCGCCGATGTAAATTATCCTGTTGCCTTCGCGTATCTCGTACACTCCCGGCTGCCGTGTTGAATTCTGTGGATTCTTGGACGCTTCAAAGCTTCGCAAGGCGCTGTACAAGGGCTGAGCGTTCATTTGTTCTCGATAAAATTTGATATTTTTCAGGGTGTCCTGGGAGAAGATGTGTTCATAGGCGACGAACGACGACATGACCACAGCTCTGTTGACAAAGAATTACAAATTATCGCGTATTTGTAGTTTAATGCTTTTTTTAACACCCAGTTGACATTTGATAGAGATAAAAATAAAGTTAAATGAATTACAAGGCAGATCGAATTCAGTAGCGATCTTACACAGGAAAAAGGCCGTTATTATGATGGCAGGAACTTGTAAACTTTTCGGACTTTTTCCTAAACAAGAAGAGGTCTTTTAGGAAATAATGTCATCTCATTGTTTTCCTTCGAAACACCATTGTTTCTCCGGCATTAGGGCTATATAAACAAAACAAAAGCCTTTCTGTTGGATGTACCTGACTTGCTTAATTATACTGAATCACTTCGTTATACATGCACCTATTCCAGAAAAGGTTACAAACGACATTCCCAGACCGTAATGGCTGTAAGTGGGAAATTCGTTTGTTTTGGGGATCAAAAGATTTCAGAACAATTATTTCCTTCAAACCGATTTTCGAATTAAACAGTAATTTCTCCACGCTTCATGGGGCAGTTATAACCACAATCCTTTCTTCGTTTGTCGTTTTGCCATTTGTCAGTGACATCTTTTTTTTAAATAGGTGCATGTATGTAGGGGATTTGAAAGAACTTATATGGTTGAAAGTTAGGGATCAGTTATACCTTGGAGATGCTGTATTAGTATTTAAGTCCTTACATGAATTAACTCCTTCCTCAATTAAGTATGTTAAGCCATGCACGGGTCATTAACCGAAAATAGAAAAAAAATAAACTTTTCATGATTATGAGTTAGCACGTTGACAAAAATATGTGAAACTTGGTACATCAATAGAACTTAACGTTATAAAGAACTTTAACTAGTGTTTATTTTTTATTTTGGGTGATCACGTGACCTGTTAACACGAATATTTGAGGGGGAAACGCCTTCTAAAATGGGGTAACGAGTTTTCATAAAGTAAACAAGTTAGTATATCCAGTATATTTTGATTACTTATTTCTACCCATTTACGCTTAGAGAACTTGACTGTCGTTTACTATTAAGGGGATTTCAGCAAAACAGGTCACCTGACCATATTTTCCCTTTAAGTAATGGTCCAGATAAGAACTGTAGTGTCTACGGCAAGGAATGTTAAAAGGTGTTAATTTTCTATTATTCTTTCTCGTAATTTCATTGGTTGATACTTATAAATTCAATAGAAACCCATCGAAATAATACATTTTCATTCGATATTTTTTGTGGTTTGAATTTATGTTTGATCAAACTAACTATGGTTTAATTTCGAAGAATATCGTGTGTCGGGAAAGTTCTCAAATTTGCGATTGAAAAATCCTTTGTTTTCTCTATTATCCGATTGGCTGGATGGTGGCTTCTCTGCGTTTTCACAGAAAAAAAGAGCCAATGACATAAAACTGAATACTTTATTTTCGAGATGTAGTTTGGACTGTAGATACCTCCTAAAGCACTTAAGGCATATTCAAGCAAAATCGTATGTGGGAGAGGCTCATTGCCGCAGAACAATAAATTATACTATTGGTGAATATTCACCAATATCGACTGAACCCGAGGCGAATAATTGTTTTAGTATATACGACACGGGAACCTGCTTTTGGGTACTGAATTTTGTTGAATTTCTAAAATTTCCGCATCGGAAACAATTGCGAAACGTGAATTTACGGCTGCCATTTTGTTTCAAAATTATACCGAGTTTTGTAGGTGGCTATTGCTCATTATTCCGAGATAGCGAGCCAATCAAACTGCATGATCTATGTAGGTTCCCGTGTTGTATATATACTATTATTTCATACTTGACACGGTTTTCTTTGTTATTCATGAGGCTTTATTTGCCATACATACGGCCATTATAAATGCAAGGGATGTATGAGAAAAGTTCCCGGGATGTATCCAGATACACCCCGGGAACATTTCTCATACATCCTTGCATTTATAATGAGCAATTCAATACAATTCAACGATATTTTGTTGTTTCTAGCATATTTTTTTCTCCAAGGAATTCACTCACCTTGGCTTCAGCCAAACTTACTAAATATCCCTATAATGATTTAGAACCTTTTCTCCGTCTTGGTACTTGCCCAAAATCTACCTAAAAAGAGCTACATCAATGAAAATTTTACGAAAACCTCGTCAAGTATGAAATAAGTCAGTTAAATACCTCGAACCTCCTACGGCCTACGGCCCCTCGGGATGTATCTGGCTAAAAGCCTCGGTTCTCGGTATTTAACTCTTCCATATATTTTATGCATCGCAGAAAAGCCCTTTTCAGGGAGCAGTATTAAAGTTTGCAGTTTAAGTTTAAGAATTTGATAAACATTTCTTTTAGGAAAAAGTGAACCTCACTTGAGAGATGAATTAAGGAAGTCAGTGTTTTCTCTAAAAATCAAGGTATTTAAACATTTATTGGTGTATATGAAATGAGGAGATAATATTTACAGGACATGAACTACAGCATTTCTTAATGAATTTACAGAATAATTTTGCTCTACGTTTAGCTGCACTTCGCTGACTGAGTGCTGTCACTATCAATAATAAACGCCGAAAGATTATGATCAAAAAGCATGAAACGATTTGACCGACGGTAAACATCAAAATAATCTTTCTTCCCTGCTTACCTTGCAATGTTTCACTTCAATCTAGATTTTCTTTTGATATCAGTTCTCAGATTTACGTTTAGAGCAAAGGATCCTCCGTCGTTTTGGAATAAATTATTGAAAGTCCGTTAGCTGCATGGCGCGATCTCAGACTATGGCGAAATCAACGCAACAGCGCGCGCATCCATCTGACTGACAGTTGATAGACTGGTTGGTGGTGTTCCACGCATTCTATGCACGTGGAATGGCAGAACATTAAACATCTATCATCAAAGGCCGAGGAAACGATGAAACGTTGTTGTGGAAACTGTGAATTTCAGTGCTTACCAAAATGTTTCGTTGTTCGCTCGCGCGCGAAACATGGAGCAAATTTTGCTTTCACAACAAATGTTTCCCGTTTATTCAACGAAGAAGATTGATTATTCTGAGTCGTTTATAACCAGGAATTCCACCTATTTTAACAAAAAAACGGACCCGACCTGAAAACTAAATAGCCGCACATATATAAGACATGTCTTATATTTAACAAATAAAGAAGCCTTAGTGATGTTTTATCTTAGATCTTAGATCTTAGATTTTTACTTCCTTGGATAGCATACACTAATACCGGAAGGTGCATAAAATAATAAGAAAGCTTAAAGCTAGTTACAATACAATGGTGAAGTACAAAGTCAATAAAATAGTGCAAGTGCGGACAATAATAGTTAAATACAGGTATAATAAATAGCCATGTAAATGTAGCTATTTTGAATAAATAAATATATAAACAAATTATAAATGCCTCAGATATGGAGGAGGCTTCATGGACTTGATTGCAGGGCCAATAATGCTAGAAACTAATGCTAATGACGGTGTGTTAGCTTTGTGAACAGGTAACTTATTCCATACACGAATTGTTCGGAGGTAGAAAGAGTAGCTAAAGGCCAAGACATTACGCGCAGGTTGGCAGTAGTACAGATTATTGTGTCTGGGGTTAGGGACAATATTGTGAGGGAAGTCTATGTCCACCAGGCCATTACGAATTTTATAAAACATATAGTGGCCTGTTGGGCAAGTCTTCGATTCTCAAGAGTGTCCAAGCCCAGCGAACTAACGAGGTCGGAGGTGCTAGTATATCGATCAGTTACTGCAGACGAACCTTGCTGCAGTCTTTTGAGTTTGTTCTAACTTAGATGTATTAGAATCAGTATGAGGGTTATACTATCATAAAACACGATAGGCATTTGAGAACATGAGAGATATGTAAAAGCACAAGCCGAAGCAACATTTCTCGAGTATTCTCAACTGAATGACCAGAGTGTTTTATGATAGTATAAAACTTGGATTTAAGGTTTCTTTATCTGTTTTATAATATAGATGTACGCGCGCGATGAAAGGAAACCGCCAGTTGAAAACAATAAAACACGGCAAACCATGTTATATACTCTGATAAAACATGGCTTTTTAGCCAATCAGAACGCGCGTACTATCGTATCTATATTATAAAATGCTATATAATATAATACTATGTAATTTTATAAGTAAGGGTTAATGAATGGCCACGAGTGTGATATGGGATTTGTCATCGCGAGTAATTTCGCCCTCGTGGCCGTTAAGCCGACGATAAATCTCATATCACACGAGTGGATTAACCAATTTATCTTATGCTGTTTAACCGAGAAAGAAATCAAATTTTACCGAGTTTACTGAGTCTGTAGGAGCAGAGCACATGCGTAACCACTTATTTGTATGCAAGTGGCGCGCTATGAATTTTGGGTGTGACATACGATAATATTATATAATACGTCATAAACAAGAAACCCCCCTCCTCCACGGGAATTGGATAAGCAAAGGTTTTCGGGACAGACATCTATTTAGACGTTGATGAGGACCACTCTAAAAAGTTAAAATTATTTACACTGGAAAATATTTTCACTGCCATTTTATTAATGAATGAAGTTTTCGCTACATCAAGTCTTTCTAGTATATTTGTCGTTGTGTTTTTCAATGTTTCATATATAAAGTGTACAATATTATGTGCAATCCATGATATTTTTCCAGTTATTTGAATTTACACAGATAAATAATAATCCGATAAGAGTAGATTTTCTTAAGTAGTGTTCAATTATTTTGTAAAAAAGTTTAAAGGAAAAATCGAGTTATTAAAATTGGATGGACACTATACTTGATTTGTAATCGATGTTTTAAAAACATTTGATTCTGTTACATAAAAGTGAAATGCTCAGTGCAATGTCAGTTTCTCTCTTTACTCGTTCTCAATCTTATTAATCAGAGTTGTCTTTCTCAGACATACCCTCTGTGCTTTTAAGGATGTCACGTTCAAAGTACAGACAGAAAGCAAAGAGCAGGCAGAAAATTCCAAACGCAATCCATTCACCTTGGAAAATATACATCAGAGCAAGAAACGACATGGACCCAAACACGAAGTACACAATACTCTTGTCGCTCTCAGCCCTAGCTTTTCCAGTTAACTCTACTTTCTTGCTGCTCTGCTCGACGAAGTATCTATCCTTCCTCTGTAGGTAGTGTAACGAGTTCAGAATGTCTTTGATTTCCTTGAATTCCTCAGCGTTTCCAAGTCCCATCTCGGTGAGCTCGTGCAGTCGGTTTGCCAGATCTTTCATGTGCAGTGCCTTGTTGATCTCTTGTGTTTGTAAGACTCTTAGAGTTTTCGTACACGCAACTGGGACTTGTCGTGCACTGAGGGATGACACCTTTTCATAAGATCCTAAACACTCGGTGGTCAGCTTAGCGAGAGTGAGCTTAGCCTCCTGGAGAACTCTGGTGATTTGTTCTGCTTTGATCTTTTCCCGAAGTATTTCCTCTGCCATGTAACTTTCCTCCGCCTCTGTTTGTGAACTGTTTTCAACAATTTCGTCGTCCCAGTTTTCACGAATTTGTTCGTTGGTCTGCAGGCTGTTATTAGTTTCCTGGGTTTTCCTATTAGCAGCTTCACTAGCTTTTCTGTTGTTTTGCTTATCTCTTTTCCAGTCAACATCCGTTTCTGCTCTTCTTCTCGTAGGCTGAAAATAACCCGCGGGAACTCTTGTAGTTTGGCGGGATCCCCCCTTACCGTGTGGGCTTCGACGAAAATCCTCACCATTCCTCGCTTCCCACTCCTTCTTTGAATACCATTCTGATTTTCTCGACTTTCGTTCAGACATTTTTGAGCCTTTCTTTTGAGATTTTCGTGATGAATCTCTCCGGTTTCTTTGTGGATATAGTGTCATTGGCTTCACGTAACTCACAGCATTTGGTGCAAGGCCCAATTTCAATACTTCAGCATAGGAACGTTTAGGCGTCTGAAGCCAAGGGTTGATTGGCGGCAGAGGAGGTGCAGGAGGTGGGCACTGCGGGTGAACATTTCTCTCCAAAGTACTTCCCAACTTCCTCACATCTCCTGTCCCGTTTTTGTTCGCAACACGAAAAGGTGAATTCTTACGATGTTCTCTCTTCTTGCAAGGTGTTCGATGATCCTGAGATTTCTTAACATCATTCCTTGAAGCGTCATTTCCGTCGCTCTCAACTTCCTCCTTTTGTGAACTTGTATCTTCTGTCACGCTCTCGTTAACATCACTGCCTGCGAGACTCTCGGATGAAACATCTTTGTCGTCATGTTGGCCTTTCGCAGTGGCCTCAGAAGTCTCAACAACGATAACGGGCTCGTCCTTAACCTCATCAACTGCAGTTGCATGTAAACCGTCATTTGCTCCAAAAGCATTCTCTTCGTTCTCAGCAAAAACAACTTCATGATCCTCCTCTGATGGCTTGTCGACAACCACCAGATCTTCATCCGTGACGTCCTTTTGCGCTGTGTCCTCTTCAGGTGATGAAGGGCAATCACTGTAGTTGTCTTCCGGTATGCGCGGGGTTTCTTGTACTTTAGTCCACTCCCTTGGAGAATCCGTATCTATCACGGCGTCATCATCTGAGATAGATTTCTCATTTCCATCTTGGGGAGTCTCCGTTAACGTTTCACCGAGCTCATCAACATCACTTTTAACATCACTTTTCGTTTCCTCAACTGATATTTCTTCTACCCGTTCACTACTCGAATCAGTGAAGAATTCCTGGTCTTGCGGCTCAAGTTGGTTGTCCGATGTTCTGTTTTCCACTTCAGCATCAAGACTTTCCCTTGATTCTGTCGTTGAGAGATCGGAAACACCGTCATCTCCCAGTTCTTCTCCCGAGGAGCTTTGGCGGCAGGGCATGCCAGACCTTTTGTACTGATCTAAAATTTCGGAGTGTCCAAAGTACTTATTGCGGTTAGGGATGGTATCTATAATTGGACCTTTCCGTAAATTATCATCATACAGCCTCGAGTCCACATCTTCAGGAAAGTTATCTCCACTGGGTTCTTTATGATACGACATGTCATCCCTTCGAGAACACGCCAAGATGTCTGCTAGGCCTATCTTCAGTGCATCTACGAGTTGACTCGGATGCTCTTCTTGGTTTGAGATGTTTTCAAACAAATCCACCGGTCTCCAGAAGTGATCGCCTTCGCAATTTCCACAGTCGCTTGCATTCTTTATGCCTGTGCTATCTTTTCCAGTAGTACTTGAAGAACCTCTTTCCAAGTTGACAAATTCTTCCTCACGGCCCCTCCGTCCGGTGGGCTTTCCGTAATTTGTTCTCCTGTCATCTGTAAGATTTTCCCATGGATATGATGTCCACTGTGGAAAGTATGGCAACTCGTCCGACATACTAGTTCACCGTTCACTTTCGTGTCGCTCAGACATATTTGACTTGTTACATTATTCGATAACTTTCTTTAGCCTTTGTCCGTTGATATCGTTTGGTAGAATAAGTTGCGTTTGTTGCCATCAAAAATCAAAACAATGGTGGATGACGAAATCAGATATGCTACGTAATGTGAGCTCGCGCATTTAGAGTGGGTCGAGGGCACGCACGCACAAGAATAGAACAATGTGATATATAAAATATAATGATTGGAAACATCGTCAACATGCAGCTGCTGTTAATTAAGGTAGTTCTTGTTTAGCGCCACAATCAAAGAAATTGACGCGTCGGCATGTTCGCGGAAATCATTATATATTTTCGCATACTTCTTTTTTCAACTCTCTTTGTTATAACCTCTTTGTTTTTACAATGTATATAATATCAAACACACATACACATAAAATAAAGTGTCAGTTTAAGTTGACTAAGGGCGCGGTTTGGGGGACTTATTCCGAAGTAAGAATACCTCGAAATCTAACCTGCGTGGCAAGCTCAGGGGGAGTGAGGATGGGGAGCGGAGAGGGAGGGGGAGGGAAGGGAGAGCGATTGCTACTCGAAATCCTGTACCCACCCCTCTACCTAAACATGGAAAGTAGTCGCTACTTTTAGTACGTCCCTTAGGATTTTTTGCATTTTGCTGTATTCCTTTTTCGGAATATAAATGGTCGTAAAATTTTGCGGAGAAGCGTTACTACATAGATGTCATACTCTTTCAGAAATAAATGAAAATTCTAGCAAATTATCAATTATTTGGGTAAGCGTAACAAGCGCCAGACAGTTTTATGAAGTAAAAAAGTTTATTCGTTTCTGTCAGACTAGGTAGTTTTGCTGTTAAATTACTGTAAATATCGTAATAACCCTGCTTTCTTAATTACTTCAGTTGAATAGATTGTTGTATTTTGTTAGTAAAACTCTTTCATTCAACAAGCGCGTGTGGTGTATTCTAAGCATTCTAATGATGATTTATTTTTATGTGTTGTCAGTTAAAATCGACGGCAATCGCGTCACATATGTCGTGTCCTCAATTAATCGATTATCACTGACGTTTTGTTTCTCATTGAGGAGTTTCTATGGATTAAACTCTTCAGTCGTTCAGTTCTTTTTCAATTGTTCAGAATACTTCAGCCAGCTCACATCTCCTCCGATAGGACAAAAGCACAGAACGGTATGAAATATTTCGTCATGGTTTTGCTCCAGTCATATTCGGGTAGACTTTTAATAAGGTTGCAACTGAGAAGCAAAGTCTTGTTGAAGAAAAAATGTGCGGAAAGGAAACGAAAAACCACGCATCCGGGAATTTTCATACTCATTAGCGCTGATTTCGGCGAGACGTAATTTGAATGGTCGCGTGCTCTGTTAAACCGTAGCACAAGCAAAAACATAAATAAAGATCAAATAGCTTTTCAATTAAACTAAATAATATAAGATAAAACGACAATTTTACTTGTGTATAAATCAGTTTCTCATGTACGTAAAATATTCATCTTTTATAGTTTAAAAATTTTGATTCACGTATGATGGCAAAGATTAACGATACGATGAACACTGATGCGGACTTAGCGATGGAAGAAGAACACGTCAAAAAGATGTCCTTCTACCGCCAAAAGATGGACACCCAACCAATCCACAGCGCCTTGAAAAGCTTCAACGTCGAGGAAGCAGTGCGCATGTCAGGAGTCTACGAAATCCACCGCACCAACACGGTCATCTACATTGGCGGAAATCCGTACTTTAGCAACATCCGGGACTGCTTGAATGCGCATTTTAGCGGGAACGACGGGTTATCGATTGGTGCGTACCTGAGTGGAGTGGGAAAGAGGCATTGGAAATTTGTGACGGTGCGTTGGATGACCTGCCATAATCCGCACGAGGTCGCATATTACTTACTGGAGGAATACCAGCGAAGATATGGCTATTTGCCTGTATATAACAACCCTCCATCTTCACCAATCACGGAGACAGAGCACAGTGCTAGTTCTAGTGACAGTGATACGGACTCTGATGACTGATTTTCATATTTTTTCTAATAATTATTCGATTGTACAATGATTAAAAGTTTTTCTTTAAGTTTTATATTTTTTGGAGGATTAATTAAATATGCATTTATTTTTGAATAGTATATGGTTTGCACGTTACGTCATAGCCGCCATGTTGGAGTACAGTTAACAATAGATTCTTCGTTAGCTTCTTTTGTTCTGTACACCAACATGGCCGCCATACACTTTGTCATTTGAATCTCTGGGGATTGAGTGCAAACCATCTATAAAATTTGTTTTGAAATGAAACTTTGACTTATGACGTTGGTGACTTACTCCCAAAATACCCTTGATCCTAGTCAGACTATATAAAATAATGCGCTTTGTTTTCTGCTGTCCTAGATTAAGTTAAACCTGACAAATAGACTTCAGTATCAAAGTGACGGGTGCTCGGCGGGAATTTTGCAAATGACCCCTAAAAGCTACGCATGAAATAGCACCTGGAATTAGTACAGTTTAAAAATCCATAATGATTTTGACTCCTAAAAGGTATAAAAATATAGCATATACGAAATGATTGCTTTTATTTACAAACGTAGCAAAAAGACATAACACTACATCAAACACTTTTCCGCGAAGCTCGAAGATTTTCATAAAAGGTACAGATGCTGAATTTTTACCCCTAAAAGATGCGCCGAGCACCGTCGTCAGTTCAATACAGGGGATTCTCCCCCCCCCCCCCCCCCCCCAATCTATTTTACAAGTGATCTCTCAAATCGTCAATTCCCCCCGTGGAGGGATTCAGGTACCAAAATGACGGGAGTGCTCGGCGGTCATTTTGAAAATGACACCTAAAAGGGGTACATAAATTTAAGGAGGTTTAAAAACCATAATGGTTTTGACCCCTAAAAGGGATGCATAAATTAAAATAATCGAGTTTTGACCCCTAAAAGGTACGCAAATAAAAAATAAATAAAGTGATTCCTTTTATTTTAAAAATGAAGGAAAAGACATGTAACTACATCAAACACTTTTTTTACGAAGAGTTAAAGAACCTTAAAATAAATAATTCTAAACCCTAAAAGGTGACAACTCGGGTTGCGTAACTAAGTCGTGTGAAAGGTACAGTTACGAGAATCTTTACCCATAAAAGGAGCGCCGAGCTTCCCACCAATTCAATATGGAGTCCCCATCCTCCCCTCCCCCCTTCCGAGCACTTCCCCAAGCTAAATATAAGAGTAATCTATTGTTCGAATATTTAACAATTATTCACCGAAGTGGAGCCGAAGCGGCTCGGTAAATATCCACCATTAGTATATACCACACCAGTGAATATCACTTTTCGCACGCTCTGATTGGCTACTCAAACAGTGAATATGATTTCATATTCACCTCCGAGGAAAGCAGCGATCATCTCGCGCGAGTTTTTGTCCATTTGAGAGAAAATAAAATAACTATTTGGTGTTAGCTATTCACCTGGAGTGTGGTATATTTAACAATTAGACCCGCAGCCCGAATGGGCTACGAGTCAATAGCCTATGAGGCGCAGCCGAATGGGCTATTTAATTCGTAGCCCATGAGGGCGAGAGGTCTAATTGTTTTAGTATAAACAAACTAGTCGGACAGTAGAAAATAATAGAAAGGAACAAAGTGAAGTTGAATTTTTTTTATTTATAGACCTATAGTAGCGTATCCAATCAGAATGCAGGATTTGTAATAGTCCACTAGTTGGTTTATACTAATTGTTAATTATGTAGCGATGTGAACGCATTTTTTTGCAAAGCTACCGCTGTTGTGTAGATCGAAGAATACGCGGGAGCAAAACTCAATTGGGCGCCATTTTCTAAAACAATGTATTATCTGGAATTTTCATATACTCTGAAGTGATTCTGTGATGGGACAGCAAACGTTGAGCTTTGGAATAGCTTTTAGATTGGAAAATTAGTCGTCTATGCTTGAAAATGGACCGATACATTCGCGTGAAGAAGATAGGCGAAGGATCATTTGGAAAAGCATTGCTCGTCAAGAAACGAAACGATGGGAAGCATTACGTTATTAAGGAAATCAGTATTTCAAGGGTGAGTAGACTCTCTTAAGCACTGAGCTGGTTCTTCTTTATTTAGAAAGCTCACAGAATCCACCATCTTGCAGATGAAGCCACGGGAACGGGAAGAATCGAGGAAAGAGGTAAGTTTGTTTCTAATTCCAGCTCAGACTCTGAGTCAGATATAGTTTATTCCTGCAAAAACAGATTGATTACGGTTGGTCTCTAAGAGACGGAATCAAGTACCGGTTGTTTATATTATACCTGAACTAACCGTCTTTGTTTTACATTTGATCGATTATTTCTTATTCAAAGGGATCAAAGTATAAAATTTTAAGCTTGGACTTTCATGCAGTCGTACAATGTATGAAAGATCCCTATTTTATTATTTACAGTTTAGACATGAGACTTAGAAAAGCTTGTACATTATCTGGTTTAACTGTACTGACCTGTATGTTTCAATTTTTTTGAACCGGTGCAAAAAAAATGGAACCAGGCGTTATAAGTATTTATGTAGTAGATAAAATATGAGCGGTAGATCTGTATGGGCATTTACATGTAAAGCCCGTACAGATCGGACGCAAATATTTTATCTTACTTGTAAAATGAATAGATAACTAAAAGCCATTGATATGCATGACATGAAATTTTAACCTTTGATTTCTCCCACCTTGCTATCGATGTGAGATGAATTAGTTTCTCACAAAAACATATCCCACATAGAAGAGACAATGTGTATACATGCAATAAGAGAGCAGAGTGTAGCATGCAAAAAAACAGGTCCCACATGGAATAGATGGTACTTTGTCATTTCACCCCTCCCGGGATAGGGGAAGTCAGTGATCGGTCATGAGACTTCCCTCACTAGCTTAGCTAGTATTCTGTATCTGATACAGAATACTACTAGAGCTATAACGGACCATGGGGTCTGTATCACGGACCATGGTGTCTGTATCACGGACCATGGTGTCTGTATCACGGACCATGGTGTCTGTATTGCAGACCATGGTGTCTGTATTGCGGACCATGGGGTCTGTTTATCGATACAGAACCTGATGTTTTATTAATCAGGTTTGTATGGGGGTATACAGAGGCGATCATGTGGTGTCATTCAGCACATGGGATTGGCTAGTACCCTCATGAATTATTAATGAATTTTACAAATAATAATAATAATAATACTTTGTATATCCTACTACTTGTCCATAGCGCTTTTCCCTGCTTGCAGAACCTTCTATTCATTGCTGTAATCGGACTGGCGGGGAAAGAAGGCTCTGCCACCAGTTACAACATTGGGTGTTGTGCATGCATTGGATTACTAAGCGACACGAAAACACGTTTACCACGCTTGGACGGGTTGACCAATGAGAAGAAAGTAATCCCACCATAATTAGTATGCAAACTAATGATTGATGTTGGTGGATGCATGGTATCATAGCGGGCTCAAATTTAAATCAGCAAATATTTAACGCAAGCATGCACACTGTATATTTTTATAATTTATTTGTCCATGGTCATGGTCAGCAGTTAGATCAAACAATGTTGTGACTGGGGGCAGAGTCTTAATTCTTTCCCCCACCAGTCTGATTGCAGAAAGGGAGGAATAGAAGGTTCTGCAAGCAGGGAAATAGCACTTCACAATACTAATACTAATAAATTATTTATTATAAAATGGTGAAAAATAGTATAATACTAAGAAATACTATTAAAACCTAGTACAAACCATGTCGAATAATATAATACAAAATAATACTAAAAACTAAGACAAACTATGTCTAAGTTAATCCTCATAAGCTAATTAACCTAGGTTGCAAAAAAATAAACCTCGGTTGCAAAAAAAATAATCTAAGTGGCAAAAAAAATACCCTAGGTTATTTGCAATGGGTACATATGGATACAATGTAGCACTGTTAGGGGGTAGGGGAAGGAAGTGATAAGGGTAGAGGAAGGCATAGGGAGGGGGAATTTATTTTTAGTACACAAAAATAACCTAAGGTAAAAGAAAAAATACTGTAAGTTATGTTAACTTACCCTCCCCACCCCTGAACCACATTTCTTTATAGCGATGTTTTGTGTTTATAAAACATTACAGTTGTTATGCTAATGTGGCAACCAATGATTTCAAAAGTCCTCTTTGTATCAGGAACCAGTGACTGTTTGGTTGGTACATTAACATGCCATGAAACATTGCAAACTTGGCTTGGGTGACCCTGGTGGGGTGGGACAAATTTTTCCCCTTAATAATAATAATACATATGTTTTAGGAGCATTATACAGCACTCAATGCTCTTACAATATAAATGATAGTAATAAACTAATAATATTTAATAAAAACTATCTACTTACATGTACATGTGTTCTAGTAATATTGAACAAGCTATTTAAAAAGAAAAGTCTTTAACTTAGATTTAAATACATTAATTAACAGTGTCAGCACTTAACACTTTGGCTCAACCACCTGGGACAACTCAGGTGTATTACATGCCCAGACTCTGGCTCAGGCACCTGAGTGAGCCAGGTCCCCCAGACAACTTTCTCTCCAAAGGCATTTAAATGGGCCCTCAGTTCGGATTTCTAGCATTTTAGAGAAAAGTAATTACAAATGTTGATAAGATATATGTTGTGGTTTCAAATTTTTTTTGGGTATGAGATTTCTCACCAGTTTCAAATTTTCATACTGGTTTCAATTTTTCATACTGGTATCAATTTTTCATACTGGTTTAATTTTTTTCAATCCAAGATTCTAAAAAGGGATAAAAATTTTTTGGGGATTCATAAAAAAAAATGGGGTTTAGTTTTTTTTTGGGGGAACTTCAGCTTCTTGATGAACCAGTCGTCTAACGCAATGTGCCACAGAAGCACTTGTTGATTTTAACACCATTTATTGTATAAATGACTAATTCTCGAACCCAGTCCCTCTCCTTATGCTAATTTGTTTCCAGTCTCTTAATTTTATCCGTGCATGCGCACTACTAACAAAATCGGACTTGAAACTTTGAAATCTGATGGACGATCGATGCGATCTACAGATGGTAAATATCATTGGCAACTGGAGGCGAAGTTGAAGATCTAGAAGAGTTGTGTGTCGACCGTGAAACTTTCGACAAAGCAATAACAGAACTGAAACTACAGAAGAGAAGCAAAACATCGCCTCTGAACTTCTTTCTTGAAGATCAATTCTATGAAAAAGCGAAGGAATGTCTGAAAGCCCAGAATGAACCTGCCTCCCCCAAACCTGTGGAACTTACTAAAATTGAAAAAAAAAACTGTAAAAAGAAAAAAATGGACCTATGCAAACAACAAACTATTCACCCCAGAAAGAAAAGAAGTAATTCCAAAGTCGAAACTCTACGATGCATTATCGCTAGCTCACACACGTTTGCACACTGCGGACGACAAAAAACATGGAAGTGGATCCAAGATAACTATATTCCGAAATCAACAATACGGTAATAAACTGTTTTGTTAAGATGAATTAATTTCTAATAGGACCTGAAACGACCATAGAGGCTGATCAAAGTCTCAAGCCGGCTAATCCACATATCGAATTGGAATTTAATGTGGAGGGAGAAAACTGGAGAACCCAGAGAAAAACATGTAGCTGAAGTCAAATAAAAGAAGTTCAAGTTTTATTAATGTAACACATAACCTCACCCAAACCCAAAGGTAATTGATACTTTTTACTGCGTTACTCATAAACACATGAATCATTTTGCATTTTTTAATACCAAAATACAATAGCTTACCCAATAAAAAATAAAAAAATAACTGGTCAGTAAATGTAAGTTCCCAGTAAACCAAACCCTGATCTCAGGGTGAGTCACTAAAGAACAAAGAATGTAATCCTTCAATGGCCTGCATGACAACTAATACAAATCCTAACCCTGCATTTAAAAACACCCTAACCATCCACAACGGGTGCTCACTAATTTAGGGTGTTTGGAGCTAGTCACTAAATAACAAAGACTGTAATCCTTCAATGGCCTGCAAGACAACTAATACAAATCGTAACCCTACATTTAAAAACACCTTAACCATCCACAATGGGTGCTCATTAATTTAGGGTGTTTAGAGCTTCATGTAGTCACAAATTTAGCAGCTAGTCCCAAGGCATTTAGAGCTAGTCACTAATTTAGGGCTAATTAAGTCACTAAACAACCCTTCAATACAGTCATACATGTATGGACTAATCTAAACCTTAATGTAACCCAATATACAAAAAAAACACTAATTAAAAGTACTAAAGAAATTCAACAACAAAAACAAGATACATACATGTAAGGTATTTTTATTGCCAAATACTTTGGTAGAACTTGATATGTTCTTACTGCAATGCCATCCTCAACCTACTAAACACAAGGAACTATGAAAAAATTGTACTAAGTTTAGAATTTTAAAAATTTGGAACCAGTATGAAAAAATGAAACCAGTATGAAAAATTGAAACCAGTATGAAAAATTGAAACCAGTATGAAAATTTGAAACTGGTATGAGAAATCTCATACCAATAGAAATTTGAAACCACAACATATATATGTAAGCTTACTGGGCTACTTTACAAACAGAACCTTGAAAACAAAATAGTTAGCTCAGGCCTGTCGAATATTGTCTTGCACCCTTCTTCATCTAATCCCTTCAGTTATCTTGTACTGTAGGTTAAAGTGTTATCCCAGCTAAAGCATCCAAATATTGTGACCTACCAGGAATCATTTGAAGGTAAAGGTGTTTTGTATAATAATAATTACATATATTTATCTAGCCTGGGAAACCAGCCGACTCTTATCACTCCCCACTTGCAAATTTGCTTGACCAGGCCGAGCTGCTGAAAGAACGAAGCAAATAGCTACTGACACATGCTACATGTTAATAGGCCTGAATTTCGTGGTTGTTCATGTCGGTGATCCACTGCCAAGCAAACGAGCAGCCTCTGTAGTTACATACCTTGAAAAGAACTCTGTTGTTCACATTCGGCTTCTGAGAATTGCAACTAATTTATGCATCGTGAAACAGCTATCTGCTACGTCATCAGTATGGAATTTTCTGCCTCGTTGCCCAGACGTCTCTTTCGTGGGCGGGGGAGTGATAAGAGTCGGCTGGTTTCCCAAGTTAATATTTATCCACATTTGCCCTACAAAGGTTATTTTCTTAAGATATTTCCAAGTATATTGAGTATTATTTGAAGAGGGATACCTTTGATATTTCTGAATTTTGCATTTAATAATAATACTACAAGCTCAAGTTGCTATTGGCTGATATATAGTTGATGAAGAGCATAGTACACTTTGTACAAATGTATATAGAATGACTATTACCATTATGACTTGTGTTCGGTCTAAATTAACTGGGAATTAAAGTGCATATGAGCCTTCCTGCAATTTTCATAGCTATGAATCTCAGAAAAGTTTTGAGTACTCCTGCGAATAAATTTTTGGTTTACAGAGAAGACTATCTTCTACGCTTGTTTGAAATCGTGGAAACGTGACCTTTCCTGACCCATGACCGCGTAAGTAAAAGCCTGGGTCGATACCTCGGTCGACGTCATCTCATTAATGCATTATTCTCCATGGCACCTTTCTATCACAACAACATCGATTTTTAGATAATATACACAGGTTATGAGCTGTTAGTAAAGGAAAAAGTCATATTAGTGAAAATTGTAAGTTTTTATTCAAATTGTTGCAAAGTTGAATTAATTAAATGACGTCTACCGAGGTATCAACCCAGGCTTTTACTTACGTGGTCATGGGTCAGGAAAGGTCACGTTTCCACGATTTCAAACAAGCGTAGAAGATAGAGTATTCTCTGTAAACCAAAAATTTCTTTGCAGGGGTACTCAAAACTTTCCTGAGGTTCATAGCTATGAAAATTGCACGAAGGCTCATATGCACTTTAAGTATTGTTTGTTCCACTCATAATGTTCCTGATGATTGGCTCTGGTGTAATACATTAGAGAACCCACAAATTTCAAATACACATTTTCAATGGATTGCGTTTCCCGCTAACGTTTTAAACTTCAACTGCTATTATTTATGTGATTTGATTCCTCTGAACCTTTTGTTGAAAGCTCCTCCCACTTTTTAGCAGCTGTTAAATTCTAACAGTTAATGGTTTGGCTGACTACACAAATTTTCAAACTGAAAAATCTTTTGCTGGGCACTCATGGGCACTTAATCCACCAGAATAACTTAACAAAATCAACTTCATCGAGAGTTGGCCCACTCGCAAAATTTTATTATCATTTCATACAGTAGTTTGATGAGTTATCTGTAAGTTTTATTATACACTGCCATTTGTATGTTAACAGGATTCTATGAACAGACTACATGTAACTACAAAATCAACTTCATTGAGAGTTGGCCTGCATGCTTACTTGCAAAAGTTTATTCTCGTTTCACAGTTTGATGAGTAAACATTGTCTGTTTTATTAATAAACACTGCCATGTTCAGTGTGTGAACATGATTCTATGAACAGACTAAATGCCCAATTATCCTACACTGAATTTTTGGCACGGCTCGGATAAAATTGGTACGCAATTACCCAAAAGAAAAGAGTTCGGCTTGGATCAATTTTACAGTGTTTATATATGGTTTGCTTTCAATTGCCTACATTTGTAATTTTACCCAATGCATGCAGAACCAAATATTTTACCCATGCTTGGTATGGGAACCAGAAATACAAGCTTGCATGGCTATAATCGAGCCATGAAAGCTTAGACATCAATTAGCTGTCACTGGTCCTTGGTGTAACATTTGTTTAACATGTGATCAATATTCATTGACCCGAGAAAAGTTGGGTGTTACATGACATGTCCATTGTTTACTTAATTCCCATTTTAGACTATACACGTTTTGTCATGGTGAGAAGTTAAGAGTCAGTTAATTAAGTCTTATTGTTTTAGTAGAAACCAACCAGTTGTTCAATCGTCAGCTGAAACATTAGAACACTCTTTTTGTATTTTGATGAATTATTGGCAACCACTGTTTTGTTTTTGAAAACCAATGTTTTTGCAACTTAATTGTTATCTATCACAGCTAGATTAGATAGGGAGTCACTAATAGCCAATCAGAATGCAGGATTCACGTTGGAACACTAGTTGGTTTACCGAGTTTGAGAAAGATTGGTTTGAAATAATAATTTGCCAAGCTTTCAAAAATCACAAAATAGGAGAGGCTGTATAGCTTTTGGGGATCCATTCCCCCAATCCATACATTGTCTCTTATTTTTGTGTTTTTTGAAAGTTCATTATTCAGTTCATATTTATCCACACACTCTCAAACTCAGTAAACTTGTTACTTTTAGTGTGAGTTTGTTTCTTGATCAGATTAAGTTTTGACACTTGGTCCCAGTCCCTTCCTTGATTCCAAAATGGCTAATATGCATGGTCATGTACATGTATTTGCTTACTGTTATTTCTTGTGTTTAGAAAGTGGAAACCTTTACATTGTCATGGATTACTGTTCCCTTCCTTGATTCCAAAATGGCTAATATGTATGGTCATGTACATGTATTTGTTTACTGTTATTTCTTGTGTTTAGAAAGTGGAAACCTTTACATTGTCATGGATTACTGTGATGGAGGTAAAACGTACATATCATGTTTAACTTAACTAAAGTAATAATTATTTCATGTAAGAACAATAGCACCAACAGCAAAGGAATGCAGTGAGGTGTTCATTTTGTATTGTTAAAACTCTGGATTTCATTGGTTTCAACATAAGAATTCTCCAAAAAGTAAGAGAGAAGTACATGTACATGTATCATTTTGTTAAAGTTTGATGAAATGATTTACATGGTGGTTCCATATGTCATAGATAAAGGAAATTGTATGTGAGGAACCTTGTCAAATGTGCCAGTTTTGTAGCTTTTGTGTTAATTGTCAGTACATGTAGGTGATCTTAAGTTTTTGATGGATTTACAGCAGACTTCAGTGGATTTACAACATTCTTGAGTTCTTTATCAGCCATCAGATCTGAAAATAAACTTGGAAAATAAATTATTACACAAGTTAGAGGACTGTAGTTGAACTTGGAAGATTCACAAGTCAGAGGATCTAAGTTTTCAGTAGGATGTTGGCGGATTTCCTAAAGCTGTTGGTACATTGTTGGTTAGACTTTATCAAAGTCCTTCTTAGCCCCCCGCACGAAGGACTTTTCCCACTTGCAGCACGCCAAATTTACCGGTTGATTTTTCAACCGGAGGCGTGGCTTATGATGTACTAAGATTTGCCCAATCACAAAGCGTCAATTCTTCAGGCATTGTATGTTGATGTGTCAAGTCAGTCGACCGTGGATGTGGTAATTACAATTTGATTGTACTCAGAAAGAGTTTGTGAAAGGCGTGAAATGTAAGCTCCGCCCCTGAAACATTTTTTCGCACCAAAACATAATCCCCCGATTCAATTTCCTGCAAGTGAAACATTTAGTCGAACTCGCCTCTCGCTTCGATTCTCATGCTCGCTTTTTGAGCCAGTAATCGCTTACCCAGTGACTCAGCAAGTTCGACTTGGAGCAAGTCTAATTGTTGTTAATATTGCTGTCAGCCAACTACATGTACCAACAATGTATTTTGGTACCCAATTCTATTTTAAACTTAATTACCATTATTTTAGACTGTCTGGAAAACTGACATTGCAATAAAAACAATTTCTTTTGCAGTGCAAGTGTGTATGAATTTTTTTATTTTGTCCCCACCTAGAATAGCTCTTAGTTCGTTAATTGCAGTTGACAATAATACTTGTAAAAATTTATTGTCTATCAAAAGTTTGTTGTTGTTGTATGGATGACATGACAGTTTCTAGAAAATGCATAATATCATTACCGTACATGTATGTACAATGCAAAACAAATGGCAAGAGCTCTGGGAACTAGATTTTGCAATTCGTTGTTCACGCACAAGCAAGTTTTGTGACTTGACAAGTTTTTCTTTGGTTTTTCCAAAGAGACTTTTTAAGGAAAAACTTGTCATGTTTTGCCGTACACACAAGCATTTAAAAACTTGTCAAGGAAAATTAACAGTGAAATATTTAAAAGTTTGGGAAGTTTCAGGCTTACGTGAAGTACCAGGTGAGTAGTTACCCCTCATTCTGCTAGAAAATCTGGCAAAAACTACTCTAAAGAAACAATAATTAGAGAATTTAATATACATGTACTACATTGTAACTAAAGGAAATCACTGAGCAGTGAGTGATTTATATGTGATCTCTACAACTAACTGATGTCATCAAAACTATTGTGCAATAAACTTTCTAAACATGGACATGCGCACCAGGAGTTATCATATTCCGAACATCATACGAGTATATCCACAGCTAACATACATCATCGGAAAGCTACATCATTGACGGAAATGAAATTCCACCAAACCCCAATAACTCGTTCCTGCACATGCATGCATCCACGAGTTAAAAATGAAGCTTTCATTACAAGATGTCATATACTTACATTGTAACTACATTCTAATTATTGGAAGAATATACAAATGGTACTGTAGGAGAAACATGATCACCCCAAATAATTTAATGGTCTAGTCTATATAATATCAAATTGAAATATAATGTGGAAAAATACATGTACATGTACATATATATGTGTACTAAAAACAATCTCATTGCATGATAACTTTAAAGAGAAATGTATACTTGACTTTGGTCTGTGATTCTGTAATGTAAAGCAATGTTTTGTATCTTAGTTTGTATTGTACTGATTTGTATCAAACATATTGTACTTTATTACTGTATTACTTGGAAATAAAGAAAGAGTGAGGAAAAAACAAAAAAAACAGAAACGATCCTTATGCTTCCATCGCTAGTGAAAACCTAGAGTTGCCACAAGTCGACCACAATTTGTTTTTATCCTGGAGCATTTGCGAGCGAAGTGATTTGTTTTTATCCTGGAGCATTTGCAAACTACGAGTGGTCGACTTGTTTCTCTTGCAGGGATTAGATTTGCACTTTGTGCCAAAAAAAACACTGTGGTGACTAATCATGTTTCTTGGAGGGGGGGACAGGGTGGCTAGACAAATGTGGTGTACTTTAGTAATCTTTGCACCATATGTATACTAAGATTGTGTAATGTGTTATAATACAAGGGAAAAAACAAAAAACCTGCTGTGGTGACATATCATGTTTGTTGGAGGCAGGACCAGACAGGGTGGACAAATGTGGTGTACTTTAGTAATCTTTGCACCATTATGTATACTAAGATTGTGTAATGTGTTATAATACAAGGGAAAAACAAAAAAACCTGCGTGGTTACATATCATGTTTGTTGGAGGCAGGACCAGACAGGGTGGATAGACAAATGTGGTGTACTTTAGTAATCTTTGCACCATATGTATGCTAAGATTGTGTAATGTGTTGTAATACAAGGGAAAAAATATAAAACCTGCTGTGGTGACATCATGTTTATTGGAGGCAGGACCAGATAGGGTGGCTAGTCAAATGTGGTGTACTTTAGTAATCTTTACACCATATGTATACTAAGATTGTGTAATGTGTTATAATACAAGGCAAAAAAAACATAAAACCTGCCATGGTGACTAATCATGTTTCTTGGCGGGGGCCAGACAGGGTGGCTAGACAAATGTGGTGTACTTTGGTAGTCATCACACAAATCTACAAAGACAGTTAATGATTGACAGGTGTGCACTAAAGCTGTTTTAATTGGCTACTCTTATAATCTATCACCAACCCCAAAATCCGTCGGTAATTCTGGTGCAAAACAAGGATGTAAAGTCCTCATCCAGCGCCAACCCAAATCGCCAAAAAGCGGGCGGAGGAAGTCTAGTGAAAGCCATGCACTGATTAAGACTAATTACTTAAAAATAATTCGAGACCATACGTACATGTACATGTGTTTTGTACACAGGTATTCCTTTAAAAATAACACAGGGTGAGGGGAGAAAGGAGAAGACTATGGAGAAGGAGGTGTCTAGTCAAATCTAGTCTTTGACTGTTCTTTCACAGACCTCGATCTTCATATATATTTATTTATTAATAATCAAATTACAGTCAACTCTCTCTTAAGCGACCACCCTTGCTGCACGGACAAAGTGGTCACTTACGGTAGGTGGTCGCTTATGGGAAAAAGCAACACAGGTAGCCCAAGTGCTTGCTAAACAGATCAGACTTCTGGCACAGCTCTAGCGCATTGTCATCATAACAACATAGCTAAGCACGGGAGTTCTAGCTCACGTTTTTCCAATCTTTTTCAGTTTCTTATCTGTCAACGCCATTAAAAATTGAACTTTGTGGTATTTGAGTAATGATTTTCTAAAAATACAGTGCAATCTACTTTAATTGGTGGTTGCTTATCGGAAACAATAGAACATGTCAAGTGTTGAGACTAAAAAGTGGTCGCGGTCGCTTAATAATTTTTGCGTTGGTCGCTTACGAGAGAGTATTTACAACAGAATTTGACTGAGAAAAGAACGGTTCTTTGGTAAAGTGGTCGCTTATGGGAGGTGGTCGCTTACGGGAAGTGGTCGCAGGAGAGAGTTGACTGTATGTCCTTTTGAGATACAGTTTTCAATACTGACACATTGTAATGTTTGCTTTTGTTACAGGGGACTTGTATAAGAAAATTAACAGCCAGCGTGGTATAGCATTCTCAGAAGAACAGGTACAGTGGATGTACTGGAAGTTGTTTTGAAAACCTATTCATGGATCAGAGAGATTATTTTATAGAGTACCTGGTAGGTACTGCCTCACTGGTTAGCTCAGTTGGTAGAGCACGGTCTAGCGTGTGGGAGGTTGGGGGTTTGAATCCCGGCCGTGTCCTTGGGCAGGGACATATATAAGCCGTTATTTGGCCGTGTCTCCTTCTACATTTTGTACTTCTAATCAGTAATTAAAGGAGATGTGAGAGATCCTGTTGTACTACTTGAAAAAGAGCAGGGGATTGTCACTCAGTACAGTAGCCTGGTCATTGTACTAACAACACATTCAACATTGTAAACTGTTGTACAAAATGTTGATTGTAAAATGCAAGCTGCTTCAATTAAATACAATTATCACAATTTGCCAATAATGTTGTTTTTATTACATGGCTAGGTAATGGATTGGTTTGTTCAGATCTGCCTGGGTTTAAAGCATGTTCATGACAGGAAAATTCTCCATAGAGATATCAAATCACAGGTGAGTTCTAAAGCAACCATATTCAAAATCTGTAACTTAATTGTAGCAGAGAGATCGACTGACCAACCTTGGACCCAATGATCTTTTGACCTCTTGGAATTATGATTTTAATCTAAAGGCTCATGCAATTATTAGAACTTTCAAAATATCACTCTGTCAGTGCCTATAAATCCTGTATAGCACTTGCATTCATGCAATTTCCTCTACTGAGTGCATGGTTATAAGATAAGAGACTTTGTCTGCTTAATTCTACCAAGATTCACCAGCTGCTTTTTACAGGACCCCAACTCTCATAGGTGAAGGGCTTATCTTCACTATAATATGGGCCCGCAGCAATTGGCAAGAGCTGTTGCAGTGTCCCTGCCTGTTAGATAAATGAATAATTAACCAATTAATTAATCACTTAATTAATTATCCACCTGCATTGTACTTCTCAGAGTTCCCATCTACTTTAAATTTATCTTATCTACTGTAACCATGTGAGCAATTGGGTCTGGATGACAGTGACTGACATTTACCATATTTACTAATTTCTTGTACATTTGTTTTGTATCTAAGAATATATTCCTGACTAGACATGGTATTGTTAAGATGGGTGACTTTGGAATTGCAAGAGTATTGCACAGGTAAGAAGGGATTGCTGACATGCATGTACAGTCTCTGAAATTTGCATTAATCACTAAAATAATATACAGTGTATTATAATAATTGTACAAAATGTATGGCAAAAGAAACCAAATGCCTACTGCCATTTTCAGTAGAAACAACTACATTGTTGCTACATTCATTATTTCTTAAACTGAAATAATAATATTTTTGTTGGTATTTTGATGCATAATATTGGTCATTTTTTTGGCTTTCATTTTATAACTGTCTTTTGTGCTACTTGATCACTATCTATCACAGAATAGAAAGTGAGTACATATAACAATGCCATGTAAGTTAGTCAATCAGATTGCAAGATTGGTATTAGAATATTGGTTGGTGTCTACTCATATATGATCAGTACAGGTACAACGTTTAGGTACATGTACATGTGCATGACTGAGTGTATATTCAGTAATAGCTTTCTGATTGACTGAAAATCAATGTTTTTAGTGGAGCTCCTGAGAAAAATCATCAAGTTTGCTCCACCCTTTTTACAATCTCCCTGGTCAGCCCAGGGATCACCCCTGGCGGAAGCCAGTGATATGTGCATAACAATCGGAGCTCCACCCATAGACTGTGTACATGTTGTTAAGTTCAATTTTAACCCCTGGTTCAATTTTTTGCACTAGTTTTACAGATATATATTCACTAGTAAATATTGAAATTGTCTGGTATTTTCAATCAATCAATCAATCAATCAAACTTTAATTAAAGAGGGTAACACTAAATAGTAAGATATACTAATAAACTTGTGGCCCTCATGTGGATTTGTGGTCCTCGATTTTTAATTTTAAAACAACTTAAAACAATAATATTCATTTTCCATGTCCTTAATTTAATAATAATAATTGTACATAAATGTATAATATACATTTATTTCAGTACTGTAGAGCTTGCCAGGACGT
This sequence comes from Actinernus sp. WN-2022, assembly GCA_030867875.1. NCBI lineage: Eukaryota > Metazoa > Cnidaria > Anthozoa > Actiniaria > Actinernidae > Actinernus > Actinernus sp. WN-2022. The sequence continues at coordinate 39,834,643 of JAOWCC010001751.1, forward strand.
GTATTGGTACACCATATTACCTGTCACCTGAAATTGTAGAAAACAGGCCTTACAACAATAAAAGGTTTGATCAATTCAGTTTAAATAAAGTACCGGTACATGTATTTTAAATAAATAAATGTGTTGTCTGTCTGTTATCAACAAAAATATTACAGCTGTACTAATGTGGAGTGTATTTTTCTTGCCAGTGATGTATGGTCTTTAGGATGTGTTTTCTATGAGATGCTAACCCTTAAGCATGCTGTAAGTATTATTTCTAATCCTTCATAATTATTAATTTATTGATAGTTTAAAATGCTATGCACAATAAAATGGCATTAGAAATTATACCATATTTGTGTTTCCTAATACTTCATTTAATGCAAATCTACTCGATTGATAAATTCCTCTTAATTTTAACCGAGTACGAGGTCTGTACAGTAAGTTCTGTACCAATTTAGTTTCCCCCCTTGTTTTATGGCTCAAGCTAGCACAAAGTGCATTGGGCCATAAAAAAAGGGGGGAACGAGGATCCTTAAAGTGCCTATGAACAAAAAAAAATTATTTTAGATATCAATTCTAAATCAAGTGAATAGTAGAATTATGGTAAAATATATTTTGCTTTGAATGCTGTGCCACTGAGTTAAGGAGGTTTCAATATCCAAAATGCTAATTACATGACGTCAGGGGAGGCATCTATTACAGTATTATACAAAATGTTTTGTTACAATTAAACATTTGTTATACCCATGGTTGAAATAAAATGATGTTAGAAATTAATTTTGTTTTCCTATATAATCAGTAGAAATGCCCATTCACAACCACTAAGAAGTGATTGCAGATACCTCCCCTGGCGTCATGTAATTAGCATTTTGGATATTGAGTTGCTAGAATGGCCTACTATAATGTGAAAGAGTTATCTATGCTCAACACATGTTACTTTAATATATTATATACTACTGTTGTCAATAATTTAAGTAGCTGGCACTTCCAGAATTGAGTAGTTGGCAGTACATTTAGGTGCTTCTGGAGATCAACACTGATCAGTGTATTATGCATAAAGTCTGTTGACTGCACTTCATATTATATTTATGTTTTCCCCTTGTGTTATACCATACATTACACTGTCTTACTGCTGAATTGACTGAGCTTGTTTACTGGGCAACACATAAGCAATATGCACACAAGAGCTTTGGGGTAAAATGGCCGAGGGCAGAAACCCAAAGCCACTTTTATTGAATAATAAAATTGTCAGACATAAAATCTTCACAATCTGATAACATATTTTAGCCCAGTAAAGGTGAAGGGCAAAATAAACAAACCATGTGGTCAGGAAAAGGGGAGGAGGTGGGGGATCAAAAACAAATGCCTTCACTCAATGAATATCTGAAGTGAATGGCTATAACCAATGGTGAGAGGTTACATAGCACCACCAGTACCTAGAGGGGTGCATTGTATTGACACTCCCCTATCCCACAGCCTACACATACCAATGGCTGCTAGGCAACAGGACTTTACATATAATTATAAATAATTTAATAAAACTAGCCAGTGGAAAAACATAAAAATCCTATTCGCAAGCAAATATTCAATTTATATATATACTATAATGAACAGTACAGTACGTCTGAGGGGTTAGTGGTTGTACCATGCCAGTTGATTTTGTGTCTTTTTTTCCCCTTACTTTTCTTTATAATTATTGCTTAAGTTTATACTTACATGTAGATGTAGTTGGTGTGCTTGACTCATTTTAGTTTCTTCGCAATACTTCAGGCATCCCAGTAAATAACTCTCATTACTTTAACATGTCTTTGTCTTAATGACATAGTATTACTATGGGTGCAAATAACGAATACTTGTTCTTGTACAATGCCATACAACTGCGATGTATTTATAATTCCAATCTATGTACAATGTACATGTAGGCCTTTCGACCTTAGGGGCCGACCATTTGACTTTTGAGGGGGGGGGGGGGGGGGGTGTTCTTGTCTGTGCTCGATTTTTTTTTCTTTAGCAGTGTTGTTGCACGAAAATTTTTTTGCGGAAAAAGCGGAGCCAGAACAAAGCTTTTCCGCTTGCAGGATATTTATTTTCAACACCGTTGGCTTGCAGGATATATTTTTTAAAAAACACCCACCCCCCCTCAAAAGTCAAATGGTCGGCCCCTTATTATGTTATGGCATACTTTGTCCTCTTGTTTAGTTTGAGGCTGGAAACATGAAGAATTTAGTGCTGAAAATCATAAGGTCAGAGTTATTTAATACATTATAATTAATATGATCAGAGTTTACACAATACAATTATGCATGTGTCTTGGTCTTTAACTTACAGGAGTCTTCACATGCACAAGGAATGTTAATAAAAGAAAAATTCAGTTAATATGCAGATACTATGAACTCAATTCTAGTTGATGTGGGCAACCTGAATGCAACAGCCTTTTTAGAGGCTCCTATAGCTGATTATTTTGGGTAGCCAGTACTCCAACTAATTTATATTTATGCTTATGTCCTGAGAATTAGTAACTCTTTTGTACAATGAAACTTGTTGTTCAGGGCTCCCAGGGTCAGGGAATAGTCATGCAGAGTCATGAGACAATACTGTTGAAAATGAGCCACAGTATTGGCTTACCCAACATATACAAAACACCCTTACAGTTATTTAACTTTTAGAACGAACAGTACAAAATCAATAGAACTACAGTATAATAGATCCAATCAGAATACAGTTCTGGAAGTGGTACTGTATTACAGGAAAAAAAACGAAGGTCAGAGAAATTAGGATTTTCAATGAAAAGTGAGTGAAAAGTCAGGGAATTTTTATTTTCAGGCTTCATACACACAAATTATTTTACTTATTTCTTTGGGCTGTTTTGTTCAATGTTTCTGTCTCAAAATAACAATTGGATATTTGGAAGAAATATGAGCTCGCACTGGAAGTCAGTGAAAAATGCTTCTAAATGGTCAATGAAATGTTGGGGATTTTTTGTGTGCAAAATTTTAATGTGTGGGAATACTGTTGTCCTTTAATACAATGTAGATGATAATTAAGGGACAGATTGTCGTAAAATTGATTTGAGTAATTCATTGATACATGTTTTGTATTAGGGGCTCCTATCCTCCTATACCATTGAGGTACAGTGCTGATGTTAGGTTATTGGTAGCACAACTGCTGAAAAGAAATGCAAGGTAAGGCCCAAACACTGGGTTACTAATAATCTTCTTACTCTGTGACACTGTAAATAAATTAAATACATGTAAGCAGTTTTAATACTACGTAAAATTATACCAATACACCAATACCTGTATATCTTTTCCAACAAAGGTTGTCCCTGACAAATGGAAAACAACAAACGACATTCCCCCACTGAAAGGGATTGTGGTTATATAACTGCCCAACTATGCGAAATGGATAAACGACAGTGTAATTAATTCCAAAATTGATGTACAGGTCCATTAATATTCGTCTTAAAGTTTTTGACCCAAAAGAAATGAATTCATCAGACCTTCAACTACAACCACTATCGATTTTGATCTGTGAATGTCGCTTTTTCATTTTCTTTTTGTCTGGGAAAAGCTTTTTTGAAATACAGCTGTATTAGTACATTCAAGGAATTTTCAGTTTAATAGTAAATTCAAGTGGCCTCTAATTTATATGTACAATATACAACTGTACTGGTATATGTTCACCAGCACATGGGTCATTATTTAACAAATACATGTAGAAGATGATTCTGATAAAAGAAATATACAGTAAACAGTATGAAGTGCATACTCTGGTTGGTTGATACCCATGCATGTGTTCATAGAGTGCATACAGGCTCTTCTTAATATCTATGCTAATTTGCACAGAAGTGAGGCTCAAGCACAGATCAAATTCCAAGCTGGTGGCTTCCTCAGTGAACTAAATATCCCAAGACTTGTCTTTCATCCATATTTTGCTTTTGCAGAAAACCTCGTGAGAAAATATGCTACTAGTAGTAGAGAAAATTAGCTGTGCGAAGACTTCAAATACTTTTGCGAAAGCTACTTGCATGATGTTAAAATTTAGCATTGAACGTGAAGTTGTGGTTTGCTTTTATGTTATTAAAGCTATCTTCACATATTTTGTACTTGGTCTTGCATTATTATAGTTTGGATGCCATCCTCACTTTCATGTAAATTAGCATAAATATTAAGAAGAGCCCATACACAGATGACGTCATGTTTTGCACAAAATAATTTTGTAGCCATTTAGTATAAACCAACTAGTGGACTGTTACAAATCCTGCATTCTGATTGGCTACCATACTATAGGTCTATTTGTGACAGCCGATGGTAGAGAAAAGCTGCATGCATTTTCAAGAAATAATTAAAAAAAATCAACTTCAATTGAAGGCTTGTGTGCAAAAACTAATGCATTGAAGATTTGAGTTGCTCGATTTCATTTTTACTTTTCCGGTCACTTTTAGTTTTTTTCACGCCAAATGAAGTACAATTTTACGAAGTTCGTGTACATTGTAAAACTATGAGAAAATGCCGATCATGGAAAAAAAGAAGTTTTTTTTCCCCGGGTATCACAAGGATTAGACCCGAGACTCGACTTAACACAGGCCGATAGAAATTGTGGGTACACAGCAAACATTTTGACAGGGAAACTCTATACGGTTTCGGCTCAAGAATCTTTTATAAGTCCCCAGGTGAAGCACTAACAAGGCCTGATACGACTATCTTTGGAAAGCTCAGACCACGAAACATACCGAAATGGGCTTCTTTAGCTCCAAAATATTCACAGTTCGCTTTGCCTGGAGGCGCGACTCTATGTAAATCTCCAGCGATTACAAACCGCCTTTTAGTCAAACAGTTCTTCGTTCAACCATGAGTTAATCCGGCGACTTAATGATGTCCAATGGCCCTTTACACATAGTTGCTTTTTCAGAATGGTAAATGATTACCAATTTCCCGCCCCATATACAAGGATTGAGCGCGTGCGTGACAATTTTGTTTTTCTAAACCTCTTCCCTCCCCACCCCCCACCCCCCCCCAACCACCTATTAGGGAAGAGGTCAAAATAATGGATTTCGAATGGGACCTAATTTTGTCAGGGGAGGTGGTGGGTAATACCCCCTACCACTTTTTTCGAGGGTGATTTTCTCGCGTTGTAAAATAGGGATACCTGATTTTAATGCAGACACACGTTCTTCTCTGCCTGTAGAAACTAGAAATATAGTTACTTCTTCAATAAGTATTTTATTCAAGAAGATATTTGTGGTTAAAAATCTAGATTTTGCCAAAATAGGTGGTGGGTTCTGGGTACAACCCTCCTTCCATCAAAATTGGGTCCCGCCAGAGTACCATTGTTTTGACCTCTTCCCTTAGAATAGCAAAACAATAACAACTCTTTTCGCTATAGAAATGACTCGATGGCTTGCTTAATTTCTTTCTTCTTTCATTTATTTGAGATTTCAAGTGATATCCTAACATTCTAGATTAGAAATTACAGGTTTTCTTAATAAAAAAGCGAAGTTGACTATCAAGAGTTCCAAATCGTCACTCTATTAGTTTTAGCACAGACCCCTTCACTACTGTCTGACTACGGTAGTTAGTTTATACTACAACAATTAGACCTATTGTCTTCATGGGCTATGAGTTAAATTGGGCCTCATGGGCTATTGACTTGTAGCCCATTCAGGCTGCAGGTCTAATTGTTAAATAGATGCACAGTTGATGTAAAACGTGATCAGAACAACAGTTGCACTACTGAACTGAGCCTTGTGACATACTTCTTTGTTCTCGTCATGTCATTTGTGCATCAATAAGAGGACAGATTTACGGCACAATGACATGTATTTGTTAAATGTGCAGCCAATGAAATTGTGCCTTCTTATGTCATGCTCCCCCATTTTATATTGTAAAAGAAAAAATGTACAGTCCAATAAGCAATAATTATTTGATTCTCACAGTTGAGCTGGAACGAGCACTCAGTGGAGCTGGCTCATGCAGGGGATTCTTTTCTGTTCTAAGTTAGCATTTCGCAAATTTCCCTGCACGAGTCTCCATTGAAGGCGTAACAGTTGTAAGTTCAAGCTTGTCCGTGAAAATACAAATATTACCAATTAATATCCCAAGAATAACCTTACAACAAAGTTCATGTTATTTTATTGCTTTCAGTGACCGGCCTTCGGTTAACACAGTCCTCAAGAAGAATTTCATTCAAAAGAGAATAGAGAAGTTTTTGTCCAAAGAGGTGAGAATTATTTCTTTTGAATATATTTAATTTATAACCAGTCAGCAGACTTGCTGCTCTTTCATTCTCCTGTCCATAATACAAATAACATCTGTACTTTTTGTGCACATACTTTGTGGCTACATTCCAAGAATAATCCAGCTGATACTCCCTCAGGTAATGGAAGATGAATTTAGTCATACTGTCCTTCATCGCAAGCCATTTGGAGTTGCTGGTCAAAGACCACTTCCACCCAGACAACTGCCTCATGCTAAGCCCGGTGCAGGTGAGTATGGACTTGAACTGAACTTCTAAATGTCTGCTACCGTATTTCTTTTCCACAAGCAAAAATCAGGAGGATACTGGCAAAATGACACATTCTCATGTTCTCTAGTATGTTCACAATATCACTTTAATTCATAAGAAGTACATTACATGTAATACAAGAATATAATTATTTTATATAATTACACCACCACTACACTAGATGATTTGTGCTATTAATCATGCATTGGGTAAGAATTAGGCTTAGAAACTCCTGTAAATATGCCACGATTATTAGAGGTTTTCAGACTCCAAGTTGTACCTTAAAGGAAGATCAACTCACAGAAATTACACCACCACTACACTAGATGATTCGTGCTTTTAATCATGCATTGGGTAAGAATTAGACTTAGAAACTCCTGTAAATATGCCACGATTGTTAGAGGTTTTCAGACTCCAAGTTGTACCTTAAAGGAAGATCAACTCACAGAAATTACACCACCACTACACTAGTTGATTCGTGCTTTTAATCATGCATTGGGTAAGAATTAGGCTTAGAAACTCCTGTAAATATGCCACGATTGTTAGAGGTTTTCAGACTCCAACTTGTACCTTAAAGGAAGATCGACTGCTAGTGAGATGTTTATTTCACTCGCAGTTCAAGAAATCTACTTACAGTACATGTTGCAAGTTTGTGAGCATTAATTTCGAGATCTGGTACATGTACAAGCACTTTAATTTGTATCTTTATGGTTACATTGTATAGCACTGGGTACCCAGGGTTTGATAATCTTAATAATAATTATACATTTTCTATCATTGACAGCTGCTCCAAAGTTCAGTCAACCCAAGGCCAAGTATGGAGTATCTGTTGCCAACAAGAAGCCACCTAAGTAAGTGTTTGATTAATGTCTATCAAGTGTGCTGGGATTTCCTGAGATTGGTTATTTTATAACCATAATGTTCCTCTGACACATGTTGTATTGCCTGATTCTCTTTGTTTGACAGGAAACCAAGTTCTGGTGGCGAGCCAGCCAGGAAGCCAGTACGTGCAGTGGACAAGGAAGTAGTAAGTAATAACAAGCTAGTTTAACTTAATACAGCTATAAACAATTGCCACCTTTGTGAGAATCATGCAAATTTCTTGAATGTGCATTTAAACGATAAGTTCCGGTATAAAAGGGTAAGCCAATAAAGCCCCTCCTCTTTTCATGCATGGCAAACTTCGAAATTTGAAATTCAAATTACATACACTGGAAAAAATGGACTACTTCCATGGTATGGAAATATCTTGGAAATATTCTAGAAAAATGTTTGAAATGGCAAAAACGTTGGAAATTTAGATATTGGCAAAAACTATGGAAATTATTTATGGAAATATTGTGGAAATAATATGGAAATAAGATTTCCATACTATGGAAGAGGTCCAGTTTTTCATGTGATAGCAGTGAAAAACGTAGGCAAGTAAATCAGCCTCCAGTTAAAATGCCAAATTTTGAGGGATTAAAATCAAACAAGTTATGAATGAGTACATACATGTAGTTGTTTATTAAAGACTTGTAGATGGTATTTTAGGACTGTTTGCAAACTCTGTAGCCTTACTCTAAAGTTTAACATATGTTTGATTTGAATTTCATGCGATAAGCAATCAGTAGGGTGTACTGATGGTGTCAATGGCCTGGCCCTTTTATACTGCAACTGTGTGTTTAAAATATCAGTCAATAGACCTGTCCAAATATTTTTCTGTGCTACAGAGAAATGATGTAGCCTGCGTGGCAAGCACAGGGGGAGGGGGAGTGGAAGTGGAAGTGGAGGGGGAAGATGAGGGGGTGGCTAGGAGGGGGTGGCTAGGGAAAATGAGGTATAAAAATTCTGCGCAGGACTATAGTAACTTATGCAAATAAATGAATGAGAGATGTAAATAAAATGAACAAGAGTAAAATAATAATCTCTGAGATACATGTAGCAGATAACTGTTTTACTTCTGTCATCAAATACTAAAGTAATCCAATTTTTATAGCTCACTTACCCACTGATCGCCTTATTTGGTGTATTCCAAGATAAAAGAGATGTACTAAAGAACTACCATTTTTTTGCATAGTTTTAGAAATCCACCAAACGTTGTTGAAGATACCGCTATTTTTCAAATGAAGGGTGGATGGTCTCCTAATTTTCTAATCCTAGATTATACTATTAGTCTAGTGGGATATCTGAGCATTTGAAATTTAATAATAGTATTTTAAAATTTCCTGGCAATCAGCAGAGCTGGATCAATATTTTGTCAAGTACATTTATTTAATACATGTAGATTACACTGATGTTTTTCCTATCTAAAAGGGAAAGCTAGCAGATCAAAGGAAAGACCTGAACGCTCGTGAAAGAAGAAGAAAAGAACTGATGCAGAATCAGGTAGGAAAAGGTGTACAGCACAAGAGCAGATTTCGTATCAGTGCAGGGCAAGTTATGGCAACATCTTAGGCACGGTTACTGCATGCCGTGACATTGAAATGGTTTTCCTATTGTTTTTGATCTTCTGATCCAATCAGGTTACAGAGTTACGGCACGGCAGGTTAGAGCAGATTTCGTATGAGTGGTAGAAACTACGGCATGTCCGTAACAGTGATGTAACCGTGCTGTGCCGTATTTCTGTAATTTGATTGGATCAGCAAGACATAAACAATGGGAAACCATTTCAATGTCACGGCATGCCGTACGGTAACCGTGCTGTAGTCAGTACTGTAGTTTGTCCCACTCATACAGATTCTGCTCTAGATCTACTGCACTGTTACGGACTGTAATGAATCTGCTCTATGTTGACTGTAAGTATCCTAACGGACCTTTGCGAGTTGTCATGGTTCAACAAAGATTTCATGGAAAGTACCTCAAACATTTTTCCGTTGAGTTTGGTTTGAAAAGTTAATTTATAATGTACCAGAGAAAAGGTCAGACGAATTCCCTGTATGACAAGAGCTGTTGTTTTCTGACAATAGGGACCTCCGAAAAACGTTATAAAATCCAAGATGGCGGTGCCCGTGTGACGTCATCAAATCAAGATACCGGTTATTAAATAATAATGGTTTATTTTACGTTGAAGATACAGGAAGCCGTCACCCAAGCCAGAAGCTTATATTTTAGTATTGCGACGTTCTGCAGGGTCAAATTGGTATTTTAGGTTTGTTTTTGAGGAGGGAGGAAAACCGGAGAACCAACAATTTTTATTTTTTTATTTCCTACTGGAATTAATAATAATTACAGGTTAACTGGAAGAATGAAAAGCTCAATAATTGGTAGTGGTAGGCTCAGAATAACTAGAAAGCTAAACTAAGCTGAGCCACCGGAACAAAGTTCAGATTGCAATTTGATATGGCGGTCAGAACGAAAACAATGTACATAATTTGTTATGTAATGAATATAAGAAACACACACACGTAAACATAACAAGGGACAATGAATAAAATACAATCTGCTGAAAATACATATTTTAAATTGAAAAGGCAAATTGAAAAGATATTAGATCAATATTTACTTATAACATCTTTTTTCAAACAATTTCTGAATTTGTATGTAGTCAAGAATTTAAAGTTTTTGTCTAGTGAATTCCATATTTTTGGACCTTGGAAACGAATATTAAATAGACCATAATTAGTTCGAATAGCAGGAAGATAATAATAAGAACTGGATGCTAGGCGAGTGTTATAATGATGAATATCGGAGAGAGGTTTAAAGAAATCTCTAAAAACAGTTGGGAGGGTATTTGCGTGATATTGATACATAAATATAGCAGTGTGAGAGAGGACTAAGTCATTTAGTTTTAAAATTTGCAATTTTTTAAACAAAGGGGTAGAATGTGCATCATATTTAGAAAATGTGATAATACGAAGGGCCTTTTTCTGAAGAATAAATAAAGGACGAGTTGAAGTCTGATATGTATTCCCCGAGACAAGTAAACCATAGGCGAGGTAAGGATATATACATTGTAAGGGAATAATACACATTAGTAAGTACATGTATGTATTCATTTAGATAATAACGTAATTTAGAAAGAACGGCAATGCTTCTGTTTACCTTTTTACATGTTTCATTTACATAGGGTTTCCAGTTTAGATTACTGTCAATGAGTACTCCTAGATATTTCACTGACTATTTAAGGTCAGGTTACCGTAACTGGGCAAGAATTTTTTTTCTGGCAAGGATGAAATAAAACAAAATTTGTTTTAGTGATGTTTTAGGAGAGCTTGTTTGAGCACAGCCATGTGTTTACAAGTTTTAGCTGTTTGTTTGTTGTCTGTTCAAGATTCTGTAAACTTTTATCTGCTTAGAATAAGTTGGTATCATCTGCAAAAATATGGAAGTCAAGAATTTTGAAACTATTGCAGATATCATTTATATATAAAAGAAATAAGATAGGTCCAAGAACTGATCTGTGAGGAACACCACAGGGAATAAGCTTTTCTTCGGACATTGTGATTCCAACTGAGAGAACCCGGAGAAAAATCCTGAGAGCAAGAGCGAGATACCAACAAACTCAACTCACATTTGACGCAGAGTCCGGGAATCGAACCTGGGCCACAGAGGTGAGAGGCGAAGCGCTGAAGCACTGCGGCGCCCATGTGACGTCATCAAATCCAAGATGGTGGCGCCAGGGTGACGTACGAGCTCCTACCGAAGGAGAGGAATCACTCACTTGATTAATTCATGAAATGACAATATAAACTAACTAAAATCCTACCCTGAAAAATAAAAAAAAACCTAACCGGTCAGTAAACAAGATCTTACCCACCTAGAGCTAGGGTTCTCAAGAAAAACCTCTCAAGAAAATGGTGAGGTAAAAAAAAATTGAGAGATTTTCTGGAACTCGAACCCCGCTCCTGCCTACTCGTAAGGCAAACGTCGTAACCACTACACTAAACAACCATCGTTGCTCAATTGCTGTCAAATTTGTACATTTTAAAACCACTGCTAATTTATGTCAGTTTATATGGTCATTTCATGAATTAATTAAGTGAGTGATTCCTCTCCTTAGGAACTCTAGGGTGACGTTATCAAATCCAAGATGGCGGCGCCATCGTTTGTTTGAAACCTAGACTTCTTAGTTCAAACCTTTATGTTGAAAACCCTTGATATATCTTCTACCGTCGTGAACCTCGGAGTATGCCTAGAAAACCATTATTGTTTTGCATCTCTCATAATTCTGAGCATCCAAAACTTGAACTTGAACCGACATTTCTATGATTTTGCGTGTAGCGTGAAGGAAAACCTAGCTGAAAAGTTTCCAAACCTGAATCATCATAGGTTGTCATCATCGCGGTTAATTGAAACTGGTTTGGGCCGCCAGACGTCTAGGTTTCAAACATAAACGAACGCGGAAAAAGGTTCACCCTTACGGTAGCTTGCAAATGGTAGTAACCATGACATGTAAATGATAGTTTATAATAGACAACCCATCCTGTAATGTTTTTATTCATTTCTATGTGTTACTGCCCTCAGGATCAGATGTACCAACAACACATGAAAAAAGTACAGCAGCAGCGGTGGGAGAGACAACAGGTATAGATCCCTTCCAGATGATTAATATCAGTGGTATTTGTTAATTGCTTCTGTCAAGTAACTTCTCATTTCAACTGTTTACAGCGTGACCAGATAAACAGAGACAGGGAACAAGCATGGAAATCTACAATGAGTGTTGGACTGTCCCCTGATGTAAATACTTGCACCACTTATGTCATTAGAACGGTTTCTATTTAACACCCCAATTAAAAACTCGTTTACACCTCAAATATTTTGTCCAATTACATGAATCTAGGTGGATTTCCACTCAGTGTCGCGTTTTTCTCTACGTACATAAAAATGGGAAGCAAAAGTGTTTATTTTTACTTGAGTAAACACCATTTTAAAAGCATAAGTAAAAAACATTACGACATTTTAAATTACGGACTTTAAATGCGACAATGGCATTATTTACGGGTGTCTTCTTCACGCACGTTTTACGTACGCAAAAAATATGCATCCGTGGAAACCACCTTCTGTTTCTCTGCTGCATGTAATGTTCACCCTCGCCAGAAACCTGTTCGCTATGCCTACGGAAACAAGGCTACGTTAACAAACAAAATACCCCACTCGTCTGACATTTTTTTAAACAAAATATGCTAGCTACACTTGTAGATGTTGTGCTAAGAATCGTCCCCTGTAATACAACCGTTGCCGCATCAGTGTTGCGCTAAAAGTTGTCTTTTGCATTAAAAATCGTCACGAATAATCGTTGCGTGTTATATCACCTTTAATGTTATCTGCTTGCTATAGAAATTCGACTGTACGAAGATATTTTATAAGCCTGACATTGTCTCTAGTACATTTTCAATTTACTTTTCAAACTCATCTCACTGAAAACATATTTGAGGTACTCAAACGTGTATTAAGGCATGGGTCTTGCGTAAAGGTAGGTGTTTTAAGGTAATTCAAAAACTTGCAACGTGTTGCCGCAACGAAGATTGTGTTTAAAATCGTCCAGCGCACCATGTTTACTCTATGCTGACTTTTCGCCCAACAGTGTTAGGCGAACAACCGTTAAAACTCGCCACGTGTAACATCTCCTTAAGACCGCAAATACATGTAGGTGTCCGCTTTAGTGGGATGTCCACTTACAAGAGGTTACAACTTCAGTATGTTACATAAAAGATTGGCTGGGATCACAAGAAGGTGTCCACTTACGGGATGTGCCGCAAGTAGAGGTTCGACTTTATACGTTAAAAGTGTAGCCACTTGGTAGTCAGACCCAAGTCATATTTAAATGATTAATATACCACAGTTGTAGGCAGTACATGTAGATGAATGTTAGATAGTCATCTTAAATTGTTCTCAATAGAAAGATGCTAAGAAACCTTGTGAACCAAGTGTCAAGCCTGTTCAACCTGACGTTGTGGTGAGTACTTACTGATAATTCTCTCCTGCACTTCATTGCTTGTGCGGTCAGTGATATGATTGGTTAAAGGGGATGCGTGACGATGAGAGGCCTTTCTATACGCAGTCCTGACTGGACACAATTCTATCAGTGATTTTCATATGAACTGACGAACCTTGTGTACATGTGGGATGGTTACAATCAAAGAAAATATATAAAAAAAGAACTAATGAACTGTGTATAGACGTTGTCTTCCAGGAAATATTGCATTTAATTTCAATTAAGCATTACACATTGCAAAATGAAAATAAAGCTTCCCAAAGTGTAAATCCTAGCATATTCATGCACTTTTTTTTCTCATTTGAAAGACTTTGACTTCAGAACTAGAATTCGCCTTTTACCGGGTCGAAGCTTGCTATTGTCTTGTAATCGACACTGATTGGCTCAATTAACTGTAAGTTGGAATGTTTTGTTTCCGTTCTGCAGTGTGATTGATTCTCGTTGTCTTAGTGCAATGTGATTGGTTCTCGTTTTCTAAGTGGCCCTGGTTACAGTAATCACCAACTATTTGTAAAAACAGCCACCAATCGAACATTGACTCCACACATGCGCAACACCATGACACAGCCCCTTTACGTTAGGTTAGCCAATCAAAACTCTGGAATTGCGGCGCATGACAGGTTCTTTTCTTGTGAAGTAATATTGTTAGTATCGTGTTATAGAACAAACAGGAACAAGTAATGCATAAGTACCAGGTACCACCTAAACCTGTGTCTGCACGGGAACACAAAGAGAATATGCCTGTACAAGAGCCGCGACAGAGACCCGTGTCTGCAAGCAATGCGTACAACAAACCTCCACACCCTACCCCTGCATGGGAGGCTGCTAGACAAGGACAGATCAACAGGTTTGTACCTGTTCAAATAGCGAAATCTGTACAGATGGTTTTTCATTAGGTGTGATGAGATAGTTTAAGCAGTTCTTCCGGATTTTTCTCAGCATTATTAAACAATTTCTAGATATTCTCTACCGCCTGTGATTTCTTGAGCCATTGTCTATATACGTTTCACCATTCAATCTGATCAAACTGTTCGATATATTCAAGTATATGGTACAATGACTAACATAACTGTTAATGTTGAACACAGGCAAGTCATTTAGGGCCAGGAATTAATCAAGGGCACCCAACGAAGTTTTCGGTTATAAAGCTGTTCGGGAGAGTAAGTTAGCCTAAAACTTTCGGATTTGAAAACATTTTCCCTAGAATTTTTTTTAATGAAATACTGGCTAGAAAATCCGTTTTCAATCCCTAGAAAATTATAGAAGAAAAGGGAGACTAAAAGGTTTCCCCTAAAATATTTGTGCGTATTCGTCTGATCGATAGAGTAAGAGCTTTCCCCTAAAATATTCGTACGTTTTCGTCTGATCAATAGAGTCAGAGTTGTAGAACACGATCCGGAAAAAAACATTGGTTGGAATGGAAAAAACACACACATATTATCACAAATCATTTAGTGAAGCGGCCACCTAAAGTTTTCGAGAACACATTTTCATTCTCTAAGAAATTCTGACATCTAAAATCCGAAAGAATAAACCTTTAGCAAATGGAGGTCACCTAAAAGAATTGCCTAATGGGAAAAAGAACCCCTAAAAAAATTGTACCTCCACAAAACTTTGCAACATGAAGTTACTTGGGCTAGAATATTCTTGTTTCTGTTCTAGACTACTAACAAATTCGTAGGCCGGGAATATTTTGCCATAGTATTTTTGGTTGACGCGATTTCCACCTAAAAAATCCGAACAGCTAATATATAGCTTTCTAGAATACGTCAAAAGACATAGTAGGCGCCTTAAAATGGCTAGATGAGCTGCATACAACTGGTTTCAAGCGAATTTCAAAAAGTACTCGTTGGGTGCCCTTGATTAATTACGTCCCTTTTGTACGATAATTAGGCTTGACATTTTTAAATGCTCCCAAAGGTGCGTACTTCACGGATAGGATCTTAGAGCAGATTTCCTATGAGTGGTACAAACTACGGCATGTCCGTAGCCTTACCGTAACCGTGCTGTGCCGTATTGCTGTAATTTGATTGGATCAGCAGGACAAAAACAATAGGGAAACCATTTCAACGTCACGGCATGTCGTACGGTAACCGTGCTGTAGTCAGTGCTGCAGTTTGTCCCACTCATACGAAATCTGCTCTATTTCAATGACGCCACAGAATCATTCCCCCAAAGCTTCAGGCCCGAGTTCCTCAAAGCGCGATTAGTGTTAATCCTGGATTAAATGTTAACCGTGGATACTGATTCTCTTGGTAAAATGTAATTTCACTCTAGAAGCAAGAAGAGCACCAGGTTATTGGCTGTTTTCGTACTGCTATCATTTGTTTCGGTTAGTTTTACTCTAGGGGCAAGACAGAGGACCAGATGTATAACTGCCTCTGTCCTGCTATCTTGCGGTGTTCCTTTATTATTTATAAGTCTCTTGCCGCGGCCTTGGGTGGGGCGCCACATCTCTGTGGCTGGTGGTATTCTCTTGCCCCACCTTCACTGAAGACTAATGTGGTTTATTTATTTCAAACCGAGTTGTATCTACCGAGCTTAACCGAACGTGCATCACGCACATCATACTTGAGTCACTGGAGGGATGTATTTAGGCTTTACTAGAATTTCAAGTACAAAGGTACTACTCCTTCCTCGCCAAACAGCAATAAATTTTTAATCCCATATCAGCGAGTCCACGAGTAAGCACATCGAACTGAAATTTAATCTTGGATTAGCTTAATCGGGCTTTGAGGAACGTGGCCTGGTTATTAGAATGGATCGCTGTTTACAGCAAAAAGAACATCAGCTTTTTTTAAACAATTTTTTTCTAATTTTCTAACTTGTTTGTGCTAATGATTCGGGTATGTTTCACTCAAGGGCTCAAGGCGCAGAAGCAGCAGAGAAGGCTCGTTTGAAAGAAGAATTCTTGGGCAGAAAAAGAGCGGCGGCCATGAATAAACGAAGGGGTCAGGCAGACTATGGTGGATATGTAAGTTAATTAAAAACTGAGGATTACTAGATCATTTTGCTGTGTTTTAACGTTCAGCAATTTGCCATACAAAACGACAGAGGGAGCCCAGGCCAATTGCATTTCTATGGGATGTCTTTATAGGCTTCCATTTTCAATGCAAATATTGAATAAACTACAAAACTTTGCTATGCCTGGGCCAATTTTCTGAGCATGTCAGCGATATGTGAGGTAAAACTGAAATGTGTAGAGTAGGTAGTGAGGTAAACCTGAAATGTGTAGAGTAGGTAGTGAGGTAATAAAAACTGAAATGTGTAGAGTAGGTAGTGAGGTAAAACTGAAATGTGTAGAGTAGGTAGTGAGGTAAAACTGAAATGTGTAGAGTAGGTAGTGAGGTAATAAAAACTGAAATGTGTAGAGTAGGTAGTAGAGTACAGTACCGACCAGAACTTACCTCCAGTGCGTCCGGGTTCGGGTTCGCTTTCGAGCAAACCCAGGGTGCGCTCAAGGGTTTGCTCAATGTTTGCTTGCGTTCGCTCTAAGCGAACCCAAGCGAACCTGAGAGCGAACCCTCGAGCAGACCCTCAAGGGTTCGCTTTAACAAAGCAAACCCAGCGAACCCTCGAGTAGCCTGCGTCACATCCGGACTTTTCTCTGGTATAGTCCGTCTGCGAAGCAGCGACACAAACCGTGTTCTAGACCCCAGCAGCGTACCGTGATTTGAGTACACGTTCTGATTGGCTTTTTAAAATGCTCATTTCTTACACGTCTTCTGACTTGCCATTCAACTGTCACCAGCCTGTCACCTGTTAGTCTCCCCAGAATCCAAGAACCACTCGCGCCAGAACACTCGTCTGGCAGGAAATCGTTAGTGGAAATATAGAGGCTAAACTTAAAAATATGGATGTAGAATCGGTTCAAATAGCTTCGTATATATTCTGTTCTTAGCTTTTATCAAGAAATAACAAATATTTTGGAAGAACTCATTTATTTTTAGGCTGAACTAGTGCGCAGGCTCACTTCCTCCCACCTCCCCGTCTGATGGACTTTGACAGAAACCGTGTTCTGGTCATTGTTTCATTTCGACCAATCAGAGCGAAGGTTTCATTTTTAGAGAACTGCGGTATGCATGGAATGTCTAGTGCAGCCTGCATGAAGGTGAAGCCAAATGGCGGACGATACAAACGGACTTGATATGGCTTTGGAGAAAGCGTGTGAAACTTTCGACATTTCTGAATTATTTCACGAGCAGAGAAAGGCATTATTATACTTCGTTTCCCGGAAGGACCTTTGCTACCACAGCTGCATCTATAAGGCGACGACCAGGTCGAGAATCGAGAGAGGAGAAATTATGTAGTCTTCTACAACTTCTACAGATCGTCAGAATCACGGCTCTTCCATTCACTGCAGAATATGTTCTACAGCTTCAAACTTATAGAAACAGAACGTGGAGTAACATGTTGTCCTCAGACGTGTACCGGGAAAATCTGATAGGAAGCGCTATCGATATCGCGATGTTTATGAATCTACTAGCTAGGGCTTTGGAAAATCATTAATCTTCCTCGACCGCTTTGTATTCAAATGTAATGTTGGCATTTAGAAGACCAAATATTTCATGAAATGTAATGATTTTTTTTACAGCAGTGAACACACGTACCGAGTATGTAATGGTAATAGTTTCACGACATTTGGGCAATTATTTATGTTTGCAAAAATTTTATCACTTTATTTTGACAATTTTGCTGTCCTGAAAGCTGAAATATCTTAGCTTTTTCGCCTTAAGAAGACTAAATCTTTCATGGAATGGCATGACATTTTTACAGGAGTGAACACATATAGTGAATATGTCATGGTAAAAGTTGGATTACATTTGCCTAAATATTTATGTTATCAGAATTTTGAACAGTCTTGATTTTGACAAATTGTAAAGTACAGCAAATCCTATTTAAAAAGTTCCTGCTGCCCAAAAAACCATAGCAGCTCAAACAGGATATGGTTAGGGTTAGTTCTGAGAAATAGACATAAGTTTGAAGCTGTAAAACATAAGAATTCTGCAGTGCAGGAAAGTGCGTGATTCTGGCGAGCTATACTAGAAGGCTACATAATTTCTCCTCTCTCGATTCTCTACCTGGTCGTCGCCTACAGATGCAGCTGTGATGGCCAAGGTCCTTCCAGGAAACGAGGGGTAATATTGCCTTTCGCTGTTCGGGAAATAATTCAGAAATGTCGAAAGTTTTGCAGGCTTTCTCCAAAGCCATATCAAGTCCGTTTGTATCGTCCGCCATTTGGCTTGTCCTTCATGCAGGCTCCACTGGACATTCCATGCATACCTCAGTTCTCAACCAGGGCCGGGTTGTTCAAAGCCCGATTAGTGCTAATCCAGGGTTAATTTCCATGACAACCAATAGGTTTTGTGCAGAGTTAATCCAGGATTAACACTAATCGGGCTTTGAACAACCCGGCCCAGTAGTATAACTTTGAATTATATTAGTGCATTTATAGAGAGGTCCGTAGGCCTTTTGCCTAAGTACTAGCATGTGAAGTTCGCCTGTTGCCGGCTCTTATCTACACCCCTGATGCATAAGAAATAGAGGATATTACATGGCCGCGCGGATATACCGATTTTATCTTCGAGTGTTGATGAAATATCTTACGAGTGAGCGCAGCGAACGAGTAAGATACTCATCAACACGAGAAGATAAAATCCGTATCTCCAAGCGGCCATGTAATGTTCTGTTTAATATATAATTATTGATGAAATACTAGTTTCAATCCCTTACTAAAAAGGCTAGAAATCTTTGAAATCGAGTCATATTTTCAAAAGTGATATCTTCACGTGTGAAGATATCATTTATATCTTCACGTGTGAAGATATCACTTATTAGAAAGAAATATACACTGGTATTTCATCGAAAATTATATATTAAAAAGTATTTATTTTTGTTGGCTCTATATATTTCCTCATAATATTATGTATTTGCGAATGCATAGATGCAGTATGTACACACATAGCATTCCGTTTGTTAATTTCTAACATTTTTCCATTTCATGTTCTTAGGAATATAAACCTCCGGTGCAGAACGCAGGTAATAGTGCATGTGGACAGTTGATTAATATATTTTGAGTGTTGAATTACTTTATAAGTGATAGCTGTATTTTATGTTTTGTATTTCAGCCAAGGCTGCTGGGAATAATGGTGCACGAAATGGAGGAGAAAAGGTTCGTATGTAACTCTCTTTTTTCTACACTTGCAGTTGATGTGGTCCTTCTGACTTTAATTTGCGAGAAATACATAGAGGATATTACATGGCCGCGCGGAGATACAGATTTTATCTTCGAGTGTTGATGAAATATCTTACGAGTGAGCGTAGCGAACGAGTAAGATACTCATCGACACGAGAAGATAAAATCCGTATCTCCAAGCGGCCATGTAATGTTCTGTTTAATATATAATTATTGATGAAATACCAGTTTCAATCTCTTACTAAAAAGGCTAGAAATCTTTGAAATCGAGTCATATTTTCAAAAGTGATATCTTCACGTGTGAAGATATCACTTATTAGAAAGAAATATACACTGGTATTTCATCGAAAATTATATATTAAATTGTACTTTGTAGCTGTATTTTTTATGATAGATGAAATTGCAAAAACGTTTGGATGATAAAACGCTCTCTCCGCAGCGCATTGTCTGTCTCTTTTTTCTTAGCATTTAGTGTTTTGACTTTCTATGAGCGAGCCATAAGGCTTATACGTGGAGAGGGAGGGGGACTGAGGGGGAGGGGGGTCAAGGCTAGAATTTGTAAAGATGGAAGAATGGCATGTAAGTACTATTTACAATATGAGTGGCGATGTTGTATCGAATATACAATGGTGAGCCACAAATATTGTAAAGCACTTATGATGTGCACCACATAAAATTTTAAGCTTTAATTTGTCCCACCTTGCTATCGATGTGGGATGAATTAGTTTCTCACAAAAACATGTCCCACATCGAAGAGACAGTGTGTATGCAATAAGAGACCAGAGCGTAGCATACAGAAAACTAGGTCCCACATGGAAGAGACGGTGTGTACGCAATAAGAGAGCAATTTCACCCGGCCTGGGATAGGGGGAAGTCATCCTGTGTCATTCCATACAGGATTCTAGTTGGCTTATAGTTAGTACTCTGTATCATTTGATACAGAATACTATTAGGGCTAAATAGGATTTTGTATGGGGTTTACAGTGTATCCACGTGACCGAATGCTGTGTCTGGATTGGCTAGTACCGTTATGAATTATTAATGAATGTTATAAAGTAAAAGACATCAACACTTGGCCAGGATTGTAGATACAAGTTTGAGTGTCAAATATTGACTTTTTCCATTTTGTAGGATTACCTTACCAGACTAGAGGCTATTCGCCGTCAAAACTATGCAGAACGACTGGAAATCCAGAGAAGAATGGCAGGAATACGAGCACCGGTAGAAGCGCCTTCAGCAAAGGTATTGTTGTTTGCACAGCATTCTTCTGGTAAAAATAGGCCTTTTGCAGGCAACAGGCACGTGCTGATATATCACTTCAATTACCAATGAATTGCACTCGTGATCTCATGGGAAATGCTTTACTGGCCGGGATGGTACACAAACTTTAAAATGCTGTTTTAGAAAGATCGGCAACCGATTGGAGGTGGAAAATAGCATTTACAAACAGATTTTGCTAATAACACTACCATACAAGTGCCTTTAAAGGAAATCTCGGTTGATAAACAATGTTTGTTCTCACAGGTTCAAAGGTTTTTTTACTTTCCACAATTACAAACATTACAAATATGAAAAAGGAAAGAAAAAGGTCAAACTAAATACGTGGAGGATGCATGGGATACAACCCAAAGGGTTAACTAGGCTCTCATGCATCCTTTATATTAACATTAATTACAGATCGCTCTACTCTCAAGTGTTCGTTATGCATGCCTAAGTCTGCTTTTGTGTTTATCTCCAGTAAATTGTATACTAGATGTCATTTATGCACCGATATTCCTGTCGATAAAACTCATTTGAATTTCCTGTGTGCCGCCATCTTGGATTTCATGGCATCACAGTGTTGCCCCTATTGTTACACAACAAAAGAGCTATTGTTTTCTGCAAATTAGCCTATAGAGGTAACAAAATGTCCACTTATCCTGTGCGATGAGAACGACACACATTTTTTCATGGTCTACTTTTTTCATTTCAGAAGGAAGATGTGAAGGTGTTGGGTGATCCCAGATATGATCCTGATGCACGGAGAAAAAAGATCGCTGCACTGAAGGTGAAAGACTTTTTAATATCCTAATAACATGATCTATTTTTATCAATTTTCGATCCAATGAGAATGTGAACAATTGATTCAATGTTCTCACTAAAACTGTTAAATAGGGTCACGATGTCCCTTTCCTGTCAAAATAATGGTGATAATGATTAATGGGACATTTTACACATTAGAAAGATAACGGGAAACGTTAGATTTTGTGTAAGTTTCCTCAAAGTAGTAAAAAATCTATAAGAAAAATAGAAAATAATTCCCACGTTCACAACAATTCACCTTCATGTAGAAACGGAAGAGGCAAACGCGAATAATCGTGGTCGAGTGGACGTTTATGCCGTTCGCGAGAAGAAAAAACGCGATGCTCAATCTCTACCCATCCTGATTCTACCGCGTGACAGTTCTTTGAGGCCTGGGCAAACATTTGTGAATTTCAGTGTTTCCCAAAAGGTATACTCGTTTGCGCACGCGCAAGAAATGTTTGCCGTTTACTCACCGAAACAACACAGAAAACATTCAGAAATGTTTTCCCAACAATGTATTCTCGTTTGCCTACAACTCCCCAAAGGAGTAAAAAATGCAGAAGATCAGCCAAAGAAAATATGTACAGTACAAAGGCCTGGTCGAAAATGTATCTGAACTCACTGCGTTTAATATACTTTCATTCTCTAACTTTGCTGAAACAGACTAACTGTTTTCTTCTCTGTGTGCTTCATCTGTTCAGAGTCAAGCAGAGGAGCGAGCTGCCATTCTACGTAAGCAACTTGAGGCCAGGAAGAAAGCTGTGCTGGAAAGACTGAACAGAGAGGGTAAAGAGAAAGTAGAACAGGTAATGTGGCAAACTTACCACACATGAGAAATACAGATGCTCTCGATTCTTGATAGAAACGCGCTCATATATATGTGAAAACGCTGATAGGTCTTCATATGTCATTTGTGTGTCTGTGCTGGGGTTTTAAACAATAACTTTTTGCATGAACAACTATTATATGTTACCAAAAGTAGACTCTTCACGAGTACGTGTATTAGTTGTACGAAAAATAACATAGCGTGAAGCAAAACAACTGGGAATTTTGCAAAATAAGTTCGATCTCGACCTTCAAATAAGTTATGATAGGTAACTAGTTCCTGTAAAAACTAGTTGGTCTGCGTCGGCGGGGAAGATAAACACTGGTATATAATCAACTAAAGTCGATTGAGGTATGCTAACCGCCGGATGGCCTAGCTTCAAATAGGTTAGGCCATCAAGTCTTCCCGGATAACGACATTAAATTGTAGACCCTCAGGGAACCTCCCACATGGGTCACTCCATCTGTTGAAGTTCACCAGCACCCGGTTGTTCGAAGAACGGGTAAGCGCTACCCCATGGTTAAATCGGTAACCCGAGGGTAATGTACAGATTTAGCACTATATCCTAGGGATAAAGTTTCCCTGGCTTCGAACAACCGGGCCCTGAGTGATTAATAAACTGGTTAAAGCGTGGTTTTCACTTACGTTGGAAGCATAAGCATAAGAACGTTATGCGCGAGTGAAAATCAACGCGACGGAAGCACAAGCATAAGCCTCGCTTCCATGCTACTATTTCCATGGTGACACGATCCAATTATTTCATCATGGCGGATCAGGATGAAGTGGATCGCCGTCTCATGCTCGTTTTTTTTCTGCGTGTTTTACGCGAAAGACGATGTGCGAATCATAAGCATAAGCGCAAGCAGAAGCAGAAGAAAAAGGAAAGTTTTCCTTTTCCTTGTGCTTATGTCAAGTAGTTTTCGCTCGCGCGTAACGTCCTTATGCTTGTGTTTCCGTCGCGTTGATTTTCACTCGCGCATAACGTTCTTATGCTTATGCTTGTGCTTATGCTTCCAACGTAAGTGAAAACCACGCTTAGAAAGTTTAGCGTTTTTGCTTCTGACACATACAGCACCCATATATGGTTCCTTGGGTCACCGCGGTCATACAACTCGTTATCTCATGTCTTCACCATTATTATTTGTGCTTGCTTTATCCAGGAGCGACAGACGCAGAAGGCAGACGGAAGTGCTAATGAGAGGTATTTTGTTCCTTTCCGTACTTTCTTTAAAAAAATGAATAAATACTTCGGTTTTGTCGTGGATGATTGACCTCAATAATATTTCTTTTTTTCGTAGGCCAGTACATCCAGCGAAGAAATTTGTACCAGACGGTAACTAATTAAAGTAGCCATTTTATTAGAGTAGATGTATAGCGAGAGGTCAGGATAGTTAAGCACTGGGTTGTATCAACTCGTAGTACGAGTCGATAAAGGTAGACCAACCGTCGTGGGAAGCAAGTTGCAGCTGACGTTTCGAGCGCTGGCTCTTCGTCAACACGAGTGATATTTTGGTATATGTACGTTGAACACAATCTACTCTCATCTCCTCAAAGGAACAAGAGACCGCCGTGTACAATTCAGTTGTCTTTTGTTACGAGTACAGCAGCCTGGCCATTGCACTAACCACACTCAACATTGTAAACTGCGTGGCAGCTATTAGCGCCGTGAAGCAGTCCGAAATAATTCACTGACGGGATATGTCAGTCATATGTAAAGCGCCATGAAACTGTGGTTGATATGGCGCTATATAAATGTGGCCATTATTATTATTATTATTATTAGTTAATGGTCATTTTCTCAGATCTTTCCACTAACTTCAAAGAGTATAGACCAACCGTCATGCTTTGCGCGCTATGGCGGCCATTTTGTCGCAGTCGAAAAGTCTGTTTTGCACGAGTTGTCTTCCAATCTTTTGGAAATCGTTAGAGTCCTGTTGTTTTGTGTGATAGTTTCAATCTGTTTTTGTAAAGTTTCTTTCTTGTTTTCCTGTTTAGTTTGATAGTTTCACGAGGCGAAAATAAACAAAAGGCCGCTAAGCATCACGGTTGGGCCATATTCTTTAAAACACAAGGATGGCTAGCAGAATTGCTCTCTGCCCTTTCATTAGTTTTTCGATCATGTTTCCTTCAATAGAAAAGCCAGTAGTCGTGTCCATTGGACTGGAGACTGCTCTGAAGCAGGTTGGAGTCACCACTTTGTTCCGCTCAAACTCGGAGGTAAGCAAAGCACTAAAACTAGTTATGTCTGCGGGAAGTTAAAGAATGCCAATCAGGATTAATGCTTTGCGAGCTTGAACAATAGAAAACCGTTACAATCGCCATTTTCGTACTGTACGAAAATGGCGATTGTAACAGTTTTCTATTGTTCATATGTAAACACGGGCTCGCAAAGCATTAATCCTCATTGGCATTCTTTAAACACTGGTTTTATCGACTTTTAGTTGATAATGATACGCTAACCTCCGTGGGAAGCGAGTAGCAGCTGACGTTTCGAGCGTTAGCCCTTCGTCGGAGTGAAGGAGTTAATGAAGGCCTCGAAACGCTAGCTGCAACTGGCTTCCCTCGATGGTTGGTACATCATGGTTGATCAAGTATTATAATTTAATAATTGATAAATGGAGGTTATTAGTTGTTACGAGTCATGAATGCATATTCAAAATATGAAAGAAGAGAAAAAATACTCAGCCGTCTTAGTTGCTTAGCCGACTAATAAATTGTTTATTATATAATTTCTGCCAAGAAACGAACTTTTCTTTCCATAATAACCACAAACCTTGCGCGCTTACTCGAGAAATGGTGATGGACACCATTTCACTGTAACTACTCGAGATACGGTGTGGCATTGGGTGTGTTATGTGCATATTTCGTGCGTACTTGGCAGAATTATATAATAGAAACAGTTATACAAGACTTGTTCACGATTTTTTGATTGGCTGAAGGAAATTTGCTTCGCGCAAAACAAGGACTAACCCAGCAATTTTTATAGCTATGAACCTCCGAAACGTTTTGTGTACTTCTGTGAAGAAAGTTTTGGTTTACAGTGTATACGCTTGTTTGAAATCGTGTAAATTTGACCTTTCCTGATCCATGACCGCGTAAGTAAAAGCCTGGGTCGATTCCTGGGCTATAAAACTTGCAAGAAGGGTTATGGCCACTTTCAATCTTACAGTTTTAATTATTTCAAGCTTTATAAAGGTGAGGGTGGCTTTTTATTTTGGCAGATCGTATACAGTTATTTTAAAGCAGATAACTCATCAAAACATTATTACCAATGTTTCAGAATGTAGCATTCCAGACCTATTTATTGGCTACCTAACAAAGATAAACTTTATGCGGTCTTTGGCAATGTTACATCAAACAATTGATAATTACCATTATTTCAAATCTAGAAACAATTTCAAGAAGCTCACTTAATAATGTTAAATACCATATCTATTGATTTTTCCCCCATAGAATGACATCTCTAACATAGCTTTAAAGGAGGAAGACGAAGGTGAAACCGATCATGCTCCTAGAAAACAATGGGGAGCGATACCATTCCAGCCGCGTATGTTACCATTAGAAGTTACCGCATCCCACATGGAGGGTAAGTGTTTACTAATGTTATGCTTGACGACTTATTTAAATTCGGCGTGATTAATACCTGGATGTGAGCTTTCTTAAATCACTACAATGAATGTTCGAGGGTGTGCCATCAATGTGAATCAAAATAGTAAACTATGCTATCAGTGTTTTATGTTTGTGCCTGCGTTCCTCCAGCGACAAGTGCGAGCGATGCTGTCATCAAACCAGGCGAGGGAATCAGCGCCGCGAGGAAGCAGTGGGGACAACCACAGAGGACACAAATCGTATCCGCACTAGGGAGAGCTAAGCTACAGACCGCTACTACATTAGGTATTGGTGATGAGATGGATGCTGGGAAAACCGGCGTCACGTCTTCCACTACCGCAAATCCACCAGTCATGCAATCCATCGGACAGACCATCACAGTATCCAAAGAAGCTCCTAAAATTCCAGGCATGGGCGTGACGGTCACGGTACCGAGGGCTACGGATTCAATCACTCTTGGCGTCACTGTTACGAAACCTTCCCCACAAACAGTGATCTTGAAGAAGGATATTACTACCGTGACTGAGGAGGAAGGCGAGGACTTACCGGAAGTGACGTTAAAGCCTGATGATTCTCCTAATAAGGAGCAGAAGTCACCCAGTACTCCTATGACGGCGTGGGGAGAGGAAGATAAGACAAGTTCACCAAAAGGTATACAGCTACTTTAAGATGAACGATTTTCTCCATTTTGGCTCTGCCACATACTTGTACTCGTTATGTACATTATACCATGGCTGAATACTTCAACCCATGTGGGAGATTAAAATCACTTTGAAAATATAATCGCTTGTTCCACTATGAACATCCCTATGTTAATTAGTTACTGCATTATTTTCCTGCATGTCACATGGATTTAAGAACTGTGCTAAACGCTGATCAAATTCACAAAACTAAATTTGTCTTGCTGCCTAGAATCGCCCCATCCCAAATCGCCTCGAAGCCCGCGCGACGACAGAAGGGCGGCCTATGAGGAATTTCTCAAGTCCTCGAGACAAAACCTAGACGAGAAAGAAAACGATGAAGGAGAGACGCAGCCACTGTTTGAAAAAGTTCCACCAAAAGAAGAGAAAGGCGCCATTGTAGCGGATGACCTTGAAGTACAGGACCTGTCGGTCGATATAGATGAATCGTAAGTAGTTGTATCTAGTATTGTTGTGTAGCGGTATGTGCATGCCATGATACCATGATAGTGCGGGTCGATATAGATGAATCGTAAGTAGTTGTATCGAGTATTGTAGTGTAGCAGTATGTGCATGCCATGATAGCGTGGGTCGATATAGATGAATCGTAAGTTATTGTATCGAGTATTGTAGTGTAGCGGTATGTGCATGCCATGATACCATGATAGCGTGGGTCGATATAGATGAATCGTAAGTAGTTGTATCTAGTATTGTTGTGTAGCGGTATGTGCATGCCATGATACCATGATAGCGTGGGTCGATATAGATGAATCGTAAGTAGTTGTATCGAGTATTGTAGTGTAGCGGTATGTTCATCCATGATAGCGCGGGTCGATATAGATTAATCGTAAGTAGTTGTATGGAGTATTGTAGTGTAGCGGTATGTGCATGCCATGATACCATGATAGCGTGGGTCGATATAGATGAATCGTAAGTAGTTGTATCTAGTATTGTAGTGTAGCGGTATGTGCATGCCGCTGAACTTCAAACAATTCAACGATCAACGGTTTCTGGCTGATCTCAATTGTCAGCCGTGGCAACAAACATATACCAAGCAGAACGTTGACGAAATGTGGGTGTGTTGGAAGGCAATGTTCTTAGAAGTGCTTGATAGACATGCCCCGGTAAGATCAAAACGAGTTAGAAAGAAAATTAGCCTTCCGTGGATATCCAAAGATATCAGGGCTAAAATATTCGAAAGAGATCATTTCAAACGAAAAGCAATCTCAACTAACAACGAATCTGATTGGAAGTTTTACAGGTCAGCCAGAAATGATATCAACGTCAGAATGCGGAAAGCTAAAGCAGAATATTATCAGACCCAAATCGATAACCAGACAAATGACCCTAAACGAGCTTGGAGAACAGTTAATGATATTTTGGGAAGAAATAGAACGGATACTTTCGTGAATGAAATTAACACCAACAATGACACTATCACCTCACCAGAGGAAATTGTAGATTGTTTCAATAACTACTTTACAAACATAGGCCCTAAACTTGCAGAAACCATAGATAATGATGGACCCGATTTCGAGAGTTATATCAAGAAAGCAAATACAAGTTTTAGTTTTAGGCCTATAAGTACATCAAAAGTCTACAAAATAATGAATTCATTGTCTACTCGAAAAGCAACAGGTGTCGATAAAATCTCTGCTAGAGTTTTTAAAGTGGCAGCACCAGTTATTGTAAGTTCCCTTACACAATTATTTAATATAGCCATTGTCACTGAATCTTTTCCTTCAGAATGGAAAATTGCCAGAGTTAATCCACTCTACAAAAAGGGCCCACGAAACATACTTGACAACTATAGACCTATCTCAATTCTTCCAATAATAAGTAAAGTATTTGAAAGAATATTATACGATCAGTTGTACGAATACCTGATGGAACATAACCTACTATCGAATCACCAGTTTGGTTTCAGAAAATTCCATTCGACCGCAGCTGCATTATTAGATAGCACAAACGAATGGTATGTTAATATGGATCGTGGCCTTTTTAACCTGGTTGTGTTTATTGATCTGAAAAAAGCATTCGATACCGTAAATCACAACATTTTGGTACATAAACTTGAGCTATTCGGTATAAAGGGAGCTGCTAAGAATCTCATCCGCTCATATCTTACAGACCGTACTCAAAAGTGCCAAATAAATAATGTAGTTTCGGGTCACAGGCAAATAACATGTGGAATTCCTCAGGTTCAATACTTGGGCCACTTCTATTTCTAATGTATGTAAACGATCTGCCAAATTGCCTGAGCTCCACAACAGCACGGCTATTTGCGGATGATACAAATTTAACAGCAGCTGGTGAAACTCTAGAGGAAGTAGAACTGGCAATAAATCGTGATTTGGGGAACGTTAAAAAATGGCTTTCGGCAAACAAACTGAGTCTTAACGTAGCAAAAACTGAATACACCCTGATTGGATCTAGATATAATATTAATCATCTTTCAAAGGCACCAGACATTGCCATTGGGAACCAACCAATCAGGAGGGTTAATAATTGTAAAGTACTTGGTGTCCAGATCGATGAGTTCCTTACGTGGGAAAGTCATATTGATTATATAGCTAAGAAAAGCTCATCGGGTATTGGTGCTATAAAAAGGTTAAGACAGTTTGTAGATCACGAAACATTGATATTAGTATATAATGCATTGGTTAGGCCGCATTTCGACTACTGTAGTGTAGTGTGGGACTCGATAGGAAGTGTCCTTTCGGATCGTCTTCAAAAACTACAAAATAGAGCCGCCAGAGTTATAATGAAACGCAGTAACGAAGCCGGACAGTCTGAAGCGTCCCTAAATGCTCTTGGGTGGTTGACATTACAGGAGCATAGAGCTCAAATGAAGGCAAAACTTATGTTCAAGATACTCCATGGTTTAGCACCTTCGAGGCTGTGTCATTTATTTCAAAAATTTAATCAAACTAGCAGTTATAACTTGAGAGGATCTTCTAGTAAGCTAGTCATGCCTCGTCCAAGAACCGAATTCTTAAAGAAAAGCTGGAGTTACAATGGTGCAAAGTCATGGAATACCTTGCCAACTGAAGTAAGGGACTGCGAATCGTTTAATTCCTTCTGCAATCTCATTTCTTCCTCCATTAACCGTTAGCATACATCATTCCTTTCCTTCCGTACTTTTAAACTTTTAAACAATTAGTAACGCTACCATTAAATCAGCAGTTGACATTATAGTATATTATAATGTCATATTATTGTAAATACGTATCATGTGTTTTTAACACATCTTAAATACCTTTATATATATTTATGCATTATATGTGTTTTTAGCACATTTAAGTAGTCATCGACTTTTGTATTATAGTTTTAATTAATTGTATTGTTCACGCCCTTCATGGAAATCAGCTACAAGTTGTAGAGGCTAGCGTGCCTAAATAAAGTTATTGATTGATTGATTGATGCCATGATACCGTGGGTCGATATAGATGAATCGTAAGTAGTTGTATCTAGTGTTGTAGTGTAGCGGTATGTGCATGCCATGATACCGTGGGTCGATATAGATGAATCGTAAGTAGTTGTATCGAGTATTGTAGTGTAGCGGTATGTTTATCCATGATAGCGCGGGTCGATATAGATGAATCGTAAGTAGTTGTATCGAGTATTGTAGTGTAGCGGTATGTGCATGCCATGATACCGTGGGTCGATATAGATGAATCGTAAGTAGTTGTATCGAGTATTGTAGTGTAGCGGTATGTTCATCCATGATAGCGCGGGTCGATATAGATGAATCGTAAGTAGTTGTATGGAGTATTGTAGTGTAGCGGTATGTGCATGCCATGATAGCGCGGGTCGATATAGATGAATCGTAAGTAGTTGTATCTAGTATTGAAGTGTAGCGGTATGTGCATGCCATGATACCATGATAGCGCGGGTCCATATAGATGAATCGTAAGTAGTTGTATCGAGTATTGTTGTGTAGCGGTATGTGCATGCCATGATAGCGTGGGTCGATATAGACGAATCGTAAGTAGTTGTATCGAGTATTGTTGTGTGGTGGTATGTGCATGCCATGGTAGCGCGGATCTATATAGATGAATCGAGTATTGTTGTGTAGCAGTATCGAGTATTGTTGTGTAGCAGTATCAGGGTTCGAAATTAAACAAAAGACTAGTTACGGAAATTTGGTCGCAAGTTCGCAATCTTTAGTTCACAAAAAAAACAGGATCCAGCGGTTTTACGACAGAAAGCTCCGCCCGCGATATATATTTTGAAAAGAGACCGAAGAGCGTAGGTTCGTGTCACTTCATTAAAGGGTAATAAAAAGGGGCAAATGAAGGTAAATGGTTCGTGATTTTGCTGAAAAGTTATAAATAACAATGAAGCATAACGCGAGACCGTTGGACATTTTATTAATTAATTTATTTATTTATTTAGGCGAAAACTACTCGCAAAATTTGCGACTGCCGGAAAAGTTTTAGTCGCAAGTGATAGTAATTTGGTCGCAATTTCGAGCCCTGGGTATGTGTATGTCATGATAGCGTACAGGACATACAAAAGGATTATTAAATCACTTATTACACGGTATGGCTAACAGCATAACACTGATTTACATAGAATCCGTGACTAAAATACATCCGTAATATATAAATAAAAGTAATTCCTAATACTATATATCTAATTATGTACTATATTCTGCTCGTATAAACAATAATATATAAAATAGTAATAACAATAACAAATACAAAAGTAAAGTAACGTATAGGATCCATAACTTACGGTATGGACCGCAGAGCAAACGAGGTTAATAACATTGGCTTCAATTTCTTTGAGACCGGAAGTGTGTTGAAGGTCCGTACAGGAAGGTATGGACCGCAGAGCAAACGAGGTTAATAACATTGGCTTCAATTTCTTTGAGACCGGAAGTGTGTTGAAGGTCCGTACGGGAAGGTATGGACCGCAGAGCAAACGAGGTTAATAACATTGGCTTCAATTTCTTTGAGACCGGAAGTGTGTTGAAGGTCCGTACGGGAAGGTATGGACCGCAAATTGACCAGTCATAGCTCGTGAGATTACTTAGCTATATAACCGTTGCCCGTATTCCATAGAAAAACCATAAAACACGGGCAGATATGTTTGGAATGGGTCAGTATGCTGGCTAACAGTGTGTATAACGCTTGTTACAGATCGTTCCACACAGCGGATGGCTCGCCTAACCGATCTTCTCGTTCAATGTTGCTGGAGACTGGTAACTACGACACAGATTCCAAGGTGGGTGATGTGACGGGTGCATGGTGGGTGATGTGACGGGTGCATGGTGGGTGATGTGACGGGTGCATGGTGGGTGATGAGACGGGTGCATGGTGGGTGATGAGACGGGTGCATGGTGGGTGATGTGACGGGTGCATGATGGGTGATGCGACTTTCATTGTCCGTCTGTCACTGAAAGAAAATTCACAGAATAAGATTTTGTATCCCGTAGTGTTATTTTTGTAGTTTTGTTTTAGTAAAACTTGGAGGGGTCCCATTAATCAAAATGGTTTCTCTGGTGTGTTGTACAGAGGCTTCGCACGTGCTCCATGCCGGACCTGAGGCTGTTATTCCATACGGCATCTCCTGCTAAAGGGACAGCTTACGTGGACCAGCAGTTCCAGGAGGAGGATCAGGCAAACGAGAGCCAGGATGAGGAGGAGGAAGAAGACGAGGACGAGATGGTGGAGGAAGAAGAAGATCAAGAAGACGAGGAAGGCGGCGATGGTGACGACGAGGATTTCGGTGATGATGAGGATTCAGAACTAGGGAATGAAAGGTGAAACGGAACTATTGTTTTACGTCGTGTCTTTTCTTCCTATATTAAGATCGTGTTCTTCTAATTGTGGTGGATATAGTACTTCTAATGGTGGTTGTGGTAGTGGTATGTTAATATATAGGCTAAAAGAAATTTATTATATGTGTTTACATTTGAAGCTTATTCATGTACGATTCAGGCAGATCCTTGGCGGATAGCATTTGGCCATCCCAATAAAATGTTTCGTTTACCATCGCCTGACCGACCCAATTTTATGGAAAAGTAAAACAAGAAAAAGATTGAAGAATAATTTCATAACTGCACCTCTTTTCCGGGCTCTCTACGTTTTAGTTTCTTGCTTTTCTCATGCGAATTGTCAATCCACAACTAGTAGAGGATATAAAAGTAGTCAAGGACTACGTCAAAGTTTTTACCGGAGTCTTCAAGCTGACTTAGTAACCAGGCTTAGCACGCTTTACTTGGTTCCAGACCCCCTAACATCGGTTCCTTTTTTTGCCCGACCGGCCCACCATCACGAGAGAGAGGGTGATGGTAAACGAAACATTTTATTGGGATGGCCCTATGGTCGATGACGTAAAATATGTATCCTTCTTTCCTCGCAACTATTTGCTGTAAAATCCTCTGGGGTGGAATGGGCCACTTTAAGATATCTCAGGTAGAGTGCAGGGTTTAAAAAGATAAGCTAAACAAAGAAAGCAATTCATGCAAGTGTTGTGACAAGAATGTCACCACCCCCTCTCCCCAGATATCAAATAGTTCGCTCCTATGTCACAGTAACACGGAGATAAT
Organism: Actinernus sp. WN-2022; assembly: GCA_030867875.1. NCBI lineage: Eukaryota > Metazoa > Cnidaria > Anthozoa > Actiniaria > Actinernidae > Actinernus > Actinernus sp. WN-2022. The sequence continues at coordinate 39,867,979 of JAOWCC010001751.1, forward strand.
AGCGGTTGTTTTGTACTTTTTTCTCTAGTGACAACGAAGAGGAGGAGGTTAACGAGTACGAAAACATGTTAGCATCAATGCGCGACGTCCTTGTCAGCTCAGGTATAAAATCACATCCTTTTGTAGTCTAACGTTTAAAACACTACGTTTCCGCCGGTCCCTAAAGCACGTTTTGAGAAAACGTGACTCTCAGAATGAATGCGGCAGGACTTATCGTCTGTTAGTTCCGCTCCCTGGGAGAGCTACATGGCTCCCTGGGAGAGCATGTAACATGAAGAGACTCCGTGTTTAAATAAAGACTATGTATGTATGTATGTTACGTCTGTTAGTTACGTTTTTATTCGAGCAAAATGTATAATAAGTTCGTTCGTTAAGTGGGTTTTGCCGTTCTGGTAAATTGTATAGAGCGGTTTTCGATTGAGTGTCGTAAAACCCAAACCAGAGCCAATCATGGAAGCAATTAAAAACGCAATGGACCAATCAGGAGCAAGTAAAAACACAATGAACCAATCAGGAGCAAGTAAAAACACAATGAACCAATCACGAGCAAGTAAAAACGCAATGAACCAAACACGAACTGAAGTAACAATCACGAGGAAAAGTAAACGCAATTATAGATAACTAACCAATCACATAATTACTTTTCAACATTCAATCGAAAACCACTCAATATGGTTGTGTTTCGGCAGCTCGTTCACCTTCACCCATGAAGTCAGTAGGCACAGCACAGAGTATGGAGTGGGATCCTATTGGCGACACTGCTGCAACAGGTAAGACATACTGTCCTTCCACACTAAATTGTATCTTTAGTGATATCCCAGGTCGGTATTAGGCCTAAAGAGGCACTCAACCCCAAAAGAATAAGTACTCAGATTAGCAGGGTATGCTGTTTTCCAGGGAACTGGCGAAATCTGAGAAAATTGCACGTGATAAAGGTGGAAAATATTCGAGTGAATAGAAATTACTACTTCGGAAATAAACTTAAAGCAACTGCATTTCAATCCACGGTTGGCCGCCATCAAGTTGCTAGAATTAGATTTGTAATCCACTTTAATGTATTTCTCTTTTATTGCAAGGTATTGTTTTTGAAGCAGTTTTATTCCAGAGAAACTTCAATTTGGCCCCTTTAACTGCCCAGGGTGTCAGTGCCATTGTACGTGGTAACTGTGAACTAATCATTGATTTGCCGTTGTTGTTTTACCACCAGTGGATGATTCAGATGGACCTAAGGCAGACTCTAGCGGTAGATCATCAGAGCTGTCCAACCTCAACGAGGACTGGGATTCAGGTGAGTCAACTACACGACACACGTCACAGTGTAAACACGCATACGCAGCTGGAATGACATCTCATGACAGCCGTGTAGCTGGAATGACACATCGCATGACAGCCTCGAGCCGTAGGAGTGATATATTGCAGCGGGCGACAAAAATCCATCAAGGCGTTTATAGGTTTGATGTAAATCTCGGCTTCCCTCCCCCTTTTCTTTTTCCCTCTCCTCCCCTCCCCCTCCTTCCTTTTTTTGTCCTCGCCCCATTCTTCCCTAGCTCAAATATAGCGCTGCTCCCCAAATAGAACGCCTGCATTGCTAATCTCGAAGGAGTCACTTGGGCTTTTGATATATTGTTAAGTCAGAGTTGTATGGTCTCTCGGTAGGCGACAATGTTCAGTCCACCGTTAAGAAAAATATGGCGACTTGTAATCGTACCCACAGTCCTTTCCGCGCTGGAAAACTTTAAATTCGTTTTAAATCGCAGTAGAGGTTTTCAAAACTTAAAAATAAGCATGAAAACATTATTAAAGGCAATCAATAACCTCTACAGGTTATTAGGACTGTGTTAGGCTCGCAAGGAATTGTGGTCATGGACAATTTTTTTTTCTGTACGGTGGATGGTAAACCTATTACCAAACCTTTGTTCTTGTTTTTCCAAGGTGATGGAGAAGACGATGATGAAGATCGAGAGCGACATGGAGAAGACGACGATAGCGTGTTCCAGCGGCTGGAGGAGTCTCGTGTTGCTCTTGAACAGCAACTTGGCTTTGACAAGTTCCTCAGGGTTTACAAGTATTTACAGGTGAGTTTCGATGCGAAACACAGCGAACATAATATGAATGCTATCCAGCAAAAAGCAGACACCATTTCTTGTCGTATTTTATACTGATTGCTAATGCTTGCGAAAGCATTTCATTTCTTTCTCGAAACAAATAGACCCAATTCATGGCAGTGAGACTGACTCATAGAACTGGTTGAACGAGATTTCAATTGAATTTGTTTTCGACAAGGCTGAGCAAAATATGATGAATTGTCTGTGGCAAGCTACCAGTTATTTGCCGATGCCGAATGCAGAGGCAAATAACTGGTAGCGAGACACAGACAATTCATCATATTTTGCGACAGCCGCAGTTCCAATAATTGTTTTATTATTCAGTAATTGGGCATCCAAAATGCTTGCAATTGCAACTTGGTGTCTCTAACAAACGCGACGTGCTATGCTTACATCAAATCCAAATCTCATTCACAGTCAGTATTCAAACTGAAGAAGGAATGAGTGACCACAACAGCGTTATTGCAGACCTAAACTTGCAATAAAAACCTCAAAGGAAACAACGTTTATGAGAAAACTGACACTGAGAGTCTGAGGAGAGAAATCAAAGCTGCTTGGAATGATTTCATTGCTAAACAGTGTTGAGCAAAACTGGACCTCCTTTAAGGACACTGCCTAACAGAAATGAAGCATTTCATTCCTATAAAAACACACAGTGGTAGATGGATTATACATTGGCTTATCCCTGCACTGAGAAGGATGACGAGAAAGAAACAAAGGTGCTATACATACAATACAGCAAAGAAAACTTAGAATGACCAGGTCTGGAAAAAGTTAAGAGATCTGCATAAAGCTTGGAAGCAGAAATTGTCAGAAGCTCACAATTATCGTTCTCGATCTTCTTGACTGGACACAAAAAACAGGACTCCATCAATTGGAAAACAAATCTGGATATACTTCAAGTCAATTACCCTATATCATTATGACGTCACGGCTTGTTTATGAGGGGGACAGAATCGACTTGAACAATAGAATTTTGAACTAAATCTGCTCTGCTGAGGAAAATTTACTTTGAATTGTCTGGTTTCCAGATATCAGCTGTATCAATGTTTATCCCACAATATTTACCGTATTTGGTGGCTGTTACCGCTATTCTACGTTCTTCAAAATGCATTTGATAGCGATTTCCTTTGTGTTGTTGCTGTTTTGTCCCTGTTTTGTCCCCCTCCCACGACCGTGATCCTTAGCGTTTAAACAATAGATTGTTTTGATATGACGTCATAGTGATATAGGTCAATTAAAAGGGTAATGTTGGAGTTGGTAACTTGAAATCAGGAAACACCGTAGTGCCAGACAACTATTTGAAGGCGGAAATCCTGAGCAATCAAATTTAAATCAGTTTTTAAAGATGAGAATATAACAAATATTCCAGACCTCGCGAGCTGCAGCATCGCTGTTCTAGATTTCCATATAAAGGGTATAACCAACTTACTGAAGAACATAACCACAAAAAAGCAAACGAACCAGACAACCTTCCATGCTGGGAGCTGAAGGAAGCAGCAGAGGAAATTGCACCATTCCTACACTTTATCTTCAACCAGTCATTGGAAACAGGTCAAGTCCTAAGTGACTGGAGAAACGCTAACATAACGCCAGTGTTCAAGAAGGGTAACAAAATGGAAGCATATAGGCCTGTATCACTCACATCAGTGGCTTGTAAACTCATGGAGCACATCAGCTTCCACCACATTATGACCCATTTGGACGCCAATAGAGTATTGGTCAACTTCCAACATGGATTCCGCCAAGGACACTCATGCGAAACACAACTTATTATGATAATTGATCAAGTAGCACGAAGCTTGGACTGACATGCTATTACTCGACTTTCAAAAGCGTTTGACACTGTCCCACACCAGACTCGTACGAAAATTAGATCAGTATTCGGGGGAACCTAAATTTCTTGATTGAGTCTTGGTAGAAACATAAGGGAGTTGAATCGTGTAACTTTAGTGCCATACTTCGCTTTAGTGCCATGCTCTGGATTATTCAGCGATTAAAAAATGACCATATATGGATAAAATGGCAGTTGGGTTATATGACTAGACTAGACTGTCACGCTAGACTAGACTGTATTTTCCAAATATGGTACTTTTTATTCACTGAATAATCCGGAGCATAGGGCTGCTGTTACACATTTCAACTCCCTTATATGTTTCTAGTTGTTATAATGTTATAATGTACAGTCTGGAGTGCCTCACGGGACTGTATTGGGCCTCTAATGTTTCTCCTTTATATTAACGATATTGGTGACCAAGTTGAAGCAAAGATAGCCAACTTTGCGGATGAGTGTTTTGTATGGAGTAGTTGGCAGTACTCCTGTACAAAGTAATACCTATAAATCTCATCCTCATTAATTATTCATGAGGTAACCAACCAACCATGTGCCCAGAATTCGATCACATGACGATCCTTGAAACCCCGGAAAGTACTCCCAGAACTACATTCAACCATTTTTTTCCAGTCCAAGGACTGAATTAATTGGACTGAATTAATTTTGATCCAAATCACTAGTGATGTTCATCTGTGTTCTCATTGGGTATCATTCATGCATGTGTTGGGCCTAATTAAGCTACCAGGATTACAGCATAAGTATGACTTTACATGGAGAAGTGAAGGAGAAGACGGAAATAAAAATCGGTGTCCAGAGTGTGACTCGAACCATCATCCGCATGGCTGCTCTTGACTACTAGTCCGCTGTCTTGTCCACTACGCTATCAGGCCGTTTGTTGAAATGACCGTGACAAAATAACAATCACAACCCTTGTAGTCTATAATTATGATGAAAAAAATCAATTGTCAACCTGTACCCGAAATAAAAACAACATCCCTCCCGAATAATTAATGACAATGAGATGTCATTTCAAAGCCTCCAATTCGGACTGGACGGGATTTCAAGTCCTTGCAATCCCGTCCAGTCCTCATTGTCGGCTTTGAACTATTACGTATAGTTTCCTAACTAGAACTGTATCAGAGACTGGAACTCATTATCGGCTAAAGTTATTGATCAGCCTACCACAGAATCTTACTTTTTTCGTGACAAATTGCTATTTGCATGGTTTATTAGTTATATATTTTATTCATTTGCGGTGATGGGTTTACACCCTTTGCGAATTACATATTTAGATTTAGTGGGTGGGGTGAAGGCGTTTGGGGAATGGCGAGGGTGAGGTGGCATATTGTTACTAATAAAAGTTAACTTTCAGGCCGTACAAGAAAACGAGGACGAGAGTGCGGATGTTGGCTCGTCTTCGGAAATCAGCGAGTTACTAGGAGACAAAGAGCACTTGTATCCTAAGATACTTTACCTAGTGATTGCTGACTTTGCATATTCTGAAGGTGAGCATTGCTGGTATGCATGATGTCTATTTTCCGATTTTATTTTGACGAGTTAGCAATGGTTTAGAAACTGCCTCAGCTAGCGGTGCGGAGTTGTTAGCTCGGAGGGCTGTCAACCCAGAATCTTAAATCCAATTGCTCGTGCCAACTTTTAGCAAGAGAAAACAGATGAGTGTCGACTGTTTTTTCAGGCTAGCCAACTGTACCATCTTAGTAAACATCCGTCGATCTTTCATATATTGCGATTTTTAGTATTGTAAATATGGGAGACAGTATTTGATATTGTTTTTTTTCTTACCCTACAGATAATAATTGATTGGGCATTTTACTCCATGGAGCGGAATAGAAGTTCTTTAAGGGACGGATCCAGAAAAAAACGAGTTGGAGCTGCGCTTCATGCCGAAGAATCGCGTACAGCCTTACGAGACTTGTCGTTTATTATGGTGGATTACCGCCAACTATAGGATCGTTTGGACATTCTGGAGGACCAACTATTGCTGTCTTTGTCTAAAAAAACAGTCATCACTTCACTTTAACAACAATGCACTTGTCAGAGTCCAACATATCCTCGCTCTACAATTACCAATAATCAGTAATTGGCTTTTGCTCTTCAATTATCAATAATCGCTAATTCTGGAACGGAAATTAAACAATGACATTCTTAAAACCAGTCAAGGATAAAGATAAGCAATTGTCCAAATCCGAACGGCGGTAGACGCGCTTAGTGTAGTGGGCGTGACGCCTGCACTGCCAAGCAAACGATTACGAGTTCGAGCCCAAGTAGGAGCGCTCAAAAAAATATTCTCTCGTTTACCTTCTCTTCTTGTTTACCTGTGAACCCTAGCTCTAGGTGAGTGAGAACTCGTCGTTTACCCGTGAACTCGTCCGATGGTTCGGGTTCGGTTTATGGTTCGGGTTAGGATTTGTCGTAGAATTACCAATAATCGGTATTTCAAGCGTGTTTGCCATTTATTGATTATTGGTAATTGTAGAGCGAGGATGCGTTGCAGAGTCACAGCATCAAGAGAAAACTTTAGCTCCATGCTTTTTTCAAATTAACTATGATCGAATTATAAAAGGCCCTGCAATGGGGGGAGTGACAGATGCTCATAGGGATCCACTGTTCTTTGTCAGCGTATAAAGGTTCCTTCAAAAGGAGGAATCAGTGTTGTTTGTGCATTGCATGTCAGTAAAGTGCTGTCGCTCTCTTTAATCCATCACCTTCGATATTGTTCTGAGTGGTTTTTATCTTGTCATATCTATAAATATGTCTATAAATACAATAACTCTAAGCGTAATGACGATTTTACTGTAACTTTTGACAGTGAGAACAAATCACATCGCAGAATGAAAACAAAGCATTCCAACTTAGCCATTTTTTTTCATTGAAAAACTCGACTTAAAATTTACCTTTTACCGGAAGCTCGGGCAAGTTGAAATACTGATTAGTTCAAAACCGTTAGTTGGAAAGCTTTGTTTTCGTCAGGCTGCAGTGTGATTGGTTCTTGTTGTCCAAGTGAGCCATTTACATCAGTTGTCGTACATTAAAGTTGATAATTCAGGACTGGTTCTGGGAAAGAGATTGTTTATCATTTCCCAGCTTGATTACAACGGCGCATTATCACGTGACTTCATAGCAACTGTTGCTACGCCACCATGTTGGATGGCTCGCAGGTAGAACTAACCAATATGTCGTACTGACTAAGAGTGGGATTCGATGGTGAAATATTAGGTACTTATTGACTGAGTGCGAGGGCCGGACGATAAAATATTTGTCTAGAGATTATGCCGTACGGATAACAGTCGGAGGGCCGTACAAATTGATCGATCCGGACGATAAAATATTTGTCTCGAGATTATGCCGTACGGATAACAGTCGGAGGGCCGTACAAATTGACCGAGAGCCGGACGATAAAATATTTGTCTCTAGATTATGCCGTACGGATAACAGTCGGAGGGCCGTACAAATTGACCGAGTGCCGGACGATAAAATATTTGGCTCGAGATTATGCCGTACGGATAACAGTCAGAGGGCCGTACAAATTGACCGAGAGCCAAATAGTTTCCCGTCCTTACTCAGTCAATAAGTTATTTTTATCATGTGGCTTTTTAACAAGCACAAAATCGATCAGGGCCGTACGGCTTTTTCCGGCCCCTTACGTCAAACACGTACAGCGCACGCTGGACCGTACGGGTCATATGATATGACGTCAGATAGGAACTATGTAAGTTAACCCAATTGAACTGCGCATGCGTTTTTTTTTTTTTCCAATCAACTCTAACTTTCAGGCGGAGGAGTTCGAGGTATATTTTCAAATCTGCGCCAATATTGGCAATCCGTTGCATTTAACTCGTTCTTAATATCGAATTTTAGTGACTGTATTTCGGTTTTAGCTTGCTCGATAACAAAAGTCACGTGATGGTGGTCGTGCGTGTGAGCGGGCCAGACGGCTTCCGCTCGAGTTGATGCTTGTTCATTATTAAAACAAACTAAGTGTTCGTATTATAAACAAACACGTTCGGTCGGACCGAACGGGAAAATATTTGGCTCTCGGTCATTTTGTTCGTGCGCTCGGTCCGTACGTTAAGACGTCGAGCCAAATATTGTCCCGTCCGACCCTCCCTCAGTCAGTACCTATTAGTAGCTTTTAAAGTGAACACGAGCCCAACTTTTTAATCATTAAAATCGATTCTACATCAACAAATAGTTGAATGGTAAAATATTTCTCGATTTGAGTGTTGCGTGTGAGCAGGAGCGTGCATCTCCAGATTAGGTCTGTCCATCAGCAGAACAGATGATGTAGCTATTTTTAGCTTTGTGTTTCCCGTGAGAAGAAACAAAGGCCGTCACTTTTAACCAATCAGGAGGCACTGAAAATTGTAATTAACACGGTTCAAACTGCTAAAAATACTAAGGCGCAAGAGAACAAAAGACAACGCAATCGCATACCAGAACTTCGCGACTATAAATAGCCACGTCGTCTGTGCTGTGGGTGCTACCCATCGCATAGGTACGCTACCCATCGCATAGGTACGCTACCCATCGCATATATAGGTACGCTACCCATCGCATATATAGGTACGCTACCCATCGCATATATAGGTACGCTACCCATCGCATATATAGGTACGCTACCCATCGCATATATAGGTACGCTACCCATCGCATATATAGGTACGCTACCCATCGCATATATAGGTACGCTACCCATCGCATAGGTACGCTACCCATCGCATAGGTACGCTACCCATCGCATAGGTACGCTACCCATCGCATAGGTACGCTACCCATCACATAGGTACGCTCCTGGTAATGGGCTCCTGGTCTGAGTTATAAATATTTCGAATATGCTAATAACGTGACGTGAAATGACGTCAAACGGGGAACGTACTGGGCCATCCTGTACCGCTCGAAACGAGCCACAGCATTGGCTTACCCAACAATACAAAACACCCTAACCTTTAGAACGTGCAGTACAAAAACAATTCTGATTGCACCATTATACTGTAGCTGTTACAGGTCTCGAGCGGTACAGGATTACTGAATGAACTGTCGGCATTTCATTCTCCTGGCCTTATGAATGAAATTTAGTTCTGATTTAGACAAAATATTTGGTAAATCACTGATATAAGCTTCAAATATAACATGTTTATAAAAGACCAGCAAATTCAACTATTTACGTGCTGTAGAAGCGATTTTAACGAAAAATTCCTCACTGGTTAGCTCAGTTGGTAGAGCACGGTCTAGAGTGCGGGAGGTCGGGGGTTCGAATTCCGGCCGCGTCCTTGGGCAGGGACGTATAAACCGTTGGCATTGTCTCCCTCTTGTAATCTATTCTTGGGTTGCACATGACGTCACGGCGGCCATGTTGGAGGAACATTAACAAAAGATTCCGCATTAGTGTCTTGTTCCGTCCTCCAACATGGCTACCGCGTCTTTGTCTTTTCAATCTCTAGGGATCTTGTAATGGCGAACTGAGTTTTATGTGTAAACTAGCTCGAAAATGGTATATCTTTTTTTAAATGTCTTACTATTAAAGATGTATCCTTCACTAACCTTGTGTTGTTGTTTCTGAGTGTGTTTGCGATAATTCAGGGCTGTTTTAAGCCTTTCAAAACCGATTGGCGGTTCGCCATTGCAAAGTCCTACAATAATTACCATCCCCCGTGGCATTGGGCTTCCTGCGTTCAATCAAAGTGCTCTGCCGTCTTTAATATTGTAGGTTATATCTGGAAAAGCTATTATAATTCTTTTTTTAAAGTAGCTGTGTCATTGGTGTATGTAAATTGCTACAACTGAACAGTTAAATTCCCCTTCCTTAATGCTCGATCGAAAGAATATGCAATATATTCCTTGAAGACCAGATCTATGCACAGTTTGTTAATCATTTTTTGTATATTTCCTTTCATTTCAACCATCGCAACGTACTGCTCTACGGTCGTCAGAATTTATGAAAATAATTTTGTTCAGGTCCGAAACAGAAATGCAGACCTCACCGTGACACAGCTCATATTGACACGAACTTAAATTTGTGAAAAACAGCTTCGAGTATCTTTCCATATTTAAACATAATGTTCATTTTAATGCACTACAGGTCGTTCGGCACATCTACTGCTGGGGACATTCATTCTTGGTGCCTCCTTTACTTACATGGATTACAACTGGCTCATCTCGCTGTCCCCTCACTCTACCAACGGCATTATTCATCTTGCGAGGGCCGGACTGTGCTGCACTCCTGGTCATAGATGTGATGTTATCCTGTATACAAATAGTGCGAGTTTTACATTTCACTGGATGAACTGGAAGTACGCACCCTAACCCTCCCTGGGCGACCTTTGTTTCTGGGGTCGGTTCCAACCATCCTGTATAACCCTGACAATTAAACTATCCCAAATCCTAACCTCAACTATAACGAGTTGTCACTAAAATGGAACTTGAACCCCGATCACCTGCGTGCAATGCAAACGTAAGCACTACCATAAACAACCATTCTTGCTGGGAATGTAATGTAACCAATTTTACAACCATGTAAATTAGTCTGGGTACGAGACTGAGTGCGACAGGTCTGCAAAACGCGCTTGCGCATGCGTGAATTCACACGCGGGCGCATATTTCAGTTGAATTTTCACTTTGGACTTCAAAGCATTGTTACAGAAAAGTACAAGCTTCAATCATGAACTTGTGCTTATCATGAACCAGGCTCAAATTCAATTGCGATTTTCCCCATAACCCCCGGTCTTTTTTTGCGATGTGTCGAGTTTTTTTAAACGGAAACTATTTAGGAGTATTTCATTTCTACCGCTGACTGAACATGCGCAGCATTTTGCAGACCAGTCATTCTCGCGCATTAAGGATAGTAAAAAAGGCCCCCTCCCCAGACGTTAAGTTTGTAAACAAACACATTGGAACAGGACAGATTTATATCAACTTTGTTCCTACTACATGATTCATTAAGGTATGCATTTATAGGTAGAACGACCGTTTGCGCCTACATGTACAGTCTGCTCGAATATCTTGGTCATCTAATTGCTGCCGCAGCGAGCGAGCCTGAAGTGATCGAGCAAGGCAGCAGTATTAATTTGTGTAGTGGGCCGATATGTTAGCGCATTGCATTATGGTTATATGCGCAAGGACTCAAAAAATCAATGCACGTGCGTTTACTACAGCGAGTGTTAATAAAATATGATCGTCGTCGTTTGTATTTTTACCACAATTCCTTCATTTTACCACAATTCCTTATTAGTTTCGTGTTTTGATGTAAAGTTTACTAACCAATGTGAGCGTATAGTTTGATAGTTTGGGACGGAGATAATGACTATTTTCCAAAGATCAAGATCTCTCCTCTCAACATGATTAGCAATAAATAGTTTTCTTTTATTATCTTCGATAAAGTTAAATCAATATAGTTACGATTTGAAAAGTGACAGCGGGGTTCAAAACACAAATTAGCATATCTCAATTACAGTTGATTTCCGGTGGTTACGCTTCATCGGACTCTAATATACATGTATGCATGCCTGTTTCGGGAGACCAGCAGTTTTTTTGCTGGGAATCTTAAGAAAATGTCGGGGAATTGTCCGGCAAATTATTGATATCGCGGGACAAATTTAAAATAAATCGGGCAGCTCAATCAGGCTTCAGTCGCAAGATAGCCCCAAAGCTACATAATAGGTTCATCTAACACATATCACACATTGACTTATTCCTGTCAAAGCGGCAACATTCACTACTTATTAGGTATACTAGTGTAATAAAGTTCAGCGTGGGTCAAAATTATTGTGACGCAAAAAGGTAACTGGTTTTCATCATAAACGGACACCCACTAACAAAGCCAACCAGTTGTCAATGCAAATTCTTCGTATGGTGGATCGGACGGCGGTTTGTCGGCTCGGTCGGATCCGACCAGCCGAGTACTCGGAGGGGGGACCGACCGTCCGATTATGTGGCCACACCTATCCGATCCGACCCGACCACTCCCTTCTTGAGTGTCTTTCCGCAAGAATGGATCGGCGGTGTGATCACGTGACAGAATGTTGCTCACTGATTGGTCCGCTGCATCGACCTTTGTCTCCGAGCGGAGAAGCGGCGGCCACAAGCATCTGACTAGTCGTAGCTACGATAGGAAAGTTTCAATCGGGTCCGAGCGGGTCGTACATCGCTCGTAAGCTGATCGGAAACCAACCGACCAAGTGGCCCCACCTACCGACTGATCCGACCACCTTACGACCGCCTAACCGTCCAATTTACCCAATAATTGGATAAGACATCTACGACTGATCCGACCACCTTACGACCGCCTAACCGTCCAATTTACCCAATAATCAGATAAGACATCTACGACTGATCCGACCACCTTACGACCGCCTAACCGTCCAATTTACCCAATAATCGGATAAGTGTGGCTCAGCTTAGCGATCAATTACTGCTCTGTGTGTATTTAAAATGTTTGGCTCAGTTCACGTACCTCGGGGCTCGAGTCTTCCTTGACTTCTCCATCCCGTACCTGACTTGTCTCGCCTGAGTAACTGCCATCATGTTGAGAAACAGCGAATTGAACTCTAGTCCTGTTACGCCGCGGTGGTAGTGAGCCAAACCCAATATCTCTACCTTCCGCTTGCGCCGCGCCATGCCCTTCAGCTCGTATACTCTCCTCAATCTCACTCGCCAGGCTCTCTGACAACACGTTCGCTCCTTGAGGGACGTCGGGACTCTTTTTCTTCGCACTCAACATCGGGGTCACTTTCTGTACTGGTCTCGCGTACGCTGTAGATCTTGGCACCACAAGAGTTTCTTTAGGAGGGTCCCTTGGAGTCATTTTGGGTAGTTTAGGGACAGGAGGTTTGTTCTCAAGGGGAGTACAGGGTGGTACATTTGCTGGGACTCGGGAGTTGATGACCGACGCTGATTTAGTTTTTCGCATTGCGGTATTAACCCTCTTCAAGGCGTGAGTGGAATCCTTTGCCTTGTCATGTGTGGCAGCTTCTCTGTTTTTCAATTCTGTTAAAAAATGAAATAAGCTGGTAAGACGACGAGTGTCTATAGCCACAGCAAGGCACCTCATAGAGAGACGAAAATAACAAAAGATTACAAATATACCGTAGAATTCCGCTTGTAAGCTTTTAAGCCCCCACGGTTATAGGCCATCAGTTTGGTAATTAACATAAAATCCCTCCCGTTATAAGCTACCCGGGACTCTACGAGAGCCGGGTGGCGCAGTAGTAAGCGCTTCGCCTCCCATGCTCCTCTGTGACCCGGTTGTATTCCCAATCCCGGCGCTACATGTGAGTTGAGTTTGTTGGTATCTCACCCTTGACCCGATGTTTTTTCTCCGATTTCTCCGGTTTTCCTTCCTCCTCAAAAACCAACCAAAGTTCCTATTCGACCCAAAAATTCGTCGAATACTTAAGTTCAAGTCACTGGCTTGGAAGACTCGGTAAGGGACAAACCATTTTTTTTTGGAAGGGGTGAGAAATATAGCCATGCAAATAAGTTCTCAGTCTGTGCAAACAATAGGCCTTTTGCAGGAAAGTCACGTGCTGACGTAATACTTCGTTAACGAATGAATTGAGCTCGTGATCCCCATGGGAAAGTTCTGTTGTCCGTCAATCAAGCTTGTAAATTACGTTCTTATTGGTCTAGAGAGATTTGTTCGATGATTTGAATCAATCCAGGCGTCGAACTTCAGGCGTTTTGCTTGCTAAATGCAAATAGATTTTTATGTATTGGAAGTAGAAAAGTTAAGTACTTTTGATATATATATATCATTAGACTATGATTATAGATTCGAGCAACATCGAAAAAGGAATAATATTCACGATCATCCTCATTCCCAGGCTCTTTCCAACATAGTCGGAAATCATCACGTGACTTGTTAGACGAGCAAGTCAGCCATTCTTTACTAAACAAGGCAACGTGGCAGAGTCGTCTGATTTTAGCAAGTAGATTTTTAGGCACTTGCTTTCACAAGTGACTGGAAATGTTAAATTCGAGCCCTGTCAATCTTGTCAAACGATATCCGAACTCATAAACTGACCATCGGGAAAATTTGAAGGCAATTTTACTTCAAACACCTAGCCCCGCCACTTCCCTCTGACTGAAAAGGGCTGTAAAACGTAACCGAGGTTTCCTGTTTCCTAGTGTATTTAGTACTTTTGACCATGGCATATATCACCCATTTTACCGTACCTGTCTGTAGTTTCATCTTCAGGTCTTCGAACCTCAGTTTTAGCCTCATGTTCTCGCCATTAAGTTTCTCTAGCGAGCTCTCGGCATTGTGTAACTGTACTTCAGTGTGGCGCAGTCTGTCATTCTCCGACAGCTGTAGAAATGTCTTGGTTTGCAGCTCCTTCTTCAATTCTGATATTTTTTTCCTATTGGAAGGAAAACCAAGATGAACATGAATGAAAATTTGATCGCAGAACGTAGAAGCTTTAAAGTTTTAAAACAGCCGCTTTGGTTGTTTCGAGTTGACGCCATGTTGGCGGGGTAGCAAGCCGGCTAAGAACACAATATCACTCTCAATTCCACTATTAAAGTGCATATGAAGCGAAAATTAAGTTGATCTAATGTTAAAATGCTTTCGAAATGAGGAATAATAACATTTTCCGTTTGTCAACATCTCATCTCGTTTCAGAGATATTCAGGTTTTTGTAATATGCAAATGAGATGACCTATGACGTCATATTGTTTGCACAGACTGGAGACAGATCACAAAATGAAGAATATTTCTGCAAAAATTGAATAAAAATTACTGAACCTTTGCACATGTATGAAACTATGGAAAGTACACATCATTGTGCAAATTATGGTGTTGCCATGGAAACTCTCATGGCCCTACGCACCTTTAACCTTGAACTTAAAATTCCAATTTCTTTCCTTGTTACAAAAAATAAGTTGATTAAACTACTCACATACAATGCGTACATTGTTCCAAATCTTATTTTGGACCCACACCAACAAAATTGTGTTTGACAAAGGAGAAATTAGAAAAGTTTGTGTTATTTGTAGTGTAAGCCTGGGGCCAGAGTGTTTCCATGGCAACATAATTTGCACAATGATGTGTATTTTCCACATATGTGCAAAGTTTCAATAGTTTTTATCCAATATTTGTAGATATATTCTTCATTTTGTGATTTGTCCCCAGGCTGTGCAAACAATATGACGTCATAGGTCATCTCATTTGCATATTACAAAAACCTGAATATCTCTGAAACGAGATGAGATGATGTCATTCCTCATTTCGAAAGCATTTTAACATTAGCTCAACTAAATTTTTGCTTCATATGCACTTTAAAAGGAAAATACAAAGACCGTAATTCATGATCATTTCGGTCTATGAATCCCTATCTGAGAACGTTAATACTAAAAATGAAGCTGTACACGTCTGTGCTAACAAGATTGCTTATCTAAGAAAAATTACGTAGCTCGACCTCAAAACACGTTGTCGCTCTCTGATTGGCTAATTTTCATCATCAGAACAGATACATAAAACTAAGTACCTTCAATAACAATATCATGATAGCAATAATAACATACATAAGGCGCAACGAACAACACATGCGCAATGTGCAGATTACTTACTTGGAATCATTTAATTGCAACTCCAGGAAGTTTACATAATCTTTCTTATCTCCAAAGTCCGAAAAAGCGTCGTGGAAGTCTTTGAGGCGACTGCTGATGGCATTCTCATCCTGCGGCAAGATTACATGTTACAACAACGACCCCATGAATAACTGAAACTTTGTCAATGCACCATATGATCGATCGTTATCCATTTCAGTCACAACCTCGATTGGCAGCGAGTTACTAGCCTGCGTCACATCCGAACTCAACCCTTGACGGACTTAACTAGGGTTCAGTTCGGATGTGACGTAGGCTACGAGTTACGTGCGAATTGAATTCTCGGGCAAGCGTAGGTATTTTAAGTAATGGTCCAGATAAGACCTGTAGTGTCTATGGCAAGGAATGTTAAAAGGTGTTAATTTTCAATTATTCTTTCTCGTAATTTTATTGGTTGATACTTATAAATTCAATAGAAACCCATCGAAATAATGCATTTCCATTCGATATTTTTTGTGGTTTGAATTTATTTTTGATCAAACTAACTATGGTTTAATTTCGAAGAATATCGTGTGTGGGGAAAGTCCTCAAATTTGCGATTGAAAAATCCTTTGTTTTCTCTATATCCGATTGGCTGGATGGTGGCTTCTCTGCGTTTTCACAGAAAAAAGAGCCAATAGCAAAACAAATTATTTATTTTCGAGATGTAGTTTGGACTGTAGATACCTCCTAAAGCACTTAAGGCATATTCAAGCAAAATCGTATGTGGGGGAGGCTCATTGCCGCAGAACAATGGATTCTACAACAGTTCTTATTTGGATCATTACTTAAAAGCCTGGTGTACACTAGCGACATACACAGACGCAGTGCCGTATTTATCATTAACAGTACTTGTTCTACTCACAGGTGTGAGATAAGAACAAGCGCTTCTAATGATCAATATATTACTGTGTCTGTGAATTTGCTTGTGATTATGTTGTTAAACACGAAGTTCCGGAATAAAAAGGGGAGCCCAGGGGTTTGTCACCCTTCAGTTGTCAATCAGCCTTTGTGGAGTGAACATCTGCGTGATGCTCCGCTTGAGTGCTCCCTACTGATGGATTGTCGCGCGAAATTCAAATGAAACACAAAAATGTTTAACTTCAGAGTAAGGGCTACAGAGTTCGCAAACAGTCATAAAATACCATTGGCAGTCATAAATGGACAACTATCTTCCCTCTGGTCACTTTTCTTTACGGCTTGTTTAATTTTAAACCTTAAAAATCTAGCAACTGATATGCTCGCTTGCTTCTTCACTGCTCAGTAATTTGAATTTTTAATTTCGAGCTCGCCATGCGTGAAAAGAGGAGGGGCTAACCTATTTATACCGGAACTTCGTGTTTAATACCATAGAGGACATATTAATCCCTAATTTCAACTTGAAATTTCACGCGTAATTTGTAATTTCACATGTGAAATTTTAAACGCCGCCAACGCGCGTTTTCTGGATCGTAATTTGCCCTCCATAATATTAATGGATAATCAAATAACGACTCGTGAAATTAGGGATTTTTACAAACACGCGTGAAATTTATCCCTAATTTCACTCGTCCCCATTTGATTACCTATACTAATGAAATCCAGGCTGATCTGTGTAAACAAACAAAACATTGCAAGCTGCGCGCGCGGGTGATCATGGCGCATGAGCCTTCGGTCTTGATAAATTTTTGGATATTTCTCTCAGCTTCATCCGGCCCGGGCAGCTTACTGGGAGTAAGTAAGCTGTCAACGCAAATCTTTCAATCACTGCAGACTTGCGATGGGATTGCTCCTCCTATGAAAACACGCGCGGGGAGACGTTAAAAAAATATTGAAAAAAATAACTCGAACCCTCGACGGAAACGAAAAACAGTTCGAGTTGTTGAATATGGGTCCAAATTTCAGAAAATTGACGGAACTGTGTAAGATCACTACGTGATCATTTAAGAGGATTGAAGAGCAGGAATGTGGACATCAATATTTACCAATAGAGCGGTTTCACATGACTGTCGGAAGTGTTTTGGTTTTGCGTTTACTAAGCTCTCCTATTGGCTGAGAAAATAAACCAACCAATCAGATTCCAAAGTAAAACCAAACTCAAAATGGTTTTGGTTTTGCTTTGGTTTGTCATTGGCTCACAGGGAAGCCATTTATGAGTCACTTGTGATTACTCGCTCCTATGATTGGCTGGCTGTGGGTAATTTGCGTTTGGTCTTTCGACACCCATGTGAAATTCGCTCTATATAATGAATAAACCTATCACTAACGCGTATTTACTTTACCTTGATTTTGAAAACTTTATCTAACATTGCAGTTCATCAAAGTACGGCTGTACGACGAGTTCAAGTTAGGCGGGGGGAAGTTAAATTAGTTATTACTTACCACAGCTGACATGTAGTTAGGAACATACCTGGTGCTTCTCCATGTAGTTCATTTTCTCGTTTAGCATCTTCACCTCGCCCTCTTTACGTGCTAATGCTTGTCGAAGTCTCTGCATTTGTGACGTGTCTGCGTGGTTTCCCCTTACCTGCAGAAGGGCTGCCAACTGGTTCTGTTTACGGGAAGGGTAAAATGTTCCAATGAATTTTTTTTAATGTTTTAGCCTACGTAGTAAGCATTTCGGTGGGGTTCTTCGGAAGATCAGAGCGCAGTAGAATGAAGCAAGACAAAAAGCGCGTTAAGGGGAGGGGGGAGGGGAGGAGGGAGGAGAGAGGAGAGAAAGAAATGCATGTCATTTCCCTATCAACTAAGCCGCTACTAACTAAGGTTAAAAGTCTTATAAACGTTTTCCAGTCACACCATACTGACGTAAATCAGTGTTTTTGTTTCATGCGCGCTGGGAATCATGGCAGCTGTAGTTGGAATCAGCTAAAAATCGTAGCCGCCGGGACAATATCTTCACCGATTCTGTAAAATTACAATTCTCATATTTTGCTAAAAGCCTCAGTGGCCATTCTTGGTTCCGAGTTTATTTTTGGTCGGATGAGATCAAAACCATTCTGGAAAATTAAGGCGGTTATTTCTAACGGTACAATGGATAACTAGTTCCTGTAAAAAAAAAATAGTGTGGGTCTGCGACGGCAGGGAAGTTAAAGACTGGTAACCGCCAGGGCAAGCGAGTAGCAGCTGACGTTAAATCTTCGTCTCTGACGAAGGTCTAATACTCGTAGCGTCAGCTGCTACTCGCTTCTCACGGCGGTTTAATAGCATACATTAATCAACTTTTCAGTCCAGTCTTCAGTCTTTCTCACCGTACCTTCAGTTTGTGTAAGTGTTGCTTGGTAACGGTGTAGGATTTCACCAGACACTCGTGCTGTGTTGTCATGCCCACGTACTTCCTCTCCAGCTCTAGTCTCCTGTCCTCAACCTAAAAAGACCAAGAAAAGTCACAAATGCAATACCCAAAAATGCTGCACAGTGAGAAACTGCTCCTGACTTTCAGCTAAATGAGTAAATGAATTTTGATAGCGTACCTCTCCGAACAACGAGTTTCCCTTGTTTTTATGATTTCTGTTGGCTTCTTCTGCCTTCACCATATCAAGTTCGGCTTTAAACTCTCCAGCTTCCATGCGGGCTTCCTGTGTTAAAAGTGTTTTACAACATTTATGGCCCCTTACTCACCAAGTGTAATGGACGCTGATTTCATAAACCAAATGGGCCATAGTTAAAATTTAGGATGCCGTACGGTAGACTGCTATATCAGACGTTTATAGTTATTATTTCGTCGAGTTTACGAGTCTGATATAGCAGTCTAGCCGTACGGCAGTATCACCGCGGTACATGTCTCTGAATTTCTAAACTCTGAATTTCTAACGTGACCTGAAACAACCATATAGGAGCTGATCCAGAACGCGGCTAAACCACAGATCGAATTCGAATTTAGCGTGTTAGTTTTTGTGGAGGAAGGAAAACCGGAGGATCCAGAGAAAAACACTCGGAGCAAAAGCGAGATTCCAACAAACTCAATTCACATATGTACATGGCGTCGCGTAATAATAATAATAATAATTTATTTGTTATAGCAGGCTGAGTATTACAGCTTAAAGCTGGTGGGGGCCTGGTTTTACTCCTCACACACTCCCTACTACATTAACTGTTTTGGACACACTACACTCGACTCACGGTTGATTTTTACGGAGGGAGGAAAAGGGATCGAACCTGGGCCACAGAGGTGAGAGGCGAAGCGCTTAACCACTGCGCCACCCCAGCTCTCCTTGTTTACTACGTTTAGGCAGTTTTCACGTTTGCTTCCTTGATAGTTATTAAACATTTTCGTCATTTTTTGGGAAGAGAAAACATGGGGAATTGGTAACATTTGAGATAAATTATGTACAAAGGTTACATACAATTGAGGTCCAAAATTAGATAAATTCGTAATAATGGGTATGGAATTACGTAGCCTCCTCCGCAGGCATCTCTAGTTAGTAAGAAATAGTAAGCTTGGGAACCCTGTGGAACTGGGAACTCGGCCACAGGGTTCCCAAGCTTACTATTTCTTACTAACTAGAGATGCCTGCGGAGGAGGCTAGGTATTACGTGTAAGTGAATTTACTTTTCCAGACTTTTGAAAACTTTACCTGCAGATGACTGTACCACGTTTGAGCCTGGCGAGACTTCTCTTGCATTTCTTCGTCCAGAGACTCAAGTCGCTGTTTCAGTGCTTTATTATCAAACTCCAACTGTCCTTGAATATTCTTTATATCGTTCACTACAACCAACAAAGAATCTCGTTCAATTTGTAGCTCCGCGCATTCCATCCTCTGCTCTTCCACTTCATTCTCAAGGCCTTGCGCAGCCTGCAGCGATTTGGCGTACGTACGAGTGTTTTCGATCATCTCTTCTTGTTGGACAATCTTTTCCTGTAGCTGGTTCTCGACCAGCACGTGTTTGTCCATTTCTGACTGCAAGGAATCGATCGATTTCCGCAGTTCTTGCACTCTCTTTTCTGAAGCAATTTGTAGAGATTTCTTTTCATCTTCAAGTTGTTTTTGAAGTCTTTCCTTTACGTTTTCAATCTCGTACAGGTGGAAGTCTTTGGTTCGAACTGATGCCTCCAATCGAGTTCGTAGAATATGGTTGTCCTGTTTGAGTTCCTAGATATTCAAACAGGTATGATTTTTGACAGGATCAACAATTTAAAAGGCAGTAACTTATATTAATTTATGCAAAAAAAATGAAAAATAGACGCAATTGAATTTTGATATGCGTCCCCGCGGTTTTTCTGACGCTTTGAATGAAGTGCAAATGTTTTTGGAAAGTTTCTTTTCAGTCTTTTGTAGTTTTCCTGTTTAGTTTGATAGTTTCACGAAACGAAAATAAACGAAAGGCCGCTAAGCGTCACGGTTAGGCCATATTATTTAAGGTGTGGACCCTTTGCAAGTGACGTCATAGCCGCCATGTTGGTGTACAGTTAACAATAGATTCTTCGTTAGCTTCTTTTGTTCTGTACACCAACATGGCCGCCATGCCCTTTGTAACTTGAATCTCTAGGACTGAGTGCAAACCATCTATAAATCTTCGAGAATTAGTATGATTTTGTTGATTTCAAAGCTGGATCTCCAATAGGCCCTTTGCAGCTAACAGTCACGTGCTGATATAATACTTCATTAACGAATGAATTGAGCTTGCGATCCCCATGGGAAAGGCGTTGCCATGGATGCTGGACGGCAAGCCATCTTCAAAAACGCAGTTTGAGAAATATTTACAATTGTTTGGAGGTGGGAAATAGCAATAATCACAAACAGGGTTTGCTAATAACACTACCGATCTCGTACAAGGCTTTTTAATATGCACAGATTTTTGTTTGCCGTCCAGTACAACCACGTGATTGCATTCCTAAAAAAGGCCTATTTGTCAGCTGTAAGTAAATTCACATTTGGGCCGCGTCAGGCAAAAAGGGCCCGGACGACATAATATGTAAATGTATTTTGAAATTGTACCATGTTTTTTATACCTGTGGTGCGATCACAATATGCATCGCGAGCGCCACATTGTGCTACTATCAAGTAGTGTTGATTTCATGAAATTGACCAGTGAAATCGAAGACGAAATTTACGATAATTTTACAAGAGGGTGTGATCACAATTTTAGCAGGCGCAAATGATTCCTTATCATCAGACGATTGTTTTAAGGTGTAACTTGTACTATTGCTAAAATCATATTATGAGCTACGGGGAGTAGAATGACTGCAGAAAAGAATTTTTTTTGGCCAAAAAGTGATCATCTTGTTCATCTTACTTATTTTATACTCTTTAATGCCAGCAGGTATAAATGAATGTCATACATCAAAATCATCCCTCTGACAGGATTCCTAATTTTCGTGGTCATATTTGAAATCGGATCCTTGCATCAAAATCACGTCAATTTCACCACTGATTTTTGTTGTCAATTTCTTGAAACTGACATTTATTGTTAGGAATGAAATGTAGCACTTCTCATCAAGAATACAATCCAATCTTCAACCTGTTATTAGGAACACCTATGTAGGAATTATTTAACTTGAATGTCGTCTGGGCCCTTTTTGCCTGACGCAGCCCATTTGTCAGTTATCAGTTACTATTTCGGTTATGTGTCAGTTGTCAGTTCAAATTTAAGGCATTTATCAGTAGTTAGTTTATAACCCATGGACCCCCTCTTATTTATACATCCATAAAAGCACAGGGAGCCCACGCTCGTGCCAATGACATCTCCCGTTTCTTAACCTGTGTAGCCAGGCGTTCGAGGGGGGGATGGGACGAGAAAAGAACTGAGCGAACCTACACTGTTCTTTGCTAATATACGCACCCATGGATCAACACATACCATCTCTGCTTTGACATTTTAGCCAAACAGACCAAACAACTTGTCTGTTCAGATTGGTTACTTTAAGTGCATGCTCTGTTCGAAAATGGTGTGCAGTGGTGGTTGTGTCAGCAGCACGTGCGACTTTTCACAAATCATGGGCAAACTTCTATAGTTCCCCCTTTCTCTGCAGTTTTCTTTATAGACTATGTGCTAGAAATACATTTAATTTCTACAAAGCTAGCTTACTTACATTTAAGTTAGAATCTTTGGTTTCACGATACTTTGTGATTCAAAGGCTGTGTAATTTGCATCAGTTTATGCGCGAAATGATATGTCAAACCACAAGAAGCCCAAGCTCTGTATTTGCACTGTGTGACCACTTTTGTATAGATATCAAGCCATTATTTCACAAAATTCTCAGAAAAAAAACACTTATCTTAAGAGTTTGTTGTTGTCCTGTTGTTTCTCTGGGGTCTAGAAATGGCGGTTATGGGGCATTTCTCTCACTTTGGGTTTCTATTTCACAAAATTATCAGATAAAAAAAATAAACTTATCTTAGGGAGTGTTCGTTATTTATGGTTTAGGGGGGGGGGGCATTTTCATCTGCTTCTCTTGTTAAAACTTGTATAACCCCCCTATGAATGAATTAAAACTTAGATGACCCCCCTATACAATTGCTCAAAACTTTATTGACCCCCCCCCCCCAACAAAAAAGATGTATGTGCAAAAAAGAATGCAAACTGCATATACATGTAATCTATTAAATTTACTATTAATGTTTCTAGATTTATGGTATTTTCCTTTGTTTAGTAGAAAACACATATATACATGTATTCTTCTGAAAATCTCTACCTCGCCATCCTTCCTAGATGGGTACTTGAAATTGTACCATTAATTTGTGCATTACTGGTATATTGCATTCTAGTGCATCATAATGCATTGTTCCATAGTCTCAAATAAAAAAATAAACGAAAGAGAGCTCAGCATTGGCATTAAGCTAATCTCCTGAACACCAATGCATTATCTCTCCTATGGGGATGTGCCTTAGTAGTAGTGAATGGCCGGTTCTGGCGCTTTTTGCCTTGGGATCCGCTTTCGACCGCTTTCAACTGGTTTCAACCGGTTTCACACATTTCCTGGAATTCTTTAGTGAACCAATTCTCAGAAATTATCACGTGGGCAAGGTCAATTATCACGTGGACAAATTCCTGGAATTCTTTATCGATCCAATTCTGGGAAATAATGTCGAGGACAATAATTTGGTTACCTAAAAACTTGAGCCATGCGCCATAACCAGCCATTCACTACTACTATACATCTTGCCATGGATTCGTGCGTTTCCTAGAATTCTTCTTGTGATCCAATTCTCGGAAATAAGGGCGTGGCACATTCTTGGAATTCTTTGGTGATCCAATTCTCGGAAATATAGGTGTGACACTTTCCAGAAATTCTTGGAAGTGATTTCATCGTTTTTTCCTAGAATGATAGGTACTTAAGGGGGTATTGATTATAGAATAATATGACTGGAATAATGAATCGACCAATTCTGGAGATCGATGTTCCAATTTTGAAACCTATGAAAGCTGTGTATAATGTAGCCCAAACTACAATGAGAACGACTGCTGAGACAGTTCGAAAACGAATAAATGAGTTCGCTGATTGGATCATGGCATATGTTCCACCTGAGGTTAAGAAGCCTATTAATGAAAGAGTAGAAGCATTGAAGAAGACAGTCAATGATATCTACGACAAGCTGAAGAAAACCACTCCCAATATACAAAAGCAGAAGTCTGCATTGAAAGGATACTTGTCAACGTATCGAATTGAAGGTACTGAAAAGACTGACTCGAAATCGTTTCTATCAAATAGCAAGGATAGATTTATTGAGTTATTGAAACAGCAAGAAAATCCAATCAAAATTAAACTGATTCTAGAATGCAAATTCATAAAGAAGGAAATATCCACATTTGGACATTTTCATTCAAACGTCGAAATCGTTACAGCATCAACGAATTTAGAAGAGCTATATTCGAGAATATCAGGAAACGTTGAAGAGAAGATAAGCAAATTTCAAAAAGAAGGCTCAGGATGGATCTTCAGTAAAGTGGTTCAATTAGATATCCATATCGATAAATATCAACCCATAGCTGCTAAGTCCTACGTAGACCTTCCACAGAAGCTCAAGTTGAAGAAAGCAATCATCAATGTGAAAAATGATGATAATGAATGTTTCAAGTGGTGTGTGACTGAGGCTGTATATCCAAAGAATCGAGATCAGGAAAAGGTCACTAAGATGATGAGATCGAATGCTGAGAAATTGAATTGGAAAGGAATAGAGTTTCCAATGCAATTAGACAAGATCAGCAAATTCGAGAGCAACGATCCGAAATATGCGATTAACGTATATGGATACGAAAACGCTCAAGTATATCCACTTCGAATAAGCGAAAACGAGAATAGAGAACAAACGATAAACTTGCTCATGATTTCGAATGACAAAACGAATCATTATTGCTGGATAAAAAATATGTCGAGATTGTTATCAGGCTTGAATAAGAATAGTCACATGCGATACTATTGTGAGCGGTGCCTAATTTCATTCAAAACGGATAAGAGTCTACGCAAGCATTCAGAATACTGTAAAAATCACGATGCTGTGAAAATGACACTGCCAGAGAAAGGCACTTATCTCGAGTTCAAGAATCGCAATCGCTCAATGAGGGTTCCATTTGTTATCTATGCGGATTTCGAGTGCTTTACTGAACCGATATCATCATGCCAACCAAATGAAGATAGAAGCTATACAGAACAATATCAAAAGCATAAACCATCTGGTTATTGCTATATGATAAAGTGCTACGACGATAAGGTATTCAAACCTAAGATAGTGAGATACACGGCTAAAAATGAGGATGAAGATATCGGAATGAAGTTTGTTGAATCAATAGAAGAATCCACGAGAATGCTCTATTCAAAATTCAAGTACCACAAGAAAGTCAAAATGACCAAGAAAAACGAGATAGACTACAAGAATGCTACGATCTGCCATATTTGTGAAACGGAATTACTTGAAGACAAAGTACTGGATCGTGACCATTTGAGTGGAAACTATCGAGGTGCGGCACACAACGATTGCAATTTGAATTACATAATCCCCAAATTCATTCCAATAATCTTTCATAATCTGACTGGATACGATGCTCATTTATTCATCAAAAATCTTGGAGTCTCAGATGGAAAAGTAGATTGTATTCCAAACAACGAGGAGAAATACATCTCATTCAAGAAATCGATAATAGTCGATACGTTTGAAAGGGATGGTAAGACCATCACTGTAAAACGAGAAATTCGGTTCATTGATAGCTTCAAGTTCATGTCATTGAGCTTAGACTCACTAATTGGTAATCTCGATAAGAAACAGTTCAGGAATTTGAGTACATTCTATGATGGAAAGCAGTTGGATCTGCTATTGAGAAAAGGTGTGTATCCATACGACTACATGAATTCGCTTGAACGAATGAAGGAAAGACAATTGCCACCAAAAGATGAATTCTACTCAAAGTTGAATGATACGCACATATCGGATGGAGATTATCGTCATGCAAAGAAAGTGTGGAAAACGTTCAATATTAAGAAAATGAGACAGTATCATGATCTCTACCTAAAATCCGATGTCATTCTTCTAGCTGACGTATTTGAGAATTTCAGGGACGTTTGTATGAGCAACTATCAACTTGATCCATGCTGGTACTATACTCTTCCAGGATTGTCATGGGATGCTATGTTGAAAACTACTCAAATTCAACTTGAGCTATTAAGCGATCCTGATATGATCCTTATGTTTGAAAAGGGTATTCGAGGAGGCGTATCTATGATCTCAAAACGATATTCAATAGCTAATAACAAGTATACGATCAACTATGATGAAACTAAGAAATCGATTTTCATCAAATATCTAGATGCTAATAACCTATATGGTTGGGCTATGTCAAAAGAACTACCAACGAACGGCTTCGAATGGATGAATGATAAAGAATTGAAGAACTGGGAGAATCACTCATGTATCCTAGAAGTCGATTTAGAGTATCCAGAGAAGCTCCATGATCTACATAATGACTATCCACTTGCTCCTGAGAGAATGGAAATCAATGGTATAGAGAAGCTCATTCCAAACTTGCGTGATAAGAAGAAATACGTATTACATCATCAAGCACTGAAAACGTATCTAGGTCTAGGCTTGAGAATAACAATGACTTATCGCGGGATCAGATTCAATGAGTCAAGTTGGATGAAGAATTATGTCGATTTAAATACGAAATTGAGAACGGAAGCAAAGAGCGACTTCGAAAAGGACTTCTTCAAGTTGATGAATAATAGCGTATTTGGTAAGACTATGGAAAATATTCGTCATAGAAAGGATATTCGGCTTGTCACCCGAGATTCACAAGCAAAGAAATTGATCTGTCAGCCTAATTACAAAGGTCGAACAATTTTCTCAGAGAATCTAGCTGCAATTCACATGGGTAAAACTCAGCTGATTTTCAACAAGCCGATTTACGTTGGTATGTCGATCTTAGATCTTAGTAAAACGTTGATGTACGACTTTCATTATAACTACATCAAAACGAAATATGGAGACAAAGCACAACTTATCTTCACTGATACTGACTCACTGATGTACGAAGTTGAAACGATGGATTTCTACGATGACATTGAGAAAGATATTGAAACTAAATTCGATACTTCTAATTATCCAGAAAACCATCCATCTGGAATTACTTCTGGAATCAATAAGAAAGTCATTGGAATGATGAAAGATGAAACCTGTGGACAAGAAATAACTGAATTCGTTGGATTGCGAGCAAAGCTATATGCTTACAAAGTCGATGAAAAGGAATCCAAGCGATGCAAGGGGATCAAACGAGCCGTTGTAAAAAATGATATCACATTTGAAGATTATAAGGATTGTTTATTTGAACGTGAATCGTCCATGAGAAGAATGAACGTCATTAGAAGTCACCACCATGAGATCTACACAGAAACCGTTAACAAAATTGCTCTTAGTTGTGATGACGATAAACGGGATATACAATCGGATGGAATCCACACTCAAGCGATTGGTTATAAAAAATGAATTGGACTATATATACTAATACGTGAGCTATCATATGGTCTTTGGTAATAAGCCATTTGGAAGGCCTCTGCTGATGGTATACATGCTGTTCACGGTACTTGGCAATACAATTAAATCGATTTCTAGAAAATGTAATTGAAAAGTAGACCGTTATTTGAGAATGCTATCTGGTGGTAATTGAGTATCGTTTGGAATGACTTGCAATTCCTCTCTTACAAAAGAACGTTTAGGAGCTCCTTCAGATAGGAAGTATAAGACAGGTTGATTAGATGAAACTATAGTTCTCAAGATGTCGTAAATTTCAATTGACCAAATAGGATCAGTAGCACGTCGACTATTTCCGCCTTCTTGTTCACCGGGAGCATATAGGTATCTAACTTGTACGCCTGAGGGTAGTCTCTTTTCGTCTAAGCCAATAGTTCGCTTATACTCTCTTTTGTTTGTATCCACTTCTTTCATTTCGATAGCATCATATGGCGCCTTTGATGTTATCCTAGTAATTTCGCTATTGAGAGATTTGAAGATTGCAGGCAAACGTTTCACCCATTTTCTTGACCTATCATCTTCCATTAGCATTTCCTGAGCGTATTGGTATGAGAATAGCTTCTCCGATAGTGTTCTATTTGCTCTTTCAACGAATGCTTGAGCTCTGTGATTACCAGGTTCGCTTCTTTGAATGTTGACATCATGCTTATTCATTAGTTTCGTTACCAATCCCATGAACTCTCTACCAGCATCGACAATCAGCGTTCTTGGCCATTTCAATTTTCGAGAATAGATTCTGGTGAAAGCTTTCGAGATCTCATTCGATTCTTTCGAAGTCAATGGCTCACCATCTTTGTACCGGCTAGCAACATCGACGACTACTAATGCATATTTGTAAGTATTCCTTCCTATGGTGTCATGTGGTAGAAATAATAGATCTGCTTGATGAATTTGGTTAGGTTTCGAGATATCCCAATGAGGTCTAGGAATATAATCAGGAGCTGGTAAGTAGATCTGCCAAATTGTCTGTTTCTCAAGCCACTTCTTCACGACGTCTTTGTTGGTGTTAGAAGCCAATGCTAACTTATTGATAGCGGAATACCCTCTCCAATAGCCTTCAGTAGAGTAGTATATTTTAGAGAGCTTTCTATTCGAATTCATATAAAGTCAAAACTCGATACTCTTTTATAGTAGTATGTCTAAACAAACGATTTCAGAAATACTAGATGTCAATCGATCTTCTAAGCAGTCATTTGGCTTGAAGGATGAGAACGCACTGAATCGAATCACTATGAATCCATCGTCAGCGAGTCCAGGAGAGACTATATACGTCAATATTCCAAAGCTGAGTGAGAATGTGGTTATCGTTCCTAGGAGTGTAAATATACTATTCGATATCACAGTTACAGGTCATGCAAATAGAACTTTGGTGAACAATATAGGTCGTAATTTGGTGAGCCGGTTCAAAGTCCTTTTTGGTGGTGAGACACTAATAGACGTTCAACATTACGATATGTTCCAAACATACCACGATTTGTATCTATCGAAAGAAGAAAGAGATAATATGCTACAGAATGGGATCTCGACATTAGATATTCGAAAGCATCGAACTGGAGCAGGTGACAAAGGCTCTGACAGCAAAGATATAGCTTTGTCGGCAATCTATGGAACCAAGTATAGGATCCCTCTGGACCATTCTATTCTGAATGATCATGGAGTCTTCTATCCTAAGGCATTGTCACATGCACTCATTTTCGAGATTACATTAGCTCAAGTCTCGGATATCGTTGTCTATAGTGATGTAGTAATACCGCCAACCTACAAGCTCTCAAATATGGAATTAGAATATTCATGCATCTCTAGTGAGTACCTAGCACGAGAAGCAGCATCATCTTATCAAGTTGGAAAAGGCTTCTTCTACGAGAACGTAAACCTTCACAAGACTTTTAACATCAAAGCCTTAGATAGTGTGATCAATGAGCATATCAACATGCCCCGCAGGTCTATGACTGGAATACTATGTCTATTTACTGAGACCTATACAGCAGGAACGCGAGATAGTGAGAAATTTGCTAATCCTAAGATCACGTCAGTTCATATCGACATCGATGGAATGCCAAATCGTTTGTATTCTAAAGGTATGCTTCCATCAGACTTGTGGCCTTCTATTATGAAACGCTTCAAAGAAGGTCTTAACCAAAGAGACTTCTATGCTAGTGATAAGTTTGCGCTGTGGATTGATCTACGAACTTACTCAGATAATGATATTCATGGTTCAGGTCTTATGCTAAGCAACACTCGAGATGGCGTACGATTAGAGATTAAGAGAAAAACTGGAACTGCAGTCACGTGTTACATGTTTGTAGTGGCTGATGCATTGTTCTCCATCATGAATTCTACTCTACAGTCAATCATGTATTAAGAGATATGGCGATTGAGTACGTATAGATGGAAGGGCTATTGGATGAAATTCCATTTCACTGTTTGATCATTGGTCCAACAAATAGCGGGAAGACCAAATACCTATTGGATATACTTAGAGGTCCATTTCGTTATGCATTCGAATACATCGTTCTAATATGTCCAACTTATGTTCACAATAAAATATACCATAATTTTGCAAAGAACGATAGACGCTTCATTGTATTGTCACCAGATGCTAGCAACATTGACGAAATAAACGATCTGTTGTCATGCTGTAAGGATCTATTTTCTGATACTAATACATTAATTATATTGGATGACTGTGCGTTTTCGAAAGATCTCAAACAACGATCTAACCAATTCATCAATCTCGCATTTTCAGGTCGACACATTGGTATCTCAGTTTGGGTGCTGTCTCAACAATTAACATCGATAGCGAAGGCCTTCAGAGAGAACGTTGCATGCGTTATTTCATTCTATAATCCAAGTCAAATTAGCATGAAAACATTATTCGATGACTATTCAGGAGATCTAGATATTGAAGACAAGAAGGAATTCATGAAATTGTTGAAATCAGAAAAGTATGCTAAGATGTGTATATGCTTGAGGCATCCATTTCATTGCTATCTCGAGATACCTTGTGCAAATATACATAAGCAATAATACATGATCTATAGTAATAGATGTCGATAGTTGAAGAATACGATTTAACTATTCCATATGATGATTTGAAGATATCAACGATGACGATAGTGTGCAAGTTCGATGGTGTGAAATTCAACATCGATAACATATACAAATACAAGTCCTCGAAAAAGAGTAAGTCCAAGAAGCGTTTCTTCAATCAGGCCACTATTAGCATGAAATCAGACTATGACGATAAATACATAAACATGAAATTGTTCAAGAATGGCTCAGTGCAAATGACAGGATGCAAGAGTATGGAAGGAATCGTCGAAGTTCTTCATAAATTGTGTGAATGCTTGCAGCCTATTGTTGTTACATTTGACTTGGATAAGAAGCCCATAATGAAACGTTTTGCTGAGAATATGAAGTCACTAACCATTGATCGTGTATGCGATTTTAAGATATGCATGTTAAACTGTGTATTCAATATTGGATTCGTAGTAGATCGTTGGCTTCTTTACAAATACCTGATGGAAAGAGGAATAGAAGCAAGATACGATCTCGATAGACATGCATGTGTGAACATCAAGTATAACTACGAAGATGGTCTCGGAAAGAGGAAGATATCACTTTTCGTGTTTATGAGTGGATCTATTATCATTGCCGGGGCAGTAAGCATGAAGCAAGTCGTATCAGCATACGAGTTCGTTTCAATTTTATTAATCGATAATTATAAGAGAATCGTATTCATTGATGTATTACAACGGATATAAGCAATAGTTGGTATATACAATCTATAGTAGAGTAGAGATGTCAATAGTTGAAGAATACATGAATGATAATGCTATCACAGTTGATGAAAAAGTAGTAGAGAAACCTACTAAGAAAGTATCAACAGCAGTTGCTGCTAAGAAGACATACGATAAAAACGATATTGAAGATAAGCGTGAATCTCTATCGATTTTGGCTGTATTAGGGACAATCAATGAATTCACTGGTGTTGATATGAGTCTAGGTGATGTCAAGAAACTACCTCCAAAGGACATCGAAAGATACTATAATCGATATCAGATCATCATGGGAAGCAAAGTTACCAATGGCTTAGTAGATACAGCTATACAAACTAGTGTGCAATTGCTTTCTCATATGCTCTCTATAGATGACAAAGAAGAATTGTGTAAGGATTTGCAAACGAATGAACTGGTTAAACAAGAGTTGACAAGCATTGCTGGATACATTGTACTGAAAGGCGGTAGAATGGTGGCCCTAGCAAGCGGTTTAGTCCAAGTTGCGAAACACGTTAATATCACTCATAATAATAGCTTCAATGCTCTTGTTAAAGATTCATCCGCATAATACATTATAATGGCATTGACTAGTAGAAAATTCGAAAATAGCAATCTCGGATTCCATATCGATGCATTCATTGATAATAGACAGGATATCTATTTTAAAGGCAAAGATGTTGCATCAGCATTGGGTTATATCAATACAGATCAAGCAATAAGAAAACACGTAGAGCCAGAAGATAAGAAAACCTACCCCCTCGATTCGAAGGGTCAGGTCAGATACCCATTATTAATCAATGAAAGTGGTCTATATTCACTCGTTTTCAGTTCACAATTAGAATCTGCTAAGATATTCAAGAAGTGGATTACATCAACAGTATTACCATCTATCAGAAAGTATGGATACTATTCAATATTCAACAATTCGAATACACTAATGTTCAAGATAGAAGATGAATACGATCTGCATACGAAAGTGGTACAATACATCAGACGTTTCTATTCTAACATCATAATGGTTCCAGGTCTCGGTGAAAATCAAACTACAGCTGTGAGAAGAATCGATTCCTATAAGAAAGGCTATACGAAAGGACAGCCTGATCTCATCTTGGATAATTATCATATGAAGTATCGCGGTTTATGTGTCGAATTCAAGACTCCCAAATGCAATGGCATCATATCAAAAGAACAAAGAGAGTTACTGAAAAGGTATGAAGAAAATGGATACAAATGTATAGTTTCTAACGATTACGATCTAACTATTAGAGAAATAGATAGCTACTGTTGCAATATTCGAGTCTTGTGTATTCATTGTAATAGGAGGTTCATTTCAAGTTATACATTGAATAGACATAAGAAGTATTTCCATAAGATCTCTTGATAACGCTGTTGGAATCTCTTGACTATCTGTTGGAATCTCTTGACAATCTCTCGATAACACTGTTGGAACCTCTTGATAACACTGTTGGAATCTCTTGACAATCTCTTGATAACACTGTTAGAATCTCTTGATAACACTGTTGGAATCTGTTGGAATCTCTTGACAATCTCTTGATAACACTGTTGGAATCTCTTGACAATCTCTTGATAACACTGTTAGAATCTCTCGATAACACTGTTGGAATCTCTTGACAATGCTGTTGGAATCTCTTGACAATCTCTTGATAACACTGTTGGAATCTCTTGACAATCTCTTGATAACGCTGTTGGAACCTCTTGACAATCTCTTGAGTGGACTCTTGATCTAAACGTTGATTATGATAATACGTTATAGTAGAATGTTAAATGCTAGTGAACAAATTACTAAGGAACCAGAAATTAAGCCAATCATCTCTAAGCAAAAGGATCCTAAAAAGGTCGAAGCTGGAAAACGGTTAGCTGAATACCATAGGAAGGCTAAGAAGGCTCTTGAAACAGAACCCACACAAGTAGAAGAATCGTATTCGAACTATGTATCAGAGCTATCGTTTACCACTGTATTAACGATTGTTGGAATAGGTTTGACTGCTGTAGACTTGTTTTTCAGATATAGGAACGATAAAGTCAATGACACTAAGCATGAAGATACGATAGAACGCAATACGATTGAAGAAAGCGAAGTAATACCATCAACGAAAACCGCAATCCATAAAATAGGGATGGAATAGCATTCATCTAAAGTATTGATGGTATGTATATGATATCATGGTTGAGAACAAACTAGTCAAGACATTCACAGATGCATCAATCCTGGTTGGAGCCTCAGCTGCCATTGGATATCTTAGCAAGAAGATGATGAAAGAGTCATTCCTAAATGATCCATCAACAAGCATTACGAATTATGGTAAGTGGGTATTGGTTCTAGCTGGAAGCATATATCTGAAAGATTACCTCGAAGATAAGAAGATAATCCCCAAGTCACTTTAAAATAAATCACATTATAAGATATATAGATGGCAACGATAGCTATCATGGCGTTATCAGCTGTCGTCAATGCTACGGCCTTCGTTGGCGGCTCATACCTCGCAAAGTATCTCTCGAGTGGCGATGTAGATAAGGAACGAATAAGACATGACAAAGCTCTAGAGAAGTACCAACACGATATGGGAGAGTGGGAAAAGAAGAAAAGAGAATATCAAGATTGGCTATCTGAAAAATATAATAATCGGCTTCAAGCTGACAACAACGACAAAGAGGTCGATAACGCTTTCAAACTATACGCTAGAATGCATCCAGATATCGATTTGAATGACGAACCACAGTTATCCAATTACTACAAACCAAGTAATGGCCAAAGACAATACGAAATGGCATATGTTGGTGGTGGTATAATGGCGATAACATACATAGCTTCTAAATTCATATAAAAAGCAAACCATTAATATTAACCATATGGATTTCGATCCTGATACAGATACTAGAAATCCTTTCGATCACAACAATCATGGTGATGAGCATGGCAATGATGATGGTTATGAAATGACTCATATGACATCAACCCATAGTAAACCCTATACTAGCCACAACAACAACGAAGAGACCTCATTCATAGAAAATATAGATGACACTACTCCATTGATAACCAAAGAAAGAAGTGTTAATGAGGCTTGGGATAGAATTCGTGCGAAGTTTCCAAATGTTGATCATACTAAGTTTCTAGCAACGATTGATGAATGGGATCAAGTGGTTGTTAGACTCAATAAGTCAAGTGGAAAGAGTCGTTCACTGTTCATTGGTGATAAGGTAAATGGAAAATTACCAAAGACTATAGTCAAAGCTCTTGGTCCTATTGCCGATAAGATCATAGACGACAATGAAGAAAACGTATCAAGAAAGAAGGTCAAATTAAGAGAGCTAGAACGAGACTTGGATGAAGCTTCCCAAATAGATAACCTAGATATTAGAGAAAGATTGAATAAGTCACTTCGAGAACGAATCATAGAAAAAGAAGTCGAGATCGAGTATTTGGAACACATGAATGAAGTCATAGAAGAGCACATGTCTCTAAAAGATCGTATAAAATCCATATTCAAGAAGTATGGATTCACTATAATTGCAATCGCATCATCCATTGGAGTCATCATTGGTGTGATCGTTAGCAGCTTGCGGAATGGCTTATCTAGTGTTGCAAAGGGCCTTGGAAATGGTTTGAAAGTAATTGGAAAGAAACTAGGTGAAATACTGCCGGGGACGATTGGAGCAATTGCTAGCTTCATTTTCAGAACTGCTGCAGAAGTCGTTAGCTTCTTGGCTAAAAACGCATGGCTCCTTATCATTGCTGTGGTTGTTTATATCGTAGAACAATATAAAAAGAGAAAATGATTATATGATATAATGGTAGTGCTATACATCGAAATGGAGAAAGCTGATGAGACCATATATTTGAGAAATCCAATCGAAGTTGGAAAGCATATATCAATGATAAGCTGCAATTTCAAGAATGAGTTATACGATCTCATGAGTGAAGGCACGGTTTCCAATACACAAGGTAACGTCAGACTTCGCATTCCCCAAGGAGATTATAATATAGAAAGCTTCAAAATTGCCATAAGTAAAGCTATTTCCCTTGGTGATAAGCCACTCAGTATAGAAATAATAGAAAGTAAAGCATATCTTATTCCTAATGAAAATCTCACACTAAATGACAGCTTAGCTAAATTACTCAACATCGAAATGAGACTAAAACGAGAATCTCGAAATGAGATCGAGATTACGAAGAGCCCAAATGTCATATACACTCATTACGATCTCGTCGATTCAACGGAAGTACTGAAAGGAACTAAACGTTCGCAGATCCTATCAGCTATAGAACTAGGTAAGAAAGGAGAGAAGGCATCATACGCTCCTAACGATAGACTCAATATTGGTGTTAGAGAGGTCGACTATACCAATAGCATTCATTTATGGATAACGGATAGCGATAACAAAACGATAAATGATGGAATCTATCCGATGAGACTCGCGTTAGAACTCATTTAGAAAGAGAAATAGACTATACAGTTATAATGGTAGTACTATACATTGAAATGATGAAATCCGATGAAACAATCTATTTGAAGTCTCCAATTGAAGTTAAAAGATCGATTTCAATAGTTAGTTGCAATTTCAACGATTATCTATACAATCTTACTAGCGATGGCTCGATCCTCGATAATCAATATAACATGATAGCTAGATTCACTAAGGGGTACTACGATACACGCAAGGTCATAACTACGATACACAAATCTGGAGCAGTAAATAGTGGCGCAATATCCTTAGAAGCCATTAAAGGTGTGCCATACTTGGTGCCAAATAAAGATATCACATTAAACAATAGCTTAGCTAAACTGCTCGGAATCAGTACTACGTTGAAGAAAGAATCAAGGAGTGTGATTGAGGTCGTAGAAACGTATGAAGCAATATACATACATTGCGATCTTATCAATCCAATGCAGATCGTAAAAGGAACCAAACATTCACAAATCCTAACGGCAATAGAACTAGGTAAGAAAGAAGAAAAGGTGTCGTACGCTCCTAACGATAGACTCAACATAGGTGTTAGAGAGGTCGACTATACCAATAGCATTCGTTTATGGATAACGGATAGCTATAACAGAACGATAAATGATGGAATCTATCCAATGAGACTCGTATTAGAAATCGTTTAAAAAGGAAAATATTAATACTTACCATATGGTTGACTATGATACGATATATCCTGATATACCACAGAACAATGACAACAACCTGCAAACTCCAACTGGGGAGAACTTCAGACTCCACAAAGTGAATAACGTCTTACTGGAGCTAGGATCTGAAATCAAGCACTACGAGAAGGTACGAAAAAAGTACAATAGAACACGGGGAATCTTTCACAATATCGCTGTAGGAAGTGCTGCACTTTCAGTCATCCTAACTACCTCAGCTATAACAACTTCATTGACTGGAATAGGTATCATCGTTGGAATATCTACAGGAGTGTTTGCATCTGTGTGTTCCATAGTCTCGGCTTCTTGTGCAACAGCTACAAAATCGTTGACTAAGAAGGTGTCTAAGCATGAAATGACTGCAATGTTAGCAAAAGCGAAATCGAATACGATTTGCGACTTAGTATCGAAATCATTGAACAACAACGAGATTAGTGATGAAGAATTCAAATTGATCATGATCGAATCCAACAAATACGAAGTCTTGAAAGCCGAAATCCGTCAGAAGGACATCAACACAATGCCAAAGGAGGTACCCAAAAAAAAGAACGACATCGTAGACACTCAGAAAATACGAGAAGAAGTAAAGCAAGAGATCCTAAAACAACTAATAAGACAAGAGAAGTAACCTTTTCATATGATGTAGCACCATATGGTGGATTCATCTACAAACTCCGATATGAGAAGTACACATAGAGAGTAGACTAGTAATACAATCATATCCATGGATATAGAGTCCGATAAGGAAGCCTTCCATAGATACTATCCAAATACAAAGATAAGTGATCATAATATAACGATCATCATAGAGAAATTCGATAGAACACATCCTAAGATCAATTTCATGCAGGACTCATCTACGAAAACTGAACTTACTATGGGATACATTCAAACGACACTATCCTCACGCTAATCTAAGCAAATTCTATAAGGAATCGACTGAAGAGAAAGATGGAATCATTCACTATGACATCTTCTTCAAAGGACCAGATATGGACCATGCTGTATTTGGGGCCAAACAGTACATTGACAATGTCGATTCCATTTCAATTGCTGACAAGCAAGCTATGGAACACGCATTAGGACACATACAAGAGTTTCCAGATTCCCTACTACCAACTACTCAAAAATACTTGATCCCTGCAATTCCATTCATGCAAACAGCATTAGACATTGCTCCATTCTTGAAATCAATGAAGATTTACGTTTCTCCAACTCAGTATTTCAACATAAAGTTTCGTGACATCTTCAAAGAAACAACGGTGACATTCAAGTCTGGTAAACAGGCAAGAGATTGGTTAGGTGCACCTGACTATGGATACTGGCCTCAGCAACTTAACTTTGCCGTTTGGTGTACTACTTATGGTTGTGGAGTCAGCTTGCAAGAACACTATCCTCTAGTAGTTCAATCGTTCATCAACTTCCATGTTTACTTTACCATACGAAGAATCTTGTGTGAGTTAGGAACTCCATTACCAAATGATCACACATTCAAGCAAACAGACAATCACTATAGCAAAGTTGCCTTCCAACGACTATGCAATGAATTCAATCTTCCTACGAATCCAGACTTCAGGTGGAAGGGAGGTCGTAATCATGGTTTAGGCGATATCTTCTTACTCTACGATGATGGCTACCAAAACGTTCATACGATTCGTGGATACGATATAGATGCAAACGCATATCCAAGTCCCGATGGCGAACTCTTCAAAGATGAGGGTGGTAAGACTGACCAAGGAAACCTCATTTCATTCATCCGTAACGACGTCCATGAAGGCAATCAATACTCGTGGTTTGCTAACGATAGAAGTCATGGATTAACCGAATCTGGAATGGCTAGATTGAATAGGTCAGTTGAAGCATTTGTCTACTGCATATTAGGCTCACAAGTCACTACGAGATCAACCATTATTGGAACTGGTGGAAGTGCTATCGAAACTCAACAGCAGATGCTGGTACTTTTCGAGAGTTCCATAATTGAAGGAAACATATCAAAGAGCATACAACGATATCAACTAGCAGTTCAAGAAGCAAAGTTACGACTTGACCTAGCCATTGCTCCAGGAATTTGGTTGATGCCCTCAAATCTAATCATAAATACACAAAGCATGATAGGATACAACAACAAGCTATTGAAAGCAACTATCGACATGACATTTGGCTCTAACGATTCACTAAACGTAACAGCAAAGCCTGTAGGAATACAACACAATATGGGCCATTCAAAGATTGATTTACCTCATCAACATCAGGAAACTAAACCAATTATAGCTATCCATTCCACAGCATCTCATGAAACCAATATAGACATCAAGCCAACTACATCATCTCATGAAACCAATCTAATTGCATTGACTATTGCTGCAACAGGTTTGGGTTGGTATCTATTCACATAAATGCACGTCACAATGATAACAATACTTCTTTGATTTTCACTTTAATATACCGTAGGAGTGCTCCTACATTATATTAGTACTAAGTTTCAATTCACTTGGTATTCATTATCATTCTCTCACTACACTTCACTTTCGCTTCTTCGGTCTAACGTTTGGTGATCTCTTATAACCTTCAGGAAGGTCTTCTTTTGCAATATACTTGAATGTGTATCTACAATTGTCCTTCTTTGAGATTCCGCTCTTACAATGATTCAAACCTTCACAAACCATTTTAACGATACCAGCATTGATTCCAAGATGACATTGAATGCTATGCATGCTATCGAAATAAGTAACTTCTTCTGTATCTAGGTTAGTAGCCATAACGCTACGTTTATTCTTATGGTTATCCTTTACGAATGAGTAGTCTCTGGATTTACGAGTCTTCAAAATTGGTTGATCCATCATTCCAGTCATGCTATTGTATAGACGGTAACTCTTTAACATAGTAGCGCCATATTAAGAGAAGAACGAAGAGAAGAACGAAGAGAAGAACAAAGAGAAGAACAAAGAGAAGAATAAAGAGAAGAATAAAGAGAAGAACGAAGAGAAGAACGAAGAGAAGAACAAAGAGAAGAATAAAGAGAAGAATAAAGAGAAGAACGAAGAGAAGAACCACCAAAGAATTCCAAGAATGTGCCACGCCCTTATTTCCGAGAATTGGATCACAAGAAGAATTCTAGGAAACGCACGAATCCATGGCAAGATGTATAGTAGTAGTGAATGGCTGGTTATGGCGCATGGCTCAAGTTTTTAGGTAACCAAATTATTGTCCTCGACATTATTTCCCAGAATTGGATCGATAAAGAATTCCAGGAATTTGTCCACGTGATAATTGACCTTGCCCACGTGATAATTTCTGAGAATTGGTTCACTAAAGAATTCCAGGAAATGTGTGAAACCGGTTGAAACCAGTTGAAAGCGGTCGAAAGCGGATCCCAAGGCAAAAAGCGCCAGAACCGGCCATTCACTACTACTGCCTTTGATCATGAGCTTAGAGAATACCATCCTGTGCATAAAGGAAACAAAGTAGAATACATTTTTTAAATGTTGGGAGGGCCGAAGGCCCGAGCCTAAATTTTTGAGACTTTACTGCTCTCTAAAACACTGGTTTCATGTGTTCTGGAGACTAAACATTGGCTTAGCATTACAACTAGCCTGCAATGCAGGCGTTTATAGTGGTTTTCCCTGCTTTTGTGGACGTTTTCCGCTCGCAAATGAATTTCAGATGAGTAGGAATGGAGCGAACATGACATTTACATGACAGGTATATCAAAACTTTGATGACCCCCCCAAGCCATAAATAATGAACACTCCCTTAAGAGTTTGTTGTTGTCTTAGTAGCTGTTGTTTCTCTGGGGTCTAGAAATGGCGGTTATGGAGCATTTCTCTCTCTCTGGATTTTTCTCTGAAATGCCCCATAAAAGCCATTTCTATAGACCCCAGAGAAACAAACAGGACAACGACAAACTCTTAAGATAAGTTTTTTTTTTATCTGAGAATTTTGTGAAATAAAAATCCAAAGTGAGAGAAATGCCCCATAACCACCATTTCTAGACCCCAGAGAAACAACAGGACAACAACAAACTCTTAAGATAAGTTTTTTTTTTATCTGAGAATTTTGTGAAATAATGGCTTGATATCTGTACAAAAGTGGTCACACAATGCAAATACAGAGCTTGGGCTGCCTGTGGTCAAACGTCGCACACGATTTCTGCCAGTGGGAATTTAGCTTTTACAGTTATTCTAGGCCACCCAGTACCTTATCCAAGTCAAATTATCTTTTTTTTAAATCTGTATAATCTTTACATGTTGGTACAAATAAAGTAAAGTTGTTCGGGGAGCCACAGGTTTTGTTAATGAATTTCCAGAATAGGGCTGTTGCATGGCAGGCATCTCTTGCCCCACACACCCTGACTTCCCCACCGGAACGCCTGGCTAGTAACACAGGCTACCCGTTTCCAGGCTCGAATAGAAAAACAACTAACTGCAGGTTTGGCAAGCTGCTTGTTACATTAATATTGTCAAATTAATAATACAGTATTGAATTAATGTTACTGAATCGGTAGGCTTTTTTAAAAAATTTACATACATGTGTATTATTAATAATCAGATAATATCTGATTCAAAGTCAGAAAGATATTTCAAGAAAAGATACACACTTCTTTGTATGGGTATCTTGCAGCTTACCTCCATTTTAGATACAGCTGTAGTATACTCAGCATTAATTTCTTCCACCTTTTCCTCCAGCTCCTTGTTTTGATCGAGAAGTGTTTTGCCAAGTTCACCAGCCAACTCGCGATCATGGTACAAATGTTCTTTCTCTTCCTGTAACAGCTTAGTTTCCTCTCTGAGTTCGAATAACTCCCTCATCATGCTCTCCTGATCCATATCCATGGTTATTTCGTTAATAACGGATCAAATTCTTGGACAAAATGTTTCCGAAGGAGAAAACATGAATTCAAAAACGGTACTGGACATAACCTTCATTGTGATTGGTTTATATTTTGAAAATGGACCAATCGGAACATCTGTTACATTAGTATGTTCAGCGGTTTTACGCGAAAGAAGAAACCATCATGGCGGACGGCGGAGAAAATCGAAAACCTATTCTGTTCCTTTGCTATTTTCCTATTTATTGAAGTGGAAATGAATAGATACGAACCGAGATGTCGAAAAAAGTCGTTAATCGTTCGGATACATTATCTGTGAATGTGAATTGTGTGCACTAAAGGTAGGATTTAGTTTGAAAATGATCAATCAGCAGTCGATGCGGCTTGTCTTCCTTCGTACTGGCCTACTATGGCGAAGAACTGTAGCTTATAGAAACAGAAGGTAAGAAACTTTATATCGAAATCGTATCTTACTGGCAAACAGTCGTTAGCAGTAACCGAAGAGTACCTGTGGTCAATTATCTATCACGCAGCTGACGCAGTATATCGCGGCGAAAGACAAGCATATCAAATATCCCTCCCCTCCCCTCTCCTCTCATCCCTGGGGATTTGTGGGGCATTTGACATGGGACTGTCTCTTATGGGCAATTCCTTTATGTAGGACGACACGAATTTTTACCAAAAATACAATAGAATACAACACAATACAATTCAATACAACAATAGAA
This sequence comes from Actinernus sp. WN-2022, assembly GCA_030867875.1. NCBI lineage: Eukaryota > Metazoa > Cnidaria > Anthozoa > Actiniaria > Actinernidae > Actinernus > Actinernus sp. WN-2022. The sequence continues at coordinate 39,909,967 of JAOWCC010001751.1, forward strand.
CGCAACACAATACAATAGTGTCAATACAATAGAATACAATGTGATGGCCCTCTTATGGCTCTATCCATTCCAAACCTGCACATTCCCCCATTCCCCTCCCCCCCCCCCCCCCCCCCCCCCCAAATGTCAAATGCCCCACAAATGCCTGAGGGGATGGGCAGGTTTGGAATTGATGTAAATCTCTTATAAATGCTGATGTAAAAATTATTTGCTATATGCACGTATTAATTTAATGGACTCTAGCTTTTTGATAAATTCCCCACCCCAAATATTTCTATTGCCCCACTCCCAGGACAGACTGAGTTGTCAAATTCCCACATATGCCTGGGGTGGGTAGGGGAGTGTGTTATTGGCAAGTTTGGAATTCATGGTGACATAAGCTCTGATTTTGCTTTGCTGCATCAAAAAGAATAATAGCCTGAATTTCAGCCGTCTCCTCTGGGTTCGTTCCTCCCGAGAGAGACGTCTGAATTCAATAGACGCTAATGCCGTCCAGTGACGTCAAGGCGGATTAACAATTGAATTTATGCAAATAGAACTGTCACGGCGGTAGTAAGAGTTCGTGAGAAATATTTATTTGAGATTATGCCGACCAAAATAAAAGCCTTACCTATATTATATATCTCCATCCCATTTGCTTCTCAAGTGCTTCTTATGTTGTGAAAGCCTTTCCGAAGCAACAAATCGTTATATTATATTTGGAGGCAAAGTACAGTTGATCTTTGTCTTTCCGTTGATCTTTGTACACGGTCTCGCGATCTGCCGTTCGAATCGACACTGCTACGAGATATTACCTACGTAAATGATGCAACAGAAAAGTAGAAAAACATGAAAGGATAATGGAGAATTTTCGAAGAAATACTAAGCCTCATTTACGTGAAAGAACAGTTCCTTGAAGAGAGTAGCGACATTCTTTACCACTGCGAGTGTGAACAAATAATCGATTGTCAACAACCCCGCGGACGCGACGCGATAAAATGTACATGTTTACAGGTTAGTCGGCCGGTTATTGTGCAGGACACTTTCAATCCATTTCCAGATGTTTTCCTTACGAATTCAAGGTCTTTGCCAAAGACAATCACTCCACTGAAACTCGACGAGCAACAATCGCGAGTCCAAAGCGAATCCTGCCGTCTTCTCGGCTGATAATTATGATAATTATGCGAAATTATAGAATATGAACCAATCAAAAATCACTACCAGGTTTTCTGGTAGTGACGTCACTGGACGGCATTAGCGTCTATTGAATTCAGACGTCTCTCTCGGGAGGAACGAACCCAGAGGAGACGGCTGAAATTCAGGCTAAAAGAATAATTGTATCATGAAATAAATATTTTCAATAATTTAAGGCCTTTTTTTTTCAGACAATACTCCAGCTCCACAACTTCTGGAACATCAGAAAAGGTATGTTTTTAATAGTCATTCTGTGAAATTGAAAACTTTAAGGAAGTATCTACCACTTATAAGCCACACCCCAACTTAAGCAAAATTAAAGAAACATTTTCTTTACTTATGGTTACACTACAGCTTAGAAGTATGTGTATCATAATGCAAAAGAATTAGGGGTCTTACTCAAAATAAAACCTAACCCTGAATGACTGTTGCTATGACTTCATATTTAGTGATGTCAGGAGTCGTACCTAAATAAGGCTGCCTATTGTTAAAAAATCAAGAAAATAAAATAATGTGACTTTTGAGTGTCAGACTTAAGCGCACTTCATCATTAACTCGAAAATCACTCAAAGGATTTTTTTCTAAGGGCATGTATAAAAAACTATGACGTCATAATGATGTTACCAAAAATATGACTTCAATTTTAAGCCGGTTATGGACAAAAAATCAAAATTCTAAAAACATATGATTTTAGCCACCAACATGTTTTATGACCAAACACCAAATGTCATGCAACAGTATTTAATACTAACTCTAAAAGATGAATGAAGCGATATTTTCATAAATGCTTTTGGGACAAAATTCAAACTTTCATAACTTTTGATTTCCTTAACCAATCAACATCGGGTTTTCGATTCCTTCATTCTCATCATGAGGAGAGTTTAACAATATATGACATTCCGTTTTTAGAGGTAATGAACAGTTATAAGAAATGTGTTACAAATGGATAAATGACATCATTGTGATGGTAGTGGCATAAGTTAAAAAAACGGGTTATATTCCTTTTACGATTCTACATCCTTCTACCAAAATTCAATCATCTGCGTTGAAAACTTTTTACTCGGGCCAGGCCTTCGGCCGAGGCACGAGTCAAGTTTCGCAAGTGTTTTTTATTTTTATTTTTTGTGTCGCTGGTTGGCGCCGTCAACCAATCAGATTGTGCCTACTTTGGAAGTTCTTTTCACCACCGTACCAATCAGATTGCACTGTGCTGGTCACGTGAACAGTGGACAACTTTCCAGGTTTTTCAAGATGGCGGCGAGTGGGAGTTTTGACTTAGCAAAACCTTTAATATCAGCTTTTTTTTTGTGTAAACCAAAGATTCCTTCAAGTGCAATACCAAGATTGTTGTCTTTTCTAAAGCTGAGAGGTGTTTTACGGGCTTTGGGACGGGAATTTACCACATATTATGCGACATGCTTTAAGATACACTCGTGAGACGTGACAGCGGAGTCTGATCTGCTCTGCGATCAACACTGACTGTATATAAAGACAACAGCTTGTAAATGTAAGTAGCCGCTAATCTGAACATGATAACCTTTATACCAATTGACTGTCGTTGTGTTGTTATTTATTTTGTTATTAACCTCTCGAAAGTGTAATAGAAATGACCCGATTTCTCAGTTCTCTGACTGACGGGCCTTTTAAAAGAATTACAGTCGTTTCGCCCCTCATGCACATGTATTTAAATGTTTATAAATTCGGGAACGAAAATCCAGCATGCAGTGACTGAGTATAAACTGAGTAAGTAATCCGAAATGAAGATTTTTTCAAACGAACGATAAATGACTGATGTGGAAATCGCATATTTATCTGTGGCGTGTTATTGTTGTTCTATTTCCCGGGTCTATATTTACATCTGGCCTGTAGCACTTTGTATTTGATTATTATCTCTTGGTTTAGGCATTCTACAGTGTATTTAATGTGTTTTTTAGAACTGACATAATGATATTATGTATCGAGTAGTGTATTTATCATTATTGCAAGTTTATAACATAACATAACTAAATTTGGTCCAGAACTGAGAGTATACTTACATGCAAGTGGCACTCTTTCTTTACCTTCCCCTTTCTTGGTACCATTATATATTATTATCCATGCAAGCTAGATCTTGTTTCAGTGTTTTCCATCTGAGCTGGTCCTGGCTTAAGATATTAACCCTAAGGTTACCTTAAGGACCTACCTTCTCATCATTGTATTTCTTATTATGCCTTAATTATTACTCGTAAACATTTCCATCATCTTATGAGAAAATACATGTAATTGTTGTTGTTGTTCCTCAGTTCTTGGCGTCAGCATCGTCACTTTCACTCGGTCATGATCAGGAGTACGAGTACTTTTACGAATTATTTGGGAATGAAAATTAATCTTCCTGCGACCCCAATGATATAAAAAGAGTGGACATTGCATGTTTATTTGTGGCCTGCCATTATAAGTTTCAGTCTCCTTCAAGATGTAGAAAATGAGCACTAGCACAGTGGCAGTTCACTAATACTAGAAAATGATGGTCTGTAGTTTACGACCTCAATCGAAAATATTGTATTGAGAATTTAGCCTGAATGTCAGCCATCTCCACTGGTTTGTTAATAATTGAGAATTACAAATAGATATGACTTTATTTCACATGTAGAATGACATTACCTAACTATTCACAATGAATAGCAACATTATGTGGAATTTGTTGTTCTAAATTGCTTGATTTCTCATAGTTGTACTGCACCTGATATAATTACAATGCATCAAATTTGAGTGACTCAATATCGTGCAGACTACTCAAATAACCATTGCACTTCAATCAACAACACCCATACCAAGTTTTTTTTGTAATTCTAACGACCCTCAAGGAACAATAATATTGAAAAGAAAGTAATATTAAACTACAGAATTGAGGGAAATTGTCGCTGAAATGTACATGCATGTTTTTTGTTTGCCGACGATTGATACGAACGGGCTTCAAACTCCGGCTTTGTTTTCTCATTTTGCTGCTGCACAGAAGACCTTGAAATATAAACCGTTCAATAAATCTACCTTAATTTATCCTAAAGAAAGCTTTGATTTATACCCTCGAAGAAGGAAATGCATTTGATTTTCTCCACTTCGCCTTCCCTTGCCGTTAACAATAGGAAATGGATAATCTGAAATCTACATTGAATCTGTAATGTTTACCGTCTCGTTTTTCTCGGCCAATGGAAATCGAGATACCGTGGCGCATGTAATCGTTTCCTCTTGGCGGCAGGAAAGGGGCCAGGTGGAACTTCTCGAAACAAGCGATAGTATTGGCCTACGCAGCAATAGAAAACACCCTAACCCATTAGAAAGTGCAGTACAAAAACCATAGAAGTATAGTATTATGGGTGCAATCAGCATACAGGTCTTGAGAGGTTCCATGCTACTTGGAGGAAAGGCAAAGAGATGAGAAACCTGCTTGCAGGGTAGGAGGGCCACACACTTCTCTGTGTATACTAGTTAGTGTTACTCTAATGTTATTTCCCAAGTGGTGTACATGCATGAAATCAATGCACACAATATTTTATTAAACATTAGGGACTAGTCAAAAATTTGCAGGGGAAATGCAAGGGGGGGGGGGGGGGATTTGAGAATGCAATCAAAAAGTCTAAACAATATATACGGTAACCATCCCTGGACAATGAGTATGAAATCTTTTGACCCTTTCTCCCCTATTATCACCCCTTTTTTCAGTTCCCATGATTTATGACCCTCCATTTTTGGGGATTCAAAAAAATCTCAACCTCCTCCCCATGCTAATTTCTGACCAGTCCCTTCAGTGACAACCCTCATGAAGCCTCAATTTAATTTTCAGTAGAACTTTGTAATTAGAAGCTCCCATATGTGATTGCAATGTAAATTATCACAAGCATGAGTAGTGAATCAATTATCCTGCTCCCCTAGCACAAACCATGTATGACACAAAAATATGCTATAACTCCATGTATTAATTAAAAGTGGCCCAAGTTAAGGTTGTATTTATTCGTTATGCTCTTTTGACATTAAGAATAATTCTTCAAATGGCACCATTTTTTTATTTCTACTACATGTTTAATAACACAATTCTCTGCTGTACAAAAATTATTAGAACATTGTATTGACGATTTCCTGTCTTAAAGTTTGGAAACGTAACACATGCATTTAATGTCAAGTGCCATTTTTAATGTTTTCACAAAGTCATCAATTCTTTACATGAATTGTTTTAGAAAATTTGGCCTTCTCCCTAACTGAAAGCCCGAGTATAATGCCCAACGGGCATCTTGTTTAAATATAGAACTCATGCCGTTTTTATGGTCGTTAAATTTTTTGTGTCCACCGTGTCAGGACTGCAGACTGCACTAAAAAAGTACTTACTAGGTAGCCTAACTATAATACCTCTTTTAAAATACTTACTTTGGTAGCCCTGGGCTAGCCAGTACAATATAATATAATTGAATAGCACTATCTTCGATAAAGGTTGAGCATTTTCTTGAAAATATACTAGAAACTTTAGCATGACCTACATTTTGTTCAATGGATATTGTGCCTTCAGGAATATTTTAAAAGCAGAATTCAGATTTGATGTTATACTCAAAAACATAAAAGAAACTAGACTGTGCTTAGATGTAGATTTGGTGTATATAGTGGTTAGTATTAAGTGGTTGGTATAAACTAAGCTGTCTGTAAGTGGTTCAGGCCAACTAGTGCAACTTGTTCACTTGATCCTTGGTGTATATTGTGTGTACCCAGGAAAAGAAAAGAGGGAATAAATTATTGTCATTTAACACAGCAGAGCTTAATGTGTTATTTAATATAAACAGATACTCGGTATAAATAACATATTAAATATGGTTGTCTCTAGGGAAAACTTGAGATGTCTGAGTTTCCTGCTGAAAAGATCAGGAACTTTAGTATTGTTGCACATGTTGATCATGGCAAGAGTACACTAGCAGACAGACTTCTAGAAATAACAGGTGAAGATTAAATTATCACTTTGGTTTTGCCATGACCCTCAGGAGTCCTGGCCCAGTTTTTTGAAGCAAGGATCATAAGCGCTACTCCAGGGTTAAATCGCTAACCCAAGGTTCAACTGTACAGATTACAATTACAGATGACTAGCACTATCTTAGGAATAAACTACACATTTAAGTTACCCTTGCTTTGAACAACCAGGCCCAAAGGGATAGGCATACCAGTTTTTCCATACAGATTGGTGCTCCTCTGCTATACTACAAAGTGCTGGTTGAATATTTAGAATGATGAAACTGTTTTATAAGAATACAATAATTGACATGATTACACTGTTACTGACAGGGACAATATTAAAAAGTAGTGACAACAAACAAGTACTGGACAAGCTACAAGTAGAAAGAGAAAGAGGCATCACTGTCAAGGCACAGGTACATGTATGTATGGTACACATATGGTATAGGTACTGTATGGTACACACATAGTACAGGTACTGTATGGTGCCCTACATCGGTGCCCTACTGTGGAATCAATTACCTAAGGCCCTTAAAGACTCTGTCTCCTTAGATGCTTTTAAAGCATCTCTTAGTAAAAATTAACTTTTATCTTTCAATTTTATTATTATATTTAAGGAAATTCGATCATACATATATTTTACTACGACCATTAGCATTAGTACTTATAATTATAAAATAATTATCCTAGAGTTTTTTAGTCATGTTTTTATTACACATATATAATTAGTGATATTAGTTACTAGATATTTAGTTTAGTGTATCTCTCACGGCTATCTGAAAAGCAGCTACGCTGATGTATATTACCGTGTTTAAATAAAGAAAAAAAAATGGTACACATGGTACAGATACTGTATGGTACAGGTACTGCATGGTACAGGTACTGTAATTGGTACACATGGTACAATTGTACCATATGGCCCATGTACTGTATGGTGCACATATGGTACAGGTACTGTATGGTACAGGTACTTTATGGTACAGGTACTGTATGGCACACATGATACAGGTACTGTATGGTACACACATGGTACATGTACTGTATGGTACACACCTGGTACAGGTACTGTACATGTATGGTATAGGTACTGTATAGTACACATATGGTACAGGTACTGTATGGTACATAATTATGGTACAGGTACTGTATGGTACGTATATGGTACAGGTATTGTATGGTACACATATGGTACAATTGTACCATATGGCCCATGTACTGTATGGTGCACATATGGTACAAGTACTGTATGGTACAGGTACTGTATGGTACAGGTACTGTATGGTACAGGTACTGTATGGTACAGGTACTGTATGGTACAGGTACTGTATGGTACAGGTACTGTATGGTACAGGTACTGTATGGTACAGGTACTGTATGGTACAGGTACTAATTATGGTACACATATGGTACAGATACTGTATGGTACACAAACGGTATGGTACAGGTAATGGTACAGATACTGTATAGTACACATTTGGTACACATGTTTATAGAAGGTGGTTACTGCCAGTCTAAGTGTCTTCTGTGACCACTTTATTTATTTATAATAGCCAGTTACACGTAACTTTGCATCATTACTTTTTAAATACTTAATTGTTACCAATTCATACACCTCTGACCAACTGTCATTGCTATCAATGTTATGTACAGTGTACTGTCAAAGTATTTTATTTAATATAGCAGAGTTCCCACTAGTTAAAAAAAATAAGGGTCACTATATGGACTCCCATCTTCAGTTACGTAGCCCTGGTCTTTCTATTTTTCAAGGGTCCCCTTCCTAGTACATATACTAATAGCTGACCCTTGATATGCCTAGAGACAAGTTTCACACTTAATTTGGTTATTTTCTGCTGTATACATGTACCTTAACCACAATAATTATTTGAGCCATAAGGAACAAAAAGCTGCTTCTTGCTGTTGGAATGTTGTGGATTAATTGTCACTGATCATGAGTCACTTTTTCGTTTCTCTTCCGACTTTTGCGCTTTAGATGTATTCATATATATAACTTACACAAGTTAAATCGAACAAAAGAACAAGCAGATCATGGACTAAACAGACAAAATGGCAGAAAGAAAGGAGGAAATGGCTTGGTTGCAAAGAAGTCTGGATTGGACCCAGTCTCAGCTTTCAAACCCAAGATGGTGGCTTTCCAAAATTTGTTTGCACCCCAGGGATGCATTGTGGCAGAAAACTGTGTGTCCTTTTTGTTTTCTGTGCGTAAAATACACATGTGTTCCTTAATGGAAACTTTATATAGATCCTTTACATGTGTTTAAAAATCATGTACATGTATATACAATATAGCATATTAAATAGTTTATCATAAATGAATGCATATGATCTCATATTGAATGAAGATATAATTTTCACATGTATTCATTATTATTATGATATTAAGTTAGCATAAGTTTATAAACCAATATGACCAGAGTTACCAGTTTAAATTTTGATTTCCAGACTGCATCATTATTCTATGAACACAAAGGAGAAACATACCTCCTCAACTTGATCGACACTCCAGTAAGTATAGAATAAAATACATATTTACAAATATGTAAAATAATAGGTACATATTGACTGAGTGGGAGGGATGGACAGGGAAAATATTTGGCTCAAAGTCATGACGTATAGACTTGAGGTAGTCTGCAGAGAGACAGACATTTTTCCATACAACCCAACCTTATAAACTCAGGCAATAAGTGTTTGATCAGCAAAAACATCAAGCAGGGATGGACTGCTTTTTCCTGCCTGCTCATGTCAAACATGTACGGCCCTATAATCAAATAACTTGTATTAAAATGTTTTGCAAGGAAAACGCATGTGTGCTGGCTTCTACCGAGAACCCTGAGCATGTATGTGTTAAAATCTTTTTAACATTGTGAATGGTTTATGGACAGGGTCATGTGGACTTCAGTTATGAGGTTTCCAGATCTTTGGCAGCTTGTCAAGGAGTTATTTTGTTGGTTGATGCAGCACAGGTAATTTTATTTCAAGTATACTTACAGTACACATAGAGTAGCCTGTTACTTCAGTACATGTTGCATATTTATGAAATACTTTTCGAATTGTCTAACTCAAAATATTAAGATAATTTGACTTAATTGTAATAAATTTTAATTATTACAATTTTGAAATTGAAATTGAAATTATTTGACATTTCTCAAAACGGTTGCACATTTAAGTATTTATGATGAAGAATTCACCCCCCCCCCCCCCCCCCCCCAAAAAAAAGAATAGTTCAGAGCACAAAAACTTGATATGTTTGTCTCTAGGGTGTTCAAGCACAGACAGTGGCAAACTTCTTCTTGGCATTTGACTCAGATCTAAAAATCGTCCCTGTTCTTAACAAGGTCAGTAGGAGTAAACTGATAAAGTGAGCATGCATAGATGTACTTTAATTATTCTAATAGACATGTAGCAAAGGAAAACAGGAATCTGAATGACCATTAGACTACTAGCAAGTCCCTTCCACTAATTAAAATAAATAACTGAGTAGAAGGCATGCTGCCTTTGTGAAACAATTTCGTTCACGAGCTGCAAATGGTTAGACTTTCATGTCTTCTTGGATAAGGATGTTAAATCGTAGGCCTGGCATTAGTGGATGAAGAGCCATACTGTGGATATGCCACTGATTAATCCCATTATTATTGTTATTACTAATTTCTTTATAAGTGTGAAGCCATAGCTAACCATGGTTCAACATGGCTGGGTTTAGAGCAGAATGTTGCAACCTCGTTCCCAGGGGTCTTTACACGCCTAATCCAAAATGGTGTCAAAAGAACCCCTGGTATAGGCTGGTGGGATTCGGCTGCTGATTGGCTAGACATTTGTGCAGGCTGATTGGAGAATTTTGAATAGCATATGCATTTATTGTTTAAAAAATGAACTGTTGATGTCTTCTTTCAAATTGTGCATTCAAATTCCTTGAAAACAACTGCAAATTCGGAAGTACTTTGAATTTTTTACTTTTTCAACACTTGCTTCTGAACTGGGTACAAGTAGAACAATGTGTGTTTGGAATTCATTGGGATCACACTGCAACTGTTAACCACTCTTCAGCGATGAGGAATCCAAGATGGCAGATGCTGTTCAAAATATGCCCATATATTGGCTGTATTTTTGGGTCACATGACCGGCTCGTACCAGGGGTTCTTTCTGGGAATGAGGTTGAGAATGTTGAACCATGTGCCATGTTGAATCATTCTGTACCATGTTAGATCATGTTATATATTCCATGTTTAGCCATGGCTTCATGCTTATAATAGAAATTAGCAGAATAAAAGGGACTAATGCTAGCAGTCTAAATGACTATATATATACTGTCAATTTTTTTATCGCTGGTATATCCATAAAAATGAATGCATTTATTACAACTTGAAAGTTCTGAACTCATAACCCATGTGTATGTTAGATTGACTTGAAGACTGCTAATCCAAGCCAAGTGTCCCTTCAAATGGAAAAACTCTTTGATATCAAGCCAGAAGAAATTTTAAAGGTACACAATGTTTGTATGTATTTTTTACCCCAGACTGATAATTTAGGCCTCTATATATAATCACCATCTTATATTGGCCCTATAAAAAAGTAAGTAATACATGTATACTCATATAGAATGTGGGGGGGGGGGGGGGGGGAGTTAACAACTCTAAGAAAAAGTCTATTTGAGGTGTGTCATATTTCTAAAAAATATATCAAACAAAAGAAAATTTGTCCTGATTATTCCCTTACCATGGAAGAGAAAAACCTCCCAAAAATGTTGAGCAATGTCTCAATATGGTTTCTATTGGTACAAACGTCTCTCCATCCCCAACATTTTCTTTAGATTCCTGGCAAAACATTTGCTGTTCTCAAGAAACAGGTTTTCTTATAGTTGTCACCCCTGTGATATATATATTGGATGCCTTTAAATTTGTTAATATGTTTGAATTGTTTTATACAGTGTCAGATGCATCTACATGTACATGTAGGCTAATTCTATGCATATATCTATATATATTGGATGCCTTTAAATTTGTTAATATGCTTTAATTGTTTTATACAGTCAGGCAGTATGACTAAGATGCATCTATGTGTAGGCTAACTCTATGCATATGTCTATATATATTGGATGCCTTTAAATGTATTAATATGCTTGAATTATTTTATACAGGCAGTATGACTATTAAGATGCATCTACATGTAGGCTAATTCCATGCCAGGGATTTTATTGGAATTTTATACTATCCGTCAATTGTCATAGCTAGGGATAGATCAATATGATTGCCAAAAAGTAGCAATATTCAATAAAACATATATTTGTTTACTAAATACCTGGTATATATTGTTTTGATAAATTACATATCCATATGTTAAAATTAATATTATATTCATTCCATAATTTCATATAAATTTATTCAATAAAAATATATTGTTTCAATAAAAAAGATATTATTGATTCAATAAAAAAAGATATTGATTCAATAAAAAAAAATGTATTCATTCGATAAAATATATATTCATTTTATAATCTTATATAATAATACACAAAGTGTGTGTGTAATGCTCTTTCCCAGGCTCCCTTGATCGATATCCTAATATGGAGGATGAGTGTGCGCATGTCCGAAAATGGCACCAAAAAGTGACGGCCACAGGTATCCCAACGAAGATGACGAATCGTGCGAAAAGTTGCTCTCTGTCTTGGTCTTGGTTGCATTTGAGGAAAGAATGTTAAAAAGAAATGAGTTTTCTCAAGTTCTACACTTAGTTGGGCGAGCAAGCCATCAAGTTTACTGGAATCTGTTTTAGGGGAAAACCTGGGCGAGCAAGCCATCGAGTTTACGGGAATCTGTTTTAGGGAAAACCTAGGCGAGCAAGCCATCGTGTTTACGGGAATGTTTTAGGGAAAATCTATCGCCAGGCAAAGCGGCCGAAGTCAAAAGACCAAACAAGGTAACACCAGGTATTCAAACACAGTCTGTGGAAAAGGCTCTTCATTTGTTTCTTACAATTCTATGGTGCGTTGAAGAGCAAGATATTTTATCCATGTCTGTTCTCTGTAGTTTCCTGTGTTCTTAGATATAAAAACCAACTGTTTCCTCGCCCAACTATTGTAGGCTCTTCAGACCAGAAACTCACTACAAAACCAGACATTCAAATAATTGTTTTTTTTTATCGTTTTTATTCCGTTTTCCTGCTTCGATCAATGCTCTTTCAGAAAACAAGATAAAATGTGTTAAATCAATTTACTCTTTTAAAAAATACATGAAACAGACATTACTAACAACTTTAGACTTGAATGATAGCAGTGATAAATATTTTTTTCTGTAATTAGTTATTTTTATTACTTCTAATTCTATCAAATATATTTTTTAGGCAACAAGATAGATTGACATATGTTAAAATTGTATCTGTAATTGTAATTTTATATCACTTGACGACTTTTTAAAGGGGTAATTTTTTTCAAGCAGTTTTGTTTCCTTAGACTCCTTATCACTTTAATTGTATTGTATTATTATGCAAGAAATTTATGATGAAGTTCCACGGGTCCCTGCTAGTATAATATATTCTTTCATTAAAAAAATAGATTCATTCAATAAAAAATAGATTCATTTGATAAACAAATAGATTCATTTGATAATGTTATGTGACTATTGAAGGCTTGGCTACATAGCCACGCTTTTTGCCAGTAGAAACCAATGGCCAATGAAAATGGTGTTCACATCCCAAGTGGTCTCTGTTTTCTGACGAAGGGCTAGCGCTCGAAATGTCAGCTGCTACTCACTTTCCACGGCGGTTAGCATACCTCAATCGACTTTATCGCATATATATGTATGTGCCATTTGAGCCCATGTATGTACTCCCAAGGTAGCTAACATTTTCTAAGTTTTAAATTTCCTCTGCGATGATAAACTAGCTATGATATTTTATCTATGTACAGTGGTACCATCGGCGATGAGGCTTACCTTTCCTCTACATTGTACCTATCTCAGTTATTCTGTTCCACAAGAACTTACCAATACATTTCAGAAAAAAACATGCTGGAACACAGCTTCAGTAAACTGTTTCTGTTACACAGATCTGACAAAGAGGTAAGCCTCAGCATCCAGATTTATACTTCTGGGCTTAATTACTTCACTTGTATCCACTGAGAATTTTGCTATATAACCGTACACAAAAACTCATCCCACATTTGTCACCGCTCTTGCTGCATTGAAAAAATGAAATCAGCTTCAACACTGAAAACAGAGACCACTCCATTTTATCAGCCATTAGTTTCTACCTGGAAAAATGTGGCTATGCAGCCAGGCCTTCTATAGTCATAAGACATTATCAAATATTGCTTTATCAAATGAATATAATAATATATTTATTGAATGAATGTAATTTTTATTGAATATATTTATTTTTATTGAAACAATATATTTTTATTGAATACATTTAACTTAATATATGAAATCATGGAATGAATGTATATTTAACAAATGGATATATAGTTTATCAAAACAATATAATTATATTTAGTAAACAAATATATATATTATGTGTTATTGAATATTGCTACTTTTCAGCAACCATAGATCAATAGGATCATAATTATTTTAGTAGGACAGTAATAACAGTAATTCAGCGCTTTTCACGAAAACCTTGAATGGAAGGAGACAGAAAGTAATTGGACCAGTGCCCTGTCATGTTGAAAATGTATCAGACTTTTTTGCGAATTGATTGGTCATAGTGGGCTGTTGGACAAAAATCTGAATCCCTGTTATGCCAAAAAAAATAGTTAGAAGGTTTAATCTTATTACCAGTAAGTATTGTTTAATTAATACGCTGGTTATCTAAGGACATCCTACAGCTCTATAATTCCTGTATGTGCCTATTAACAGCAGGGACAATAGTCAGGTTACCATGCAGTTCAATATTTCATACCTTGATGTACATACATTTGTGTGTTGCTAAGCAGTCTACTCTTACTACAGGTATCAGCAAAGGAGGGAATAGGAACCAATTGTTTGCTTGAAGCCATTGTAGAGAGCCTGCCAAGGTACTTATCTTAGGATTACAGTCATGTTGTTTGGTATTTCTACTTTTGTGTACTTATTGTGTCACCACTATCTTATCATGTTGTTTCCCATGGAGGCACATGTCTTTCAGCCAATGAAATTGTGTGTTCTTAGGATGCTCCCATAATTTACATTACTGTGGACCTAAGTACCTGTAGTATGCTTTGCCTATTTTTTTTCTGTGAGAATCATGAAATTTACACACACATACACACAACTGACAGTTTCAGTAAAGGAACAAGTTTCTGTGGTTTAGAATCTGTAAATTTAATGATTCTCATGAAAAAATAAATTGGCCAATTAAGCATACTACTTTATAATAATATTGTAGGTTGTTCTTCCACCAAGGTCTTCAATTATAATGGATTTGTTTTGTATTGTTTTAGTCCTAAGGGTGATGTCAGCCAGCCATTATCTGCATTGTTGTTTGATTCCTGGTATGACCAATACAGAGGGGTCATATGTCTCATAGCTGTACTGAATGGCTCCATAAAGAAAGGTAAGGGTATTTTCTACTGAATACAGTAATGACTTATAGCCAATCAGTCTTTAGGAAGTTGTCCTGTAAAATCTTAAACACCATGACCTTATTGTACCAGAGTAGCTACATATTGTAGTTTGTATGTTGTCTGATATCTGTCTCATACATGTACATGTATACAGGTATTGTTTGGATACAAGGGGGGAACATGATGGTGCATTTTTTTGTCAGCTTCGTTCCCTCTTCCTAAGCTCCTTCACATCCTCTCAAACAGTGCCTGGATATGAGGCAGCACTGATGTATCATTTTTATAGTTGATTGTCTTTTGCAGGTTTTCAGTTTTGTTTGCCAGTATATGTTAATTAATGTTAGTGATTTATTTACACTGTCTGTTACTTCACATGTGAAATAATTTATTTGTACAAGGTGACCAGATCATGTCCGTTCATTCAGGACAAACGTATGATGTTTCAGACCTGGGAATAATGCACCCAAATGAGTTTACAACAGGAGCTCTGTAAGTAGCAGTTCAGTTAATTTTAAAGGGGCTGTGTCATGGTAATAGACTTCACATTCGCGTTCCAGGTCGGAAACAGCTACAACTGTAGTTCCACCGATTTTGATATGAACTAACGAACCTCTTGGCCATGTGGGATGCTTAAAATCAACGAAAATATGCAAAAATCACTAACAAACAGTGTATATAAACAGTGTCCAGGAAAAATATTGCAAATACTTTCAATCAAGCATTGAGGGAGGGAAGTTTAACTGTTGTATCCAATTAACAGCCACCAACCGAGCGATTACTCGATACATGCGCAGTACCATGACATAGCCCCTTTAAGGAAATATCTGGATGTATGAATCCAAAATTTAGCCAGCAATGTTTTGTGAGCTACATGACTTGTAGAAGTCCTCCCAGAGATATGGGGGAGGGGGGATAGGGGATAGGGTAAGAGGACCATGCAGAATCATGAAATAACAAAGCTGCAACCATTTGTCATAGAGTGGTTTTTGATTGAGTGTCGTAAAACCAAAAAAGTAATTACAGAGCCAATCATGGGAGCAAGTAAAAACACAGTGAGCCAATCACGAGCAAGTAAAAACACAATGAGCCAATCACGAGCAAGTAAAAACACAGTGAGCCAATCACAAGCAAGTAAAAACACAATGAGCCAATCACAAGCAAGTAAGAACACAGTGAGCCAATCACGAGCAAGTAAAAACACAATGAGCCAATCACGAGCAAGTAAAAACACAGTGAGCCAATCACGAGCTGAAGTAAAGTAATTACTTTCAACACCCAATCGAAAACTTCTCTATAGGAGTTTAATGATGTTGTCTTCATATTGGTTACAGTGTTTCTTGAAATCTTCTTCAGCTGGATTAAAATACTTGAGGTAGCTGTTAGGCCTAATGGTATTCTGATTCCTTAAAAAAAAAAACTTTAATTGAAATCAAGAGACCAGCTATGAGCTGTTAGTTGCATGGTGTACATTTTTTTATTCTGTCCAGTTATGCTGGCCAAGTTGGGTATGTGGTGACTGGAATGAGGAACAGTAAAGAGGCCCAGATAGGTGACACATTCTGCCATACCAGCTCTCCAGTTAGTGGTCTATCTGGTTTGAAACCCACTGTACCAATGGTAAGATATATATGGTTTGAGTTAGCTTTGTGTACTTTACTTGTGTACTTGTGTACTTTACTTGTGTACTTGTGTACTTTGTGTACTTTACTTGTGTACTATCTTACAAGGAGGATATTCTAAGTCTTTTTCGCAGTAAGTACAAAATTGTAGCAGTCATTCCTATGGCCTGTTCCAGGCTCTAGATAGTGGAAACAGGATGCTCGGGTAGAGTAGTAGCCAGCATGACGAACAATTTCGTACAGTCAGTGGTTGTCATTGCGGGCGCGTACGTGAAAATCTATTTTTAAAAAGAAAGCCGTTGATGAGTGTTTATAGAATGAGGAGAGGTTACATGGACATCGACAGTCAAAATGGCGGACGAGCTGCTGTTTTCAACGTCCTGCGCAAAGGGAAATGTAACAGCTGAACGAGTCGGGTCTGTCCCTTTAAACTTTGTACGTTTGGGAAGGAGAGTTTTGGCGTTAAAATGCAGTTATTTACAGGACGTTTGGAACCATCAAAGCAAGTATTTCAACTCGTTTTTCTGGCGTTAGAATCTACTTTGGTATCTGCAGAACAGATTCAAACTTGTGGACCTCAAACATGAACTACTCGGAAGTCTTTGTGATTGAGCTTTCTGACTGGCCTTTACAGTATTTAACAGAAGATGTATGGCGGCTCTAGCTAATTTGGGTCGTTTTTTAGCAGAGCATCGGGAACCGGTCTAATCATCCACAGCTTGTTAGCAATCATAGTCGAGGGCAGGAGCAGGCATGTTAACTGAATTTAAAACTTGTGGACCTCAAGAAATATAAATATTAAAGCAGCAAATTGGAAAATTGCGTCTTGTATGCCCAGTATTGCTCATTGCCCTGGTATATCGACTGCACATAGAGAACAACCAGTCAACTAGGATCACTGAATAGTGAGATCGAGCCCTTAGACTGAAATTTAAGACAGACTGCTGTTTTTCTTAGTCACTGGTTCAACTTTAGAGTGAAATGAAGAAAACATTTGTTTCTCTTTAGTAAACATATTTTCACAGTCTCGTGCCTGTACCCTAATACCCCTGTGTACACCTCACCCCCGTGTATAATCACCCTGTTCCATTCTATGCCAAAGACCTCCTGTATAATTCCCCCCTCCGTAGATAGTCCCCTTCCATGCATAATCCCCCTCCCAAAACAAATGTGTCTTTGTCAATATAGCGTGTTAGCTGTTTTTTCCTCTCTTTTTCTCCAGTCATAATACCCCCATGAATAACCCCCCCGTTTATAACCCCCTAAAGGCCCTTTATGGCAGATAATCATCCCCGGGACTCTTAATGAGAGTCCACGGTATCCACTTTTGAAAATGCTTCATCACCTTCTATACATGCTCTGTTTTTTCAGGTTTTTGCTGGTGTTTATCCTGTTGACCAGTCTGAATATGTTGACCTTAGAAACGCTATCGAAAAGCTAACACTAAATGATGCAAGTGTGACGACTCATCCAGATAGCTGGTATGGTTGGTTTCTTTTTCGGTTCATGTTTTAAAATCTTTTACAGAATCCTTTTTTCTCTACGTACAGCATATAAGAGTTTTATGTTTAACAAAAACGTACTAAAACGCAGAAGGGAAAAGAGTATCTAAGTTTAGTCGGATCGACTAGCTCAGTGTGGTAATTATAGTTCCGGTTTGTCATGCTGGAGACTGCAGGTTCAAAACCTGGCCAGACCAACACTCAGGGTCTTTTAAAAAAACAAGTGAGTAGAAGGCGCTGCCTTTGTGGAACGATCTCGTTCTCAAACTGCAAATGGTTAGACTTCATCTCTTCTCGGATAAGGACGTAAAATCGTAGCCCTCTCATCGAACTCAAGTTTAACAGTCTCTCCAGACTGTTATTAAATAAGGGTGTTTTTTTTCTAAACCTTTTGTATCTTTTAAGACACTCTTTGACATCTAAACGATTTCCTTTCCCTCTTTGTTATTCTAAGTTTAGCGCTGGGTCAGGGCTGGAGACTTGGCTTTCTCGGCCTGCTGCACATGGATGTCTTTAAACAGAGACTGGAACAGGTGAGTCTAGACGGCGAACTTGAAGGGGCGGAACTAGAATTTTTTGAGGGGGTTGCTGCAAACATAGCGCCATTTTGAAAACCATTTTTTTTTCGGGATGTAATAAATATTCTGCATGGCTTTACTTTATGAAGGTCAGAATAATACAACTATTACATAAATACAGTTCCATAAAAATAAAACCGAAACAAAATGGTAAATAAGTATGAATAACGTAAGTAAGTAAAGTAATTATCGTACGAGCTTGAAGAGCTGCTCTCGAAAGGCCAGGAAATCTGACATTCTAGAGTTTAAAGGGGGGTGGCTAGCCACCCAATCCACCCCCCCCCCCCCCCTAAATCCGCCACTGACTTGTCATGCGCCGAACTCAGATTTAATTCCCCGGCGGCCATCGGACAGTTAACCCGTATCACAGAGAACTATGGGAAGGTTTACTTTTTTTATAATTAAAAATGCATGAAGTTCGGCACATGATAGGAGTGGCATTCGAATCAACGTCGATCCAGTGTGTCGTATAATGCGACAGCACCTGTCGAACCTAATTCATCTGCTGCACCTAATCCATCTACCGAACCTAATTCATCTGTCGAACCTAATCCATCTACCGAACCTAATTCATCTGTCGAACCTAATTCATCTGCTGCACCTAATTCATCTGCTGCACCTAATCCATCTGCTGCACCTAATCCATCTACCGAACCTAAATTATTATCCATCTGTCGCCCCTTATTCATCTGCCGCACCTAATTCATCTGCCACACCTAATTCGTCTGCCGCACCTAATTCGTCTGCCGCACCTAATTAGTCTGCCGCACCTACTTCGTCTGCCGCACCTAATTCGTCTGCCGCACCTAATTCGTCTGCCGCACCTAATTCATTTGTCGAACCTAATTCATCTGCTGCACCTAATTCATCTGCCGCACCTAATCTATCTGCCGCACCTAATCTATCTGCCGCACCTAATCTATCTACCGAACCTAATTCATCTGCCGCACCTAATTCGTCTGCCGCACCTAATTCGTCTGCCGCACCTAATTCGTCTGCCGCACCTAATTCGTCTTCCGTCTGAAAGGTTTAGTAATGTCAGAAAGACTACTCAGTCAGTTTGACTGAAGCCTACGCGACCACACCGAAAGTGAGTATGGGAATAAGACAGCACATTTAAATTCTGAAATGGTCACGTGAAGCCGGGGACGCCCTGTCATCTGTTCTTGTTTGCTTGATGCACAAAATTAATGTATTTGTTTTGTCATTTGCTGTTAATTGACCTTCAACCCATTCTCCCTTTCGGTCTGGTCATGTAGGCTTTACTAAGTCAAATTCACTGACAACCTTTTATGAAATAGCCGTATTAGTTTATATATAGCTGTCTATGATGGCAACACACTCCATGATTATTCTCCTTGCCAGGAGAGCCCCAATCGCTACAATAAAGAGCTGACTGCTTGCAGTGTTTACATATTATATCCATTTAGTGAAAATATGTTATAACCTTTGAACAATGTATTTGGTTTTTAGGAGTTTAACACTAGTGTTATCATCACATCTCCCAGTGTTCCATACAAAGGTCAGTGGCCAGTCAACAGATCACTACACCGATACGACACGCACAAGGCATTTATACTAGAACACTCGGTTATAGCAACACATAATCACACAATAGATATTCCTTATTTTTGTCTGCAATTTTGCGCGGAATACTTTGTTGGGCTCGTGTCTCTTCAGCTGTTTCACGATTTTCCAAACAGTTGTTACCATAACTCTATAGTTACTAGGAATATATTTTTGTTCTGTTCATTGGATTTCAGACGTTATCATGTAATTACCTTCATGGCCACTTCCATGACCGCCTTCCGGTTAGCTCAGTGGTTAAGCGCCGGTCTGTTGTGCGGATCGGCGCTTGTGGTCGTGGGTTCAAACCCCGCTCGGACCAACACTCAGGGTCTTAAAAATAACTGAGTAGAAGGTGCTGGCTTTACATAATACAGTAAACGGTTAGACCTTCACGTCTTCTCGGACAAGGACGTAAAATCGTAGGACTAAGTCAACAAAGGGCCATGTTGAAGATTACTGAGCTACATGTTAACGGTAAACGTGTTACCCTCTATGAATCAAGTGACTTTACTTTTACTTTACTTTATTTATGATGTTCCTTGTTTTCTTACTAACACTGCTGCATACATCTGTAAGCCGGGCTCCCTCTGAGTATCTCCCATTTACTGGTCAGCTGAGTCAGCTTAGTGGTAAAGTGCTGGCCAGGTCTGGCATGCTGGAGGTTGCGGGTTCGTAAAACCAAAGGAACAGAGGGCCATGTGGAAGATAACTGAACTTCATGTTAGCAGTAAACGTGTAAATTAAGTGACTTATGTATTCAGTAAAGTGACTTATATACTTAACTTTTACTGGTCAGTAACATGGCAATGGGATATTTTCTCGACATTGAACACTTTAGTGAGATTTTCAAAACTTATTTTCGTACACTCGTTGATAAGTTGCATGAGAGCTACACTTAAGTTACTAATTTATACCCTTTCACTAAACCCACAGCGATATTACAAAAAGAGAAAAGAGAAGTGGAAATCATCAATCCACTAGAGGTGAGGTAATATTTTTTGGTGTTACTAACAGGGATGTGTGCCAAATGACAATCACTGAGTTGAAACCAACAGATTTCTTTCCTAAAAAGATCAGGTCATTCTCGAACCCAGACCTTTCTCTTTTTTACTGCGCATGCTCGATGAAACAGAGTGAGGAATGAAGGGGGTCTGGGGTAGAGGATGGGATCATGTAAAAAAAAAAATGATTTCTGAGCATGCGCAGTCTTTCCATAGCTGAGTATTCCGATAACGTTGCAAACCGGTAATTCACTTGAAATATGGCCATGGTTCAAATTTGCGTAATATTGAAGCTCGATAATTTCATGTTCGTAAGGTTTATAAGTTTGGAGATAAAATAATGAACCCTTGTGAATTTATCAAGTTTTAAAGTATGTGAAAAACACCAAACTGAGGCTAGTCAGTCATAATAATTTATTATTATTACTGCTTATTCTCATACAAAACTCTAATTTTGGGCTGTGATACCTTTAAATACTTTCCCTATATCATCCAGTTTTCCCCAAACTATTGATTTCAAAGTGATTTTTAGACGGTAGGGGCAGTTTCATAGGAAGATGTTTGGTAAGCGAAATTGAGAATCGCCATATTTGAATTCGATCTATATCTATGAGCAGTGTAAAACGTTCTGATGTTAGAAATATGTCAGTATGAATAAGACAGTATGAATATCAGAGAATCTAAATCTTTATGATGTGAACAACGTCATTTAGGATTTTAGAATGTATTAGCATAGTGTTTGTCAAATAAGTTTTGATTCGTTTTTGTTATTTCAGCTCCCAGATCCAGGAATGGTAGAGGAATATCTTGAGCCCTATGTTCTAGGCACTCTCGTGTTCCCGGAAGAGTACACAGGCAAGATGCTGACACTCTGTCAGGTGAGCCAGTTACCATGTCAATTTCTCCACACATGAGAGGAGAAGGGATGCAATCGCCTCACTGTTTATCTCAGTTGTGGGCTCGAATCCCAGCCGTGTCATCGGGCATGCCTCTACCAATAACCTACTTGTTGCGTTGAAGAATGCCCTGGTATTTGTCTCCGGATATTAACTGTTCCGAGAAGCGAGCAGTTTCCGAGAGCGAAGCGAACAGTTTCCGAGAGCAAAGCTCGAGGTAAACTGTGAGTTCCAAAGAACAGATAATGTCCAAGAACATATCAGTTCTTATAAGCCATCAAATATTCTCTCTCGCGCGTGATTGGTTGAATGCGTCACGTGACCCGATATTTTCTCGCCACGAGCGGGAAATATCAGCGAATATACCCCTGTGGGCGTATAAGCGCGCGTCAGAGAAATATTTGAAGGATGATAACGACAATAACCTACATTGTGGCGTCGAAATATGCCCTGATATGCCCTGATATTTCGACGCCACAATGTAGGTTATTGTCTTTATAATCCTTCAAATATTTTCTTTTATGGAGCCCTTGTGCGCGCTACAATCACATGGAGAGAAAATATTGGGTCACGTGACGCATTCAACCAATCACGCGGGAGAGAAAGCATTTTATGGGTTATAAGTTGTACTAATGACTGGTTCTTGTAAATGTTGAACTGTGTTTTTTACAGGGTAGGAGGGGAGAACAACAAGATGTAGTCTACATCGACGAGTCCCGTGTCATGCTGAAGTACATCCTGCCTTTAAACGAGATCATCATTGACTTCTATGATGAACTCAAGTCGTTATCTTCAGGTTATGCAAGGTAAGACGTCTTTTCATATGCGACATGTCCTAGCAGTTCGGCTGCCGGCACTCAACCCAGCTTGATTCTAAATGGCTGCTTTGGCGCCTAAACCATTCAAGTGCCGAAGAAGTCTAAAACTCATCTCGATTCACATTTTATCCATTGAGAATCGAGGTATACCGATAGGTTGATTGATGGATGACAAATCTCCAACTAAATAAAGTCTGGGTCGCTTTTGTGTGATTTTTACATTTCTTTATTGATCAGCGATACATCAAATCCAAGAGAGGCTAATGGGTGAAAATCATAAAACATACGAACTACGTACTATACAGGAATCATTGGTAATCAAACCGTAAAAAAATATTTAATTTCTGATACGTTGTACATCGATCAGGTCCACTTACGTCAGAATTGGTGTTGTTGTTTTTCAACCTTATTGAGTGTTGGCTTTACCTGTCGATCGTCCCATTTCAGTCTGCAGTCATATCTTACCCACTTGGTTTACCTTCCTTTGCCTGTGTTACTTTTTTTCAGTTTTGACTACGATGACCATGGATATCGCCAGACAAATATCGTGAGAGTAGGTTTGCTATTCATCTCCCACACGAGTTCTACTATTTGGTATCCCGCCTATGATTTATGAGACCACTATATATTATGTAAAGCTTCCAATGATTTCGAGCACTCTCGCAACTGTTTTGTGCAGCCCCTTATTTTCGCCAACAATTGTCAATATTGATAAATATTCAGCGAAGCGGACCGAAAGTGTCCATTCAGTTTATAGTTGTGTAGAACAATTTAAAGGGGCACTTTCATCCCCCAAATAATAATCTTTTTGATGATGAAAGACAAATAGCTACTCAGATTAGCAGAGTAGGCTTTCCAGGTATACTGGAGAAAATTAGAGACAATCTTGATGAAGGATGGCAAAGATTCGAGTGGATGAAAAATACTGCTTTAAGAGAAATTTAGAGTAACTTGAAATCTTTCACTGTAACCGAAATCAAGTTTCTAAAAGAAGCTCTTGTAATCCACTTTAATCTTTGCCATCCTCTATCGAAAAAGTTTCAAAAGCACATCAGGGCATTCACATGATATTTCTCTTCTATCTCACAGTGTTATTTTTTAGTTTTGTTTTAACTTGAAGGTTCAGATGACAGTGCCTTTTAATCCATCTCTATCTTGAACTGTATTTTGTAGATGGATATCCTTATTAATGGCAAGCCTGTTGACGCCATGAGCTCCATCGTACACTCAGACAAGGCCATTATGTCGGGAAGGAATCTTTGTGTCAAACTCGCTAATATTATACCAAGGTATAGTTACCATTTCGCAGTCAGAAAAATGAGCAATACACATTCTCCCTTCCCCACTCCCCCATTTTGTCCAGTCGCGTGCATGCTCGTATGACACTTTCATAATAGGCCATGTTGACGATATTGCGCACGCATCAGGAGAACAATAGACGCGAGCTGCTAAGACTCGTCCTGGCACCACCAGCCTTTTGTTATTTGAAACAGATAGCCATTGTTCTAGCTACGCGCGCAACATCGTCAAAATGGCCTATGGACCTTTGCACGTGACGTCATAGCCGCCATGTTGGTGTACAATTAACAATAGAGCCTTCGTTAGCTTCTTTTGTTCTGTACACCAACATGGCCGCCATGCCCTTTGTCATTTGAATCTCTGGGGATTGCGTGCAAACCATCTATAGACCTTTTCGCAGTAAAATCCGCCATTTTGAAAATGGGACAAACATTACGAGAATTACAGCAAATGTATTGGAAATGTATCGACTTTGATCTCGATTAACTCTGCTAAAATTCTTCCGATGGTCAAAATGAAAATTTCCTCTAGCAGATCAGTCACAAAAAATTATACTTGAATGCGAACAGTCGAGTTGAAATCCAAGACCAACTCTATTAAGAAGAGAGATTTGTATGTAGTTTAGAATTTAAGATCAATTATTTCAAGTACGATTTTTGGACTGATTAATCACATGGCATGCATCTATTTAGAAAATTTTATTTTGGCCATCAAGAGCCCATAACCAAGAGCGTCCATATCTCTTATATAGATGCTACGACGTTTTTACAAGTTGGGCTATTTGCTGCCGCAGCGAGCGAGCCTGAAGCGAGCGAGCAAGGCAGCAGTTCTAATCTGTAAGCGGGTCCAAATCTCGATTTCTTTTTTTTACCACAATGCATCACTTCTATTGTCTTTTTTTACCACACTGCTTTGCACGGATATGATCGTGACGTGACATTACACGAGGTGGAATCTGCATTGTTGAGCTAACTATGTTCAACCTTTCTTTAATGCATTTCTGTGTATGCGAATCTTGTGTAATCATGAATTTGTTGAAGTGTAGACGTGTAGGCGAATTCTTTCTAACTCTGTGTGAACTATCAGTTTCCAAAGAGCAAGATCTCTCCTGTTATGAAGATGGTGAACAGCAAATCATTTTCTTCTATTGGCTTCGATAAAGTCAAGCAGCCGGATCAAAATACAATTAGCATTTACAATTACATTTTCAGTTACAGTTGATTTCCGGTGTTTAAACTTCACCGGGCAGAAGTTTGTTGTGACGGAAATCTTAAGAGAATGTCGGGAATTGGTAGGCTCAGAGAATTTACTGGGAGATCGTTGATATGTCGGGACAAAATGAAAATAAATCGCGACAACTTTTGAGATACACACCACATCTCAAACAGGATTCAGTCGCACGATAGCCCCAAAACTATATAAGTTATACCATGGCATGAGGGACTTTTACAAATCTTCCCTCGGCTCTCGGGGCAATTTAAATCACTAATACCCCGAAATGCCATGGTATAAGTTTGTTATACCATGATCGCCGAGGAACGGAACAAATCTCTGAGAAGTTTAGTTTTCTCTGCCGAAACTAAAGACGTCGCAGTCGAGTTGCTTTCGAAAACGTTTTGTTTAATGCTTGACTGAGCGCCATTGATTAAACGACCCTGGCTTCCCCTGGGGAAAAGCGTGTTGTTTTTGAGAAGAATAACACTAAAATACAATGTAATTATGCGGTTGACTAAATATTCAAAGAGCATGAATGGATTTTAATTACGTCACGTTTATGGTTTTAAGTATCCCACATGGAAGAAGCGGGTTTGAGAAATTAAGAGAAGAATATGCAGATTGAAATAGGTAAACCCACATGTATTACATTGAAGGTTATGATGAAGACAGGTCAGTTTGGATTCAGTATTTTTCATCCGGGAGCGTAGGGCTAGTCGTGCCAGAGGGGAGCAGGAGTTGATGCTTTTGACCTTCTCACGTCCAGCCTGCATTCTCTTCTAATTTTCCCTCATTACGCATGCAGGGGAAATTTAGAAATATGCATTGTCTCGAAATTTCCCGGGGGGAAATTTCGAAACAATGCATATTTCTAAATATCCCTGCCATCAGGGAAAATTAGTGCTTTAAATGTGCCTCGGAGAACAAAAGAATCAGAGGCTACCATGGTATAACAAAATATATTCAACAAACACCTTGGCATTTTTATCACCCAGTAATCTATTTTTCCTGCCAAAGTGCTACTGTAGGTTCTCTTCTAATACACTTCCTTAACTGAGCGGAGCACCATTCACTACCTGTTAGGTATACTAGTTTTAGATTATTTTTGCCGCCAATTAGTGGGTTACACCCAAAAGATGCCTCATTAGCTTCTTTTGTTATGCCAACAACACGTCTGCTACACTTTTGTGATTTTATTCCCTTAGGAATGATTGCAACCCAATAATAGCGGGAAACACTTGTGAAAATGCCGTAGCATAGAGGTAGCATGGGAGATTCTCGCACTTGGTTATGGGCTCTTGTGGCCATCCAATGAATTTGAGTTACGAGAGGCCAAAGTCGATACATTTCCCATACATGCTGTAAAGGTCTTATCTGATTAGAAAGGGCCTGTTATCCTGTCTATACTAACATACTTCTGAGCAACAATTAATAATTTGGACAAAATCTCGCAACGGTTCATTACGCCGTTTATTCGCTGTTTCGACCACAACCCCTTTCGTGGCCAGCCACAATGCGCTACTCCCCTCCCCACTGGAGGAGACAATTTTTGCAGCCACTGATACGATACTGAAGGGCAAGATCCGCGCGTCATTGCGAGATACTGGTACCATAATAGTCTCCATAGGGGGAGGGGAGGACCAATCCTTTGATGGGTTTATGTTCTTCGCATTCTTTATAGCTGGAGGAGAGCAATTTCCGAAATTCGCGAGTGCTTTGTCGTACGCTGTACTTCAGGCTAATTGTAATCGTCTTCGTTTGTATTTTTACTACAGTTCCTTCAGTGCTCCTTATTAGTCTTGTGTTTTTACGTGAAGTTAACTAAAAGTTAACGAGTTTAACCCATAAAATATGTTTTATAACTCGATGATCATGCATGCTAAGTTGACGACTCATGCACGAGTCACTGGAATCATGTAGGCGATCGGACTCAGTGTGAGCATATATATGATAGGCAACTAGTTCCTGTAAAAACAGTTTTGGTCTGCGTCGGCGGGGAAGACAAACAATGGTATGTAATCAACTAAAGTCGATTGAGGTATGCTAACCGCCGTGGAAAGCGAGTAGCAGCTGACGTTTCGAGCGCTAGCCCTTCGTCAGAGCAAAAGAGGATATATAGTTTGATAGTTTGGGGCGGAGAGAGCAATATCTCTCCTGTTAAATATCAAGATGGTGAGCAGCAAATAATGTTCTTCTATTGACCTTCGATAAAGTCAAGCAGCTGGTTCAAAACACCAATTATAGTATTTACAATTACATTCTCAATTACAGTTGATTTCCGGTGTTTTAACTTCACCGAGAAGAACAGCAGTTTTTTTGTGCTGGGAATATTAGAAAATGTCGGAATTGGTAGGCTCAGGGAATTTACCGGGAAATCGTTGATATGGAGTCGGGACAAAATGAAAATAAATCGGGACACCTTGGCATTTTTATCACCGAGTAATATATTTTTCCTGCCAAAGAGCCACTGTAGGATTTCTTCTAATACACTTCCTTAGCTGAGCGGCAGCATTCACTACCTATAAGGCATACTAGTAACTACTTGATGAATAATCTTGTTCTGCATGATTTTCGCACTGCCATTAAAATTAAGTTAACAAAATAGGCGATTAATGACGTTCTGCAATGTATATTTGTATTTGTGTTTGGTAGACTTAACAGTTTCTCTTTATGCTTGAATATTACAGACAGTTGTTTGAGGTGGTTATCCAAGCGTCCATTCGCGGAAGAATCATAGCCAGAGAGTCGTAAGTAGTTCTATGACGCAAACTCTTAAAGTGAGTCTAAAACTGACGTATGTGAATTAAAAAGTAAGTTGATATAATTTAAAAGCCCTTTCCAATTGATTAAAGATGGCATTTGCCGTTTTTTGTCAATAACTCATCTCGTTTCAGATATATCAACTTTTTTGCAATATGCAAATGTAATGATATATGACATCAGTTGATTTGAATACCTTGAGTATCACCATGGCAACAACATAACTTGCATGATGATGTGTGTATTCCTTATTTCCATACATGTGCAAAGTTTCAATTGTTTTTACCAACTATTTGCAAATATATTCTTCGTGTTGTGGTTTGTCTCAAGGTTGTTGAAATCAACAGACGTCATACGTATTGCAAAAACCTGAATATCTCTGGAACGAGATCAGTTATTGAGAAACAGAAAATAACACCCTTGTAATCATTTGGAAATGGCTTTCAAATGAGATCAACTTAATGTTCAATACACACACACACTTAAAGAATATAGACCAACCGTCATGCTTTGCGCGTATGGCCGCCATTTTCTCACAGTTGAAACAAGTCGGTTTTGCACGAGTTTTCATCCAATCATTTGAAAATAGTTGTAATCCTGTTGTGTTGTAGTTTCATTTAGAATCTGTTTTTGGAAAGTTTCTTTTGTAGTTTTCCTGTTTAGTTTGATAGTTTCACAAAGTTGAAATAAATTTAGGCCATATTCTCTAAGCTCTATATGATTAAACGTCAAGTGAAATCTCATCAAATTCAATGGTTATTTTTGACTTTTTTTCAGTTTAAGACCGTTGAGAAAGGACGTCACTGCGAAATGCGTAAGTTAAGAAATCAAATCTGATTAATTTTAGAAATCACACGTTCTTCAGCATCGTCCACAAGGGCTAGTTGAACAGTTTGACGAATTATTGAACGAGGGATGAAATATTGAGTCCGTTTGAC
Source organism: Actinernus sp. WN-2022 (assembly GCA_030867875.1). NCBI lineage: Eukaryota > Metazoa > Cnidaria > Anthozoa > Actiniaria > Actinernidae > Actinernus > Actinernus sp. WN-2022. The sequence goes on from JAOWCC010001751.1 coordinate 39,938,854, forward strand.
TACCAGCACTTCGCTAACATTAAAGTTATTATTGAACTCAGTAGAAACCAATGCATGTTACTGGAAATCACGTTTCTAGAAGTAGCTTTTGTAATCCACTTTAATCTTTGCTATCCTCTATCGAAAAAGTTTGAAAAGCATATCAGGACATTCACATGGTATTTCTCTTCTATCTCAGGGTGTTATTTTTGTAGTTTTGTTTTAAAGAAACTTGAAGGTTCAACAGTCGCGTACTGATATATCACTTTAATAACCAATGAATTTCGCTCGTGATCCCATGGGAAAGGCTTTATTGGATGGCAAACAAACTTCAAAACGCTGTTTTAGAAAGATCGACACTCGATTGGAGGTGGAAAATAGCATTTACAAACAGGTTTTGCTAATAACACTACCGATCTTGTACAAGTGCCTTTAAATAAATGAAGTCAGATTTTTTTGCCATCCAGTACAACCACATGATTGCATTCTTGTAAAAGGCCCATTCCTTTGAGCTCTAAGTAAGTTAGCCACCTAACGTTGGTCAGGATGTCATTTGTTGTTATTGTTGTAGTATGGAGGCGACATGTCCAGAAAGATGAAACTCCTCAAGAGACAGAAAGAAGGCAAGAAGAAAATGAAGAGAATTGGAAAAGTGGATTTACCGCATGAAGCATTTCTTACTTTGTTGAAGAGATGATGATGGTTTCTTTTGCTGCCAACACACGAGGTTGAGGAGCAGGAAAATAGAAATGGAATCACTAGAATACTATTGCACGCCTAAAAACAAAAGTTATTCGAATTAGGAGCGGTGCCGGTGTCGTAGGAAATGTGCACCATCTCCTAGATTTTATTTATCTTGGAGTAAATTAAGTGATACATGTAATTGTGTAGTATATTCTACACACCGCCAAAATGTGCTTACGCTTGACCGACGTAGCATTCGAAATACATCAGAAACCTTAAAGTGCCTATAAGCCCAATTTTTAATCATTAAAATCGATTCTACATCAAGTAGAGTGTTGCGTCTATGAGTTATAGGAGGTTTCTATACTTTGGTCGAGTTCACACAATTTATTTTCCAAATGAGGTAAAGCTATTCACACACTTGTTCATACTACAGTCCTGGGATGACAACAAATAGAACAATACATAACTTTCTCAGCAGATACAATGTACCTCCTACTAAACCCAATCACTCTTTCTCGGTCGTGGCGTAATCTTGCTCTCGCGGTAGTAGTTTCTTTGTGGAATATAATACGCGGAACTTCTTGCTGTTGTGTTCTTGAAGTAAAACTGCTCCTAACCCAGCGTCAGAGGTATCAGTTCTTAATATGAATGGCTTAAAGAAATCAGGCATCGGCAAGATTAGCGAGCTAGAGTCGCTTCTTCACAGAAGTTAGTGCCTTCTCGCACATCTCATTCCACTCGATATGTCGGATGAGTTCTGTTAGTGGTGCTGTTATCGCCGCGAGGTTTGGAACAAATTTGCGGTAGAAACAGATAAGTCCCATCAGTGATCTGACCTCCTTCTTGGTCCTAGGTGAGCTGATGGTGAGTATTTTTAATACCTTCCCTTCCGATCCTCTGGGCTCAATTCGCCTTGGTTAATCAGGTGTCCCAGGAACTCTAACCTGCCAAACCCAGCGAAGTATTTTGTTGGCCTTGCCGTCAAATATGCCGTTCTTAGCCTTTTCGAGGATTTTCTCCAGGAGTGCCCTTCCCGTGCTCCTAAGATCTAGATATAATCCATGAAGTTTACGACGATGTTGATGTCTCTCAGAAGGATGCTCATCATGTGCGATCGTAGTTTTGGTAGCAAGACTTTCTGGACGTACTGTAGGATGAAAAAAAAAGGTTAAGGACATTGCTTTCTCTGCTAATAAAAAATCAAAACGTATACAGATAAGTCTGTAACACCGCAGTGGAGCTCAGCCGTACGAAATTATAATTACGAATGATCTTGATACCAGAAGTGGTTGCTTTGTGCCGCTTTGTATTTCCAACGAAGCCCGCCGGTCCCTTAGTGCAGCAAATCCCCGGGAAACTCACGTAGTAGTCCTTTTGAACCACAAGTGGTCTCTTGTAGACCTAGAGAAAGTAAAATGTGGACTGCTGAAGGATTATTTGTCGAGTCGCTTCGCCTCGCTGTCTCGGTCCTTTCTCCGGCATTCCTCTACTCGCCACTCTAGACCGGTATTCGAAGAAATATTCGAACTAAAGTTTCATTTAAAAAAGTATATATACAAAAGTTAAGATAAAAGAAAGTCAGTTAAGCATATATACCTATGAATAATTACACGATCGCCCAAACTAGGGATGGATTTCGAAAGATTCGAGAGTCGCATAACAACAACAACGATCTTTCTGTTTTTCGTAGCCTACGAATATGATTTGCGCGCGCAAAGCACCATGGGCTCGGACACAGGGTCTTTAAGATGAACTTTTGGCTTATTTGGCATGTGGAAAGTATTAGGCAACGAACAGCAGACTTGTTTTGGAGTATGGCGTACTTTACTATAATGGTCAGTAGCAGTATGAGAAAATCTTGTTAAGCCAAAGCACAACCGAGTCGGCAACCAAGACAACAGGCCGTTATTACCTCCTCCCGGTTAGCTCAGTGGTTAAGTGCCGGCTATCGAGCGGGAGGTCGCGGGTTCAAACCCCGGCCGGACGAACACTCAGGGTTTTAAAATAACTGAGTAGAAGGTGCTGCCTTTACATAATACAGTAAACGGTTAGATCTTCACGTCTTCTCGGATAAGGACGTAAAATCGTAGGACTGGTGTCCCCAATTAGCTGCAAAGCTAAATACATTGACAGTTAGATAAAGTCACTTATTTTTTTACTGACTTACTTTAAGCAGTGTAATGAAGGCAATGGTTTTCCCCATTTTGGATGGTTGAGAGAGGGAGGGAGAGACTATATTTTATGGGGAGATGATAGCGTAGTATCTAACATTACAGCGAGGTATTTTATACTATTTAATTCAATTGTAGGCTGTTTTATTGCTGGCGAGCCAGCATATAATCTCTGCAAGTTTGAAAGTACGTGAATCTCTGTTTTTCTGTATGTCCGGTCACGTGAGAAAGTGAGCACGTGAGCTATAGCTAGCGAACACGGAGGGTACAAAGTGCGAGTCTACCTAAATGCCGAGCCAGGAATCCGAGCCAGGATCCGAGCCAGGATCCGAGCCAGGATCCGAGCCAGGATCCGAGCCAGGATCCGAGCCAGGATCCGAGCCAGGATCCGAGCCAGGATCCGAGCCAGGATCCGAGCCAGGATCCGAGCCAGGATCCGAGCCAGGATCCGAGCCAGGATCCGAGCCAGGATCCGAGCCAGGATCCGAGCCAGGATCCGAGCCAGGATCCGAGCCAGGATCCGAGCCAAGATCCGAGCCAGGATCCGAGCCAGAATCCGAGCCAGGATCCGAGCCAGGATCCGAGCCAGGATCCGAGCCAGGATCCGAGCCAGGATCCGAGCCAGGATCCGAGAGAACTTTACGAACCATGCGCGGCAGGAAAGGCTATCCTGAAATACTCCTGAGATTATACAACTGTGGATAAAAGGAGTACAGAGACCGCGGACACTTGCGAACCGGTGGACCGCGGACCAACTTTTTACGTTTTTAGTCGAATAAGCGTATGATTGTCAAATTAAAGGTTTAGACGTGTAAGGTTCTTTTATCTACAAAACACGTACACAGTAAAAAAATCATTGCGTACATTTTATGGATACAATATATTTATTAGATACTGATTTACCAGTTTGCATGCTGCAGCTGAAAAGTTTCATATCTGCCCTTATATGCAGTGGATACGAACTTTCATAGCCTGAAACGTATGAGAATTGTTCACAAGGCTATATTCTTTCAATTGCTCGGGATATTTGGGTTTCAGGAGTTACTTTTAACGAGATTTCGTTCAGTTTTGAGAGGTACGTTACCACCGATGATTTTTTTTGAGTTTGACAGTGTTTTGGCTATAACTTTGCCGGATTACGTCCGATTTCAATTTCTGACAAGCTGTACGGATAGAACGAAACGATTTGCGGGTAGTTCATGTCGATTTAGGCCTTATTTCACGAGTCATCTACTGGAACGATTTGCTCTAGAAACTGCACGGCATGGTGCATAAAAATCTATGCACCATGGTCTGAATGACTCATGTGAACGAAAACTCATAGGCAACTGAGAGTCAGGATAGCCTTGTGAACAATACTCATACGTTTCAAGCTCTATTAAAAGTGATTAGCCGATTGGTCGAACTTAGGAAAGTTCTAGAAACATCTACGGTTTGCATAAATTTATACGCTAAAATTCGAAACTTTCATATTTTGATATTGCACACATCGATACCATTCAGTTTTCCAACTTTTTCAAAATGTAATCCTTTACCAAATATTCTTATTTTCACACACAACGTAACACAAATCCTGAACATACCAAAGAAAAAAATTGGTGTCATTTAGAGGAACCGTTTCGGAGAAACCAACGCGACAAAAAGACAAACATTGACGGCACGGAAACGAGGCTGAACAAAGGCAGCTCCAACTATGCTCTGAAAACTGAACGAAATTTTCTAGAATATAACTTCTGAAACCGAAATAACCCCAGTAATTCACAAAAGAGAGTCTTGTGAAAAATTATCTCTAAAAGTGATTATCCATTGCGCGAGAGCCGATAGACCGAATCGAACAGTATACTGAAGAAACCGCTAGAACCTTTGCGTAAAGTAGGCTCAAATTTGAAAATGTTCTTATTTTCGCGCACAACAGAACACAGATCCTTAATATGCTAAAGAAAAAAATTGGTGGCATTTGGAGAAATAGTTTAGGAGAAACGAACGCGACAAAAAGACAAACATTGACAGCAGAAACGCTAGAAGCTACACGCAGTTTCCGCATAACGCATAAACATCTGTCTTCATGAAGTCACTCAGTGGATTACAGATGTTTAAAACTTTATTAGCCTGAAATACAGCCGCCTCCTCAGCCTCCCTTTATTATCCACCAAACGATCCCTTACTCTTATGCCTGCTATTAATTCAGTTTTTTTTTGAACCAGTAATCTCCTCAAAGCTGCATTTCTTTTGAGCAAACAACTGAAACAAAAAAAATGTTTCAGAGGTTTTCCTCTGCGGAAAATTAATTATTTATGAAACAAAATCGAACAAAACTTGTGTCCTGACGACGAAGATCGCGACATCATGGATTTGTTTTGAGCCGATTGTGTCATGAGTGCGATGTAAAGGAAAGTTAAGAATGAAAGGCTCGGATCCTGGCTCGGATCCTGGCTCGGATCCTGGCTCGGATCCTGGCTCCTATATTAGTTTGTCTCACAAAGTGCAGGTTGAGGTTGACAGTTTTCGGTTGATAAATGAAATAATGTTATGGGCATGGCTTTTGGCGATCGCTGGTTCTGCAAGACCCCACATTATCCTTCGCAGCCGTTCCGTAATCGTATGCCAAATGGTTCGTTCTTATTGACGTAGAGGGAGCCGTTATGGGGCCTTCCTAAGACGGCCATTGAATAAACCAGGCCCGAATTGGAATTTAGTTTTTTTTATAGCATAAAGAAAGAGAAGTTTGACCTTTGGCGAAACCCGAGCTCAATTTCAACTCGCATATATGACGATCGATCCCGCATATGCGTGCCTATATACTAAGAAACTTCATGCTCTCCTTGCAGCTTCACAGCTCGCTTATAATGCATCCTCCCATTGCTTCTGCAAACCTTTACTGGAAACCTATACTTAAAAATATTAGAACTAGCATGAATATGGAAGCCTCAACTTGCGACACAAAATAATAACAAAACGATTAGCGGTCGCTTGTTTACCCGTTGTTTAGTCCCCTAAGCGCAAATCATAACGGTAAACAAACTTTAGCTTCTGTAGTTTGGACCTGTAGTTTCACATTTTCAGTAGATCCTGGTGTAGTTAAAAGTTTCGGCTGAAATTATTGCAACTGTTTGAGGTCCTGGCATGTTTTCGACAATTGACCTATATCATTATTACGTCAAATGAAAACAATATATTGTTTAAACGCTAAGGATCACGGTCGTGGGAGGGGGACAAAACAAAATCTCGTTCGAACGATTTTAACAGAAGTTCAGTTCTCATCTAGGCAATCGGCTCTTCAAAATAAAACCAGAACATCTAGGCAAGTCCTACCGTTTAATTTGTTACAACTTATAACCCGGCCACACCGAATCTCAAAAAGATTCTGGCGTTTCATCACAAATCAGCCTAACCTTGCTAGGATCTTTCCAGATACGCCTATCGTCTCTCACAGAAAGGAAAAATCCCTTAAAGACTTTTTAGTCCGGTGTCGTAGGGATTTCGCCCCCCCAGGGATCTCGCCCTCCCCCTCCCCCGGGGGGGCGAGATCACTAGGGATTTCACCCCCCCGGGGGGCGAGATCACTAGGGATTTCACCCCCCCTTAGGGATCTCGCCCCCCCAGTGTAAACAGACTAAGCTGGGGATTTCGCCCCCCCCCCTCCAATTCTCTCGTACTAAAAGCAAGCTCGTTCGACGTTGCTTTAGCTAAAAACAGCTTTCGTGATCCAATTGATGTTATACTCGTACTCGTTCGCTGTATTCACTCGTTGGATATCAAGTCTTAGATACATTTCATAAACGTTTATCTTCGATCGTAATTCTCAGTTTGGTGAAGACTTGATATTTTGAAATAAGAATTGGACGCATTTCAACTTTATCCGTGCATGTTGAAACAAACAACCAAATAGAAACAAGCAAACTGCTCATATAACAATTTTATTTAAACAATTAAAGTGATATATACACAGTTATTTAAATGTGGCAAGCTCTATTATCGACGAAACCTCTTCGATGATCGGGGTGCGTACGAACTACAGAGCCACTCAACGCTTGTATCAAATTGGCGACCAACACACTTCTGGTGAAACCAGTCACCACACAGACTGCACTCCACCATGTCGCCGAACGCTTCTGGTAACTTGCAATTGCAGTAATTCTCGATGGCGACGCTTTTGCGTGCTCTCTCAATCACTCTAGCCTTGCGGGACTTTATTGGTTTGGTTTTTAATACAGGCACAAACACGACTTAATAAAAAGCCAATTAACAGCTCTTAGCCAAAAATAGTGTAACAGAAGAACGACAACATTTGTGGCTTGCTCTACAGATTTGTTCTAATAAGTCGAATATCCCAAAATCGCTAGAAATGCCTCTTTAGTATAGAAAGCAACTAATAACTGATGCCGTGTGGGTTTACAAATGAGTGACTATAGGAAACATTGCGGAGTTACTAAAAACTGAGGTAGAACTATTAATATGATTTGTTTGCTATTTAAACAGTTGGGTTAGTTGCTCTTTTAATTCTGCAATTAGACTGTGAGCTTTGTGAAAAATAAACGAGTCAGGCCCAGGATAACAAATGTTTTTGTCAATCCAAAGAAATCCCGCCTCTTTGTTTTGGGCGCGCTTGGTTTTTAATACAGGCACAAGCACGACTTGTAAAATAGTGTAACAGATGAACAGCAACATTTTCGGCCTTCCTCTACAGATTTGTTCTAATAAGACGAATACCATTGCTTCTCTTTAGTATAGAAAGCGAAAAGAAGACTCCAAAGGCAAAGAATGTCAACAGCGCTCGCTTTGGTTTTAATGAAGCGGCGTGATTATTACGTTTTTCAAGCGCTGTAATATAGTCAACAATCGTATTTCAAGAGTTCACTTTAGTCTGGTTCCCAATGGTTCGCAGTGAAGAGGACCGCGATCGATCAATCGTAAGTTTGTTTTATAGACGATTTTATTGATTAAGTAATCAAGTGTTGCAACAGTCTTAACAGTGACATATATTAAAGTTCATGTTCACTCAGCAAATCGTTAAGAGGGGGGGGGGGGGGGGGCGAAATCCCTGAGGGGGGACCAGTGAGGGGGGGGGGCGAAATCCCTAGTGATCTCGCCCCCCGGGGGGGTTAGATTACGGGGGGGGGGGGGGCGAAATCCCTGGGACACCGGGCTAAAATTCCTTCAAGAGACTTAACAAACCAGCACTCGAGAAACGATGTAGAAGGTGCGGCGGTGGCAATACAAACAAAACTATTCTCTACAGTTAGACCCAGCCAACGGACTTTTCAGTCTACAAGGCCCTATATACGCTGGTTTATCTGAACGGAGTACACATATTTTTTTTATTAAAACTTCTACTCCACGATCGCCATCATTTGATCGTTTCAAATTCGAATCTCAGTTCGATCTTTGAAAACTGCCGCGCTCATTGTTTTGATCATGTTGACATTTACATAAACTCAAACAATGCAGACGCGTCTAACGCTTTTCAGATCGTAATGTTCGAACAATAACGACAGTTCACTCATTGGTTTAGATTTCTAAGCAGATATTACGCAAGGCTACTCCTGGTCTATTTTAACGGATCCCATATGCTCTTTACAGTCAAACTTGCTCTCAACCAACATGAGCAACCACAATATGCTACACGCAACTGATGAAGGAATCCGAAACCGGTCTTGCTAATTTAGCACTGTAAAACTTCTTTTCAGAACACTGCAATAAATCAGCATAACCTTGCTAGGATCTTTTTGATCCCACTATCGTCTCTCATAAATAAAGACCCCATTAATAAGACTCTTTAGTCTTCAACCGGGTTCAGATTCCTCCATGAGACTTAACAAACCAGCAATCGAGAAACGATGTAGAAGGAGCGGCGGTGGCAATACCCACAAAACAAAACAGCAACAACACAGGAAATCGCTATCAAATGCATTTTGTAGAACGTAGAATAGCGGTAACAGCCACCAAATACGGTAAATATTGTGGGATAAACATTGATACAGCTGATATCTGGAAACCAGACAATTCGAAGTTAAATTTTCCTCAGCAGAGCAGATTTAGTTCAAAATTCTATTGTTCAAGTCGATTCTGTCCCCCTCATAAACAAGCCGTGACGTCATAATGATATAGGGTAATTCTCGGAGTGTGAATTTTCACGTGCAATCAGTCAGGCGTGAACGTGACAGTCTGACTTTTGACGAGTCTGTCAAATCACAGGCAGCCCAAGCTCTGTATTTGCACTGTGTGACTATTATTTCACAAAATTCTCAGATAAAGAAAATAAACTTACCTTAAGAGTTTGTTGTTGTCCTGTTGTTTCTCTGGGGTCTAGAAATGGCGGTTATGGGGCATTTCTCTCACTTTGGGTTTTTCTCTCTTCTCTGTCTTAAAGAAAGGAAAGGCTGCACACTCAAATTCAAACCACGAGGCACTTGAGGCCGATTTTTCGCACGAAAACCCATCCGATAGGCGTAATTTCCTCCGTCAGGTGAAAGGTAGATAGTTTTTCTTACCCCAGAAGTTTACAGACTTGAGAAATCATTATCCTAACTCTTCCAAATGAACTCATTTCTTTGAAAAAGCCCTCTTATTCTTCGTCAGAAACTACGTGTTTGCTGCTATTCGGTCATGACCGTGGCAAAATTCCTCTTTCCGGCAGAGGGACAGTCCATATATTGCCAGATACGTTACTGGGGGGTCTAACGTGCCGCCTATTGTACTGAGTAGCCAATCGCGTGGCTACAATTTCAAACTAGTTGACAACGCTTGACGTCGGCTAGTTCCCAAAGATCACGGGCTCAGAACTTATACATTATATACCTTATTTTGAAACTTGTCTACAAGTGAATCGGTTCTATGGTAAAGTGGTTTAGAGCGCGCGCCTCGAATCCAACGATTAGGAGTTCGATTCCACACAAGCCAGTAACGTTTAAAAAAACAATATTTTTCTCCTTTCTCCGGTTTATTTTATTTTTTCCTCTATTTTAAGCTTGATGGAAGGTAACATTCGCATTCCGACGCATTCTAGACCCGTATCATCTTCTCGATTGACCTTTCTAACTTCTCCAAGCCGACCCTTAAACGGCCAGCGTTTGAACTCTATAGTGGACATGCGTAAAATTTATACCAATTATAAACCGTATTCGTCCACAGTTGTGGGCGGCGGCTAGCGGGTGTGTGCAGAGGTTTCTTTCTCTCTCCCCCTCTCTTTTTCTTTCGTCTTGAGAGGAATCTGTCTAGCAGGGTATGATTTTTGAGCATTTTAGCGCGGTGATGCGAAATTTATGTACTGTTTAAAACACGAACAACAGACTTGATAAAACACGTGCTGTGAGTGTTTTAAACGGCTTCAAAAACGCTTTAAGAATGCAATGAAAGAAAGACGCACATCTCAAGGGAATAGTTACTTATTGAACCTTTGTATTCACAACGCCATGCAAAATATTCGAGTAATCACCGCCTGCAATTACGAACATCTCAAGGGAATGACATGAAGAAATTACCATACTATGTTGTTTGAAGCGGCGTTTCGCAATGCAAGAACAATCTGCACTTGAAGGATTTGGTGTCGTGGTTTACCTCGATAAAGTTCAAGACTTGGAAAGCGATGTGACTGACATGACGGCAGACTCTAAATTTTTGACTCCGGCACAAAATATGTAAGTTTAATGCACGTTTATATTATTTTACGGCTTTGAGTTTGGTTTAATAATTGGAACTAAACAGTGGCTCGGTAAACAAGTAATGGTAGTTGGATAATTTCATTTTAAAAATATTATCTGTGTATCTCTGTAGTCTGCTGATATTAGTAAATTTAGTGCAATTTTTTTTATCTAGGTACCTTATGTTCCGTGTACTTTTTGCTATCTTTGGGTCTTAATCAGTGAATTCTTAATTAGGATGAAACTTTATATAAAATTTCATGTTCATTAATATTCTTTATATAAAACGTTCATCCTAATTAGCAATTCAGTGAGAAAGCTGAAACATCAATAGAAATTCCATTGTCTCAATCATTAACCCCGTTTCCCTCTGGGACAGAATTCAAATCCCTCCGCGGGCCCTTTAGAATGATGAGATTTTATCAGGTATAAAGGAGCATGCACGTGACTGATTTGCTTCATCTGATTGGACAAAATGCTCATTAATTATTCATGAGTTTTTGAACTTTGTTTATCAAACTCATTAATAATTCATGAAGCAAAAACAAAGGAAATCGCCGACCGATAAGTGATCTGTAAATCTGATACAGATTTCGTCCTGATTTACATCAACTTTGGCTTCGATTTTCTCGGCCAAAATAAGTCGTATCGCCAAAATAACTGAAAACACAACTCTACATCTAGACGTTTGATAAGTAAGATAAAGAATTCGTGTCCGATCTTTATCCGATTTACAAACTCTCGCTTTCAGCTCGAGTTTGTAAATCGGATAAAGATCGGCCAACTCATTCTTTATCTATTACTTAAACACGATAAGATACATTCTGTATCCAAGCAGTCTGATGTAATTTACTTTTTATTACATGAAAACCATTTGCTGAGCATTTTCATTTCTAATTTTGAAGATCAGTACAATCGTCAAAATTTCTTTAAAAACCTCTCAAACCAATTGAAACAAAACAAATTTGCTCAATATTACGTATTTAAAAGTAATGTTTGTAAAATTTTAGGGACGTATGGGGTAAAAAAAAAGAAGAAAATCAGACTAAATACGTTTTTGTATGTGAAGTGATGTCCCACATGTATTGATGTAAATTATAATCGAAATCGGAATGGAGGGGGCTGTGCGGTGTTTGTTAAGAGTAAATGGCCCAGTAAGCGGCGAAAGGATCTGGAATCTGATTCATTGGAAATGGTGTGTGTGGAAATCTGTCCTGATAAGGCAAAGAATACTATTTTTGGGGTTATATACAAGCCACCAATTATGGACAATGATAAATTTATGACAAGCCTTAACCAACAAGTTCTTGCGAAATTGAGCGACGAAGCAAGCAAGGATATTATCATAATGGGTGATTTTAATGCTGATGTCATTGCTCCAAAACTTTGTAAATATGCAAGGAGCCTATTGCACTCAACTCGACTTCATGGCCTAAAACAGCTCATTAGCGAACCTACTCGAGTGACGGAACACACGAGGACAGCTATTGACCTTGTCTTTGTAAATAATTCACATCATATTGTTTCGCACGGAGTACAAGAATTTTCAGTAAGCGATCACTCTATTGTTTTCGCTGTCAAGAAAGCTGGAATTTGCAAGGCTCCTGCAGAAATTCGTGAAATAAGATCATTCAAGCGCTACAATAATAAACAGTTCTGCAAAGATGTGGCTGACATTCCCTGGAGTATTGTAGAGTCTTTTGATGATATAAATGATGCTGTTTCTGCTTGGAATAGTCTTTTTGTTGATGTTGCTAATCGACACGCCCCTATAAAAAAGTTGAGAATAAAGGGTGCACTCAAGCCTTGGATTACAAACGATCTTAAAGAGTTAATGGCCAAAAGGGATTATTTGTTTAAAGTTGCGAAAAGATCAGGTGCTCAACAGGAACAATGGGACAATTATCGTAAGTTGAAAAACTTTACCAACAGGAAGATAAAAGCGGGTGAGGCTTTGTATTATAAAAACCTAATTGAATCAGCTGTGGGCCCCAAAGAGATGTGGCAGTCGTTGAACTCAGTGCTTGGAGCAAAAAAAGACGGAGGATCTGTGTTTCAAGTGCAGGATGGCAAGCGTCTTTTGTTAGAACCTAAGGTCGTAGCCTCAAAGTTTAACAAGTTCTTTGCAACCATTGGAAGTAAAGTTGCAAGCAAGTTGCGCGCAGTAGCAAGGAACGCCTGGAAAAATCACGAGCCCAATTTACAAACGGATATTGAAAACCCCTGGGACTTACAGCAAGTTGGTTTTAAGGCTGTTCGTGAAATATTACATTCACTGAAAGTTAACAAGGCAGCAGGACTTGATAAAATACCGGCAAGATTGGTAAGAGATGCTGAGGTAGAGCTTGCTCCCTCGATAACCTATCTCATCAATAAATAAATCACGGATGGAACTGTCCCTGCCCTGTGGAAAGTTGCGCGTGTAACTCCTTTGTATAAGGCTGAGGAAAAGCTGTTTGTGGAAAACTATCGGCCCATTTCTGTGTTGCCGGTGTTGAGTAAAGTCATGGAGAGAGTGGTACACACACAAATGAATGCGTATTTGGATCGGTTGGGTTTTTTGTCGAGGCACCAGTACGGGTTTAGACGAGGACGCAGTACCGCCCAAGCTATAGGGCAACTAAATAACTGGGTACTTGAGGCCATGGATGGGGGAAAACTTACTGGTTTGTTATTTGTTGATATATCAAAAGCATTTGACTCTATAAACCATAGAGTGCTCCTAGGAAAGCTCGAACACATAGGACTGCAAGGAAAAACTCTGAGATGGTTTAAATCTTATCTCACTGGTAGACGACAAAGTGTGTGGATAAATGGGGAGATGTCGGAGACCCACCCAATTACCCTCGGTGTACCTCAGGGGAGTATTCTAGGTCCACTGCTATTTAATGTTCACATTAATAGTCTACCAACAGTTGTGAAGAAGAGTCGAATGGTTTTGTACGCAGATGATGCCGTTTTGGTTTTCGCTGCGTCAACACCCTTTGAACTTCAAGAGGCTTTTGGACGTGATTACAGCCTAATCTCGGACTGGTATACGGACAATAGATTGACCCTGAATGTTAAGAAGACCAAGATAATGCTGGCAGGTAGCAAAACAATGTTGTCAACTTTTGAGGATTTTGAGTTCGCTTCGGATGGTGGGCAAATAAATCGCGTTCATAATTTTAAATACCTTGGAGTAACATTGGATGAAAAGTGGAACTGGAAGAAACACATTAGTAACTTATTACGGAAACTAGGCCATCGGTTATCGGTATTTAACCGTATTTCGCACATGCTCGATAAGAGAACTCGCATGGCGTATTTTAATGGCCTTGTGCTCCCCCACTTAGATTATGCGGACGCGGTCTGGGGAGACCAGCCTGGTGTGAAATCAGAAATGGAACAGCTACAGGCATTCCAAAATCGGTTTGCTAAAAAGATTGAAGGAGGCAAGCTGTCGTCAGCTGAGGCCCTGGCATCGCTTAAATGGATCCCATTGGTCGGAAGGCGTTTTGGACATCGATGTGTTGCTGTTCAGAATGCAATCAAAGGGGATATTCTAGAACACTTTGATATTTTCAAAAATACTTTAAGTCAGTCGCATGGTCATAATACTAGGAACGGATATCTGCCGAGACTCCCCTAGCCCAGGACAGAATGGGGAAGGCGTGCTACGTACTTTAGAGCAACAAACGATTGGGCTTCCCTGCCAAATGAATTAAAAAAGCCCATGCCTAAGTTGATTTTTAAAAGAAATATAAATAAGTTTTTAATTAATCAGTATTTATGCTAGTTTTATCTTTTTATGATCGTTCTTTCTTATTAATATTTTAATCTATTTTTACCGTTCTATGTCCATTTTGTCTTTTTAATTTTAACTTTATGTTATAGAGGACCCTCCTGAAAATCACTTTTGCATAAGTGACGGAGGCCTCCTCTCAAAAGATTTATTATTATTATATTATTATTATTATTATATCCCCACTGAAGGAATTTGAGATCATTTTTACGATTTTACTATCAGCCGGTATACCACTGACTATCAGCATGTAGTAGAGACGAGTGCTATACGCGTGATTTATAGGCACAGTGATATTTTGAAAGTTCTGACAATTGCCCGAACCTTTAGGCAAGTGCAATTTGAGAACTTTCAAAATACGATTCAGTTCTTGCGATTTTTTGTTTATAATAAGAAAATATTTGTTGAGAGCATGCAACTGTGCTCTCAATAAACTTTCATGCACTCGTTATTGACCAATCAGAATCCATATATTTTGTTGAGTATATTATCAACAAGAGGCTAGCACTGCCAATCAAACTCTGGCAATAGATATCGTTAGAAGGCAGCTTTGCCGAAATGTTGGAGAAAATAATAAAACGGCAAACATTTTCTACATATACGTAATTGTCATGATGCACTAGTTGGGTTTCCTGTGTCCTCCGGTGGTTTAGCTCAGACGGTAAAGCCATATTCTCGTCCGATCACCCAGGCGCTTGAAGAGTGCGAGATCTTTCGTTCTCAAGCATGTTAAGGCCTGGTTCATTTAACGGAAAATAGATGTACGTTAAAAAATGTTTTCTGACAGAAATAACACTTTAAACAAAATCTAATTACACAATAATACTAATATCAACTTCCTTAAATTTGTTAAGTGGGTGGTTGTCGTATCACGTGATCGATGACGTCATAATTATATAAAATCGTTTAAGTGAAATGCGGCTACGACGATAACATATGAATATAAAGTAACCCTGCTAAAACATTACTCCTCCCGCAGTGTTTCACATTACGCTTAGAAAACATGACTATCATGTAAAGATAAGGAGATATTAAGGGTACAAAAAGTCACGTGACCTATTTTGCATATGTTCGCCTTAATTACTCGTTAACGAAACATTGTAGTCATCTTTTCTAAGTTGATTTAGGTAAAAGGCTTCAACCTTAACTAAACATATCCACTCATCATCCAAGCTGTTTTAAACTCGGAGCCGCGTTTTTGATTTACTGATTTCGTGTTCTAAGTCACGTGACAGACCACGTGACACGTTTTACTACACACAAACCACTTAAGGTAGTCAAGAATAGCGATACCTATTATCGTGAGAAACTTGACTTACTTACCATACTCGGCTGTGCTGAAATAAGGAAAACAGTTTTTACCCGAAATTTGATCCCTGAACCAGGCCTTAACATGCTTGAGTTGTGCCGAAGTCAGAACACTTAGAAAAACAATCGAGAAATAAAGCAGTAAACCAAGAGCTTCTCAATAATCCGGCTAAAGGAGGCGAGGAGTAAGAGGACATGCTCAGAAGCTCGGCTCAATCCCGGTTTCTGGGAAACTACCCACTCCCCCCTGCCATTAAAGGATAGGGTGAAGTCGGGTAGGGGTGGGGGTTTCTCAGAAACCGTGATTGATCCAAAAGCGCTCGCACTTTGTTGTTCGATCCTTTTTCTAGCCATATGTTGTAGTCATTTCAGGAAAGACCAAAGGAAGATTTATGTAAAAAGCTGATTTGAAGAGTAGTTGATATTCTTCATTTAAAGCGAATTCCCCGTCGACTGCTTTCCCCATCTTAGATCGACCGTACAGATAACCGCGAGTGTCCCGAGCGGTGTCGAATCTCGTTGGTTGACCCTGTCACGTGTTGACCCTGTCACGTGTTGAGCCAACTCGAAATACAAAGAATAATAAACACTTGTAAATTTGACTCGGGTGGCCAAATGCCTGGTCCGAGTAATAAATATATCAGATTTGGTGTGGAAAAGGTTATCCCCCATAAAACGTGACGGGTATATTGTTCTCTGTTGCGTGCGCAACACTACAGTTGCATTGTGTCATTTCTCGTGTTGGTTTTTGTATTGTCGTACAATTAGAAAACAGAGTGAGCTTAATACAATCGCATAGTCAAAACAAGTTCTTTGATTAATTATTTTTCTTGCCATGTCTTGCGCAGACATTTCAGGTAGTGGTGAATAATGAACTTGAATTTTTCATCGGAAAACTGAAAGGCAGCGATGTTGCTTGTTAGGATTCAAACTATTCCGGCTCTCCAAGTCCATGTTTGCCACTGCTTTCTCAAAGTACAGGTCCTCTTTTTCTCTCTCAGAGTATGAGACAGTCTTAATCTTTGCTTGAATCTTTACCGTCCACAACAAGATTTTGTCAGAATTAAATTTTCCCACAGCATTGGCGCTGGTATAGAGCTTCTCAACAAAACTTAACAAGTCCATCTTTCAACTAAGTGAATTGAAGTTCACCCTATCACAATTTTATACCCTACTTTCAAGATTGATGGTATTGCACCCCATGGTGCAATCTAAAATAGATCTTAAAATAGATCAGAATGGGAGGTAATCGCAAGCGGTGATTTCATGACCGTAATTATAATACGAGTCATTTATTTGCCGGCCGCGCGTTAAAAATGAAACTGCTTATTCATGGTGAATTAACATACCGTATGTTTACCCTCCCTAATCTTTCTTAATCCCCTTCCAACAATAAACCATTCAAACCATTAGCGATCCGATTTCGTCGATCGCTTTAGAGCGGATATGAGGGGGAGGGGTGGTTGGGAAAATACAGGCTATGATGTCATCGGGGGTATTGCAAGAGAACAATAAGGCGCCGGAGAGAACAATAGATATACCAAATATACCGGGCGTGACGAATCCTCGGGGGGAACAATAGGCCGGAAATGGCGTCGCATGAGGACAATAGATATTCCAGCGAGAGCAATAGATATTCCTTGCGTAGAACCCCCACTTTTAAACTACTTATTCAAAATTCGATACTTTAAACTAGTTTAGGGGAAAAACTATTTTTAAACCGGTCAGTCCGACACTTGAAAAGAGAGAAGTGGCTGGAGTTACGCAACGCACGGCCATGCGAATTGGCCCTGGTCAGCGGCAGCAGATAATTGAGGCGCGAGGATGGATTTGCAACTTTGACAAAGGTCTTACTGCAGAGCGCGTTACGTCGGACGTCCAAACGAGGAAGAGCCGAAGCTTCCAAGGCAGCTGAATAGGAAAGATTAGGATATAAAATACGTAAAGCCCGCCTCTAAATGTTCTGCAGCTTATCCGAAAGGTAGTGCGGAATACTGGTACTCCAGTCGGGGCAGCAGTATTCAATTATAGATCAGATAAGAGAAATATAAATGGTAATAAGGTCGCAGGGCGGTACACCAGAGTTACGCAAGACGCGAGCAAATCGCAGGGCGATAACAGTGCCGCCATGTTTAGAATAATCTACGATGGCAAACTTCACCGGATGACTTCTAAGCGTACGCTGCACCAGGCGAGGAAACAGGCACAGATAAGTCTCCTGTATATCTGCGAGTTCCATCAGGATTATATTACACAGGAGTGTTCCTGTGCCCTTGTATTGGCCCCTAACACAGTAGATGGTGTCTATTTATAGCGTAGCCGCGAAGTTCTGGTGTGCGTTTACGTTGTCTTTTGTTCTCTTGCGCTTCAGTATTTTTTAGCAGTTTGAACCGTGTTAATAGACCATTTTCTCAGGTATGCGCACGCAATATTGGCCCGCCAAATCGCTTTTTGAACAATAGCCGCCAATTTTTGAACAATAGCCGATAATTTGAATAACAAAGGCTGACGCATCAGAACGAGTAACAAAAGCTAACAAAACTCACGGCCCGCCAAGAAATACTTCATGTAGGCAGCTTGGATTTAGTATTGGTTGAAATAATAGGGAGGGTTATAGGAAACCACTACGTGATTGCCCACGTGAAGTATTTACCGGCCCGTCAAGCCTGTTGCGTGCGCATACTTGAGAAAATGGTCTAATAGAATTTTTCAGTGCATCCTGATTGGTTAAAAGTGACGGCCTTTGTTTCTTCTCGCGGTTAACTCTATGCTAAAAATAAGTCTACAGTGTTGTGTGACAATATAACGTGGGAAGAGGAACACTCCTCTGTATTAGCCTGCTTGCCGGCGCTTCTGTATTTTTTTTCGGTCGTTTCTTTTCGGATTGGGTCACCTGTGGCCCCATTTTGACCGCGTGCCACAGGTGACCCAATCCGAAAAGAAACGACCGAAAAAAAATACAGAAGAGCCGGCAAGCAGGCTACCTCTGTATTTAAATATACCTCTGGTTCCACTAAAATATAGAGGAGCTCTGTAAAAGAGCGTCTGACCGCTATTAGGTCCCAGTCACACAAAAAAACAAATTTTATTAAATAGAGCTTGAGCTACCTGTGATATATCCATGAGTAGAACTGAATATCAGTATGCCAGGCCAAACTGAACAATGTTGGATTTCACGCTCGATCCAATGGATCGCGTTTGTCCAACATATTTTGTTTGATCAAATGTTGGATAAAGTTGATTTTGGTCAAACATTTCATCCAGTAATTCTGTTCGACTAATATGCCGTGTGTTGCAAGGGTGTACCGCTGCCCAGGACGTACTTTGAAACTCATACCTGTACCAGACAAAGATTGTTTTTTGCGAACCTATTCCAGAATATGGTAAAACTGAGTTACCCTATTTCATACTAAATACGGTAACACGAAAACTCCCTTCCAAGTTCTGGAAAATTGATAACCCTATTCAATAACCCTATACCCATAACCCAAATCCTAACCCAAATGGGACAGATGTAGCCCCCCTCCCCCCAAATAGTCTGTGTGTCATGCCAGTCTCTTATTATTCAGATTATCTAAAAATAGCCCAACTTATGAAAACGCTATAAAGGAGATATGGACGCTTCTGAATCAGTATAGCTCCGGAATTCGAAACTGTTCAAACTTATGTAACAAGTGCAAGCTTATTTAACAACCTACACATTTTAAAAAGAAATTAGTTTTCCATTGTACCCCATGGTCATCATGATAATTTCTCGACTTTTGAATGCACGTGCGTATCCGTTTGTCAGCCCTGGCCTGCTCTCGTGTACTTCTGTTTGAAAAATCATATCTCCACATTTTTCAGCGATAGTATTTGGTGCATTATTCTTATGAAAAGCTTTTTTATATCTGGTGCGGTTTTTAGAAAACCTGAAATTTGTCACGTGATTTTGAGGTTTTTTGACTCTTTTCAAAGAAATATTCACAACTGTTTTTGCTAGCATAATTTTATTTGGAATGAAGATTTAGTAAACATTTGGGAATACTTTTAATCTGTTTGGATTCTAGGTACGGTCGTTTCAATTTTGTCAACGTCAGTACAGGCCAAATGTTTTGTACCTATCAGCAGCTTCCCCGAGGGGTCGACCCCCCGGTTAACCACGGAGATATGTGGGAGAATACAGGAGGATTTGGGGGATTTGTTCCTTAAAGATACTATGAAGTTCAGTGAAGTGTTAATAACGTTCCATTTTCTGTTGAAAATAGAGTGTTCAATGTTATAGAAATAACGTTAGTAACGAGATTCAGTAGTCAATTCAGCTCCATCGATCTCATTTCGTGCAAAATGCGGATGGGGGATTGTAGGTCGTGGAAGACCTAACCAGGGTACTTTGAAAGTGACGATTCCCCTACCCCTGCGGGGAATTGTCAAGATTGTTTCCGTCTTTTTACAATCCCCCTGGTCAGTCCGGGGGTCGAACCCTCGGGGAAGCCGCTGAAGGTGCATTTCGTCCACTTCCGTCCAAGGGAGTTTGGTAAAATTTGCACTAGTGCTGTTTGTTCAAAAGGCGTCGGAGTTTAAATCGAGACACCTTAAAACTAGTATATAACCTCTAGTAATTTAGTAATAGTAATTTGTGTCGACTGTCACAAATTTTTTGTTCGTGACAGGGGTCGCACGTAACGTTAGCCGTCGCCCCACAGCTATAAACGGCTGCTTACCGCAGCCACATCTACGATCATCATTGTACCGGCCACGGTCAGATCCAAACGATAATGGTGTTTAGTATCAGGGGTGGATCCAGGGTTTGGACTGAGTAGTTTACTCTGACAGGAATCGGTTAGGAATCGGCAGAAATGACTCATTTTTGTTTGACTTTTCTTTAATAATTAGAGGTTTGAAAAAAGTTGAGTAGTTTACGGAAATCACATAAACTACCCTGGATCCACCCCTGAGTATATACAACACGGGAACCTACACAGATCATGTAATTTGATTGGCTCGCTATCTCGGAATAATGAGCAATAGCCACCTACAAAACTCGGGATAATTTTGAAACAAAATGGCAGGCGTGAAATTCACGTTTCGCGATTGTTTCCGATGGTGATGCGGAAATTTTAGAAATTCAACAAAATGCAGTGCCCAAAAGCAGTTCCGTGTTGTATATACTAAAACAATTATTTGCCTCGGGCTCATCAGTCTCGTCTCGGGGAATATTCACCAATATCGAATTCGCCTTCGACGAATAATTGTTAAATATCAAAGCAGATATTTTCTCGCATTTTTTCATAAACACCGTAAACGGTGGCAGACATTTTTTAGAAAAGAAACCCCAACAGCCTGTTCGCAGGCACACCGCGGCAAAACATTACGCGCATGCGTATTTGCTATTTCTTGTCGGCGCGCGGCCGCCCCCAGTTTCCCGCGAAAACTGAAATGGAACAACAGGCACATACCCGTGATTTTAAAATTATCCATTTGTGAACTATTTTGTCAAAAAATAAGAAATCTACTTAAAAGCTAAGCCTAAGACTTTAACAAGTCTTGACAGGTTGAAAATTTCTTAATTTGTAATTCACTGTGAGTTTACTAAGTTGGTCCTACTATAACTATACTATATACACCATAGAACTATACACCCCACTATACAGCACTATATATACAGCCCTATACAGGCCTATACAGGCCTATACAGGCCTATACAGGCCTATACAGCACTCTACAACCTATACACCCCAATACACCCCAATACACCCCTGTACAGACCTATACAGGCCTATACATCACTATACAGCCCTATACAGCCCTAAACAGGCCTATACACCCCTATACAGCCCTATACAGGCCTATACAGCACTTTACAGCACTATACAGGCCTATACAGCCCTATACAGCCCTATACAGCCCTATACAGGCTACTCAGGGGCGTTAAGGCATGGGTCTCCAATATGGCCGCCGCAAATCAAGAGGGGGTGGTCTATCTCTTTGTGCTTATTAGATATAGTCTTGACACTTTGACATATTTGATAAAGTCACAACCTTAACACATTTTTGTAACAGTCTCCATGGAAACGTGTAATGTGACCTTTGAACTTTAATTTTAAGGAAAATTGGGAAAAGCCTCCTGGAGGTCGGTAAAAGTTGTTGATATAGTAGATATTTTCATGTAAATGAATCAAGGTTAGGACACACTTCGGTGCTCCAATTTGAAAAGTTGGTTATTATTGGAATAATTCGTTAATTCGGTGGAAACTTGAGGATATCAAATGTCACACTTGCCTTAAATTGCCTTCCCCTTAAAATAACCAACTTTTCAAATTGGAACAGCAACGTGTGCATTAACCTTGATTCACTTGCATGAAAATATCCAATATATTAACAACTTTTACCGACCTCCAGGAGGCTTTTCCCTATTTTCCTTAAAATTAGAGTTCAAAGGTCACATTACACGTTTCCATGGAAACTGTCACACAAATGTATTAAGGTTGTGACTTTATCGAATCTGTAAAAGTGCCGAGACTATATCTAACAAGCACGAAGAGATAGACCACCCCCTCTTGATTTGCAGCGGCCATATTGCAATAGTTTGAGACCCATGCCTTAATGCCCCTGAGTAATACAGGCCTATAAAGTCCTATACAGCACTATACCGCAGTATACAGGCCTATACTGCCCTATACACCCCTATACTGCCCTATACAGCCCTATACACACCTATACAGCCGTATACGCCCCTATACAGCACTATACAGCACTATACAGCCCTATACAGCCCTATACAGCCCTATACACACCTATACAGGCGTATACAGCCCTATACAGGCGTATACAGCCCTATACAGGCCTATACAGCACTATACAGGCCTATACAGCACTATACAGCCCGGGCCTATACACCACTATACACCCCTATACAGGCCTATATACCGCTAAACAGGCCTATACAGCACCATACAGCCCTATACGCCCCTATACAGCACTATACTGCCCGATACAGTCCTATACACCCCTATACAGCCCTATACACCCCTATGCATCACTACACACCCCTATACAGCACTATGTAGGTGACAAGGTCACAGAACGTTATAATTAAATAATAAAGCATTTAGTTATGTTCTAGAACTTAGGGATGCATAGGAATATAGTTCCTGTAGGTGTGGTTTCCTGAGGTCAAAGGGTGTGCCTATTGCTAGTTCCCTTTAACTAATTAGATTATCAACACTGATAATGAGATAAAGCCCCGGAAATCCCGAACTTAAGTTAGGCGAGGTTAACCATGATGTAAGGGTTAACGAATTGTATTTACTATAAAGCTCTAAATTAAACGGGAACGAGAATATGCACGGGGGACGTTGCTGAACTTGCTGAGAAGTTGGCCGAACTCCAGGCCAAGTTAGAGGAGGTCACTCAGGCCGCAGCTGATGCTGCAGCTGGCTCCAACATCCAGCCAGTCATCAAAGTCAATGTGCCAAGAGAGAGGAAGCTCCGAAAGTACGGAGGTGGCAAAGATGATAAACTCATGGAAGACTGGGTGGAAGATGCTAAGCGGGCAGTGAAAGCTCAGAAGCTGGTGGGCACTGATGCAGTGGACTTCCTGTACCACAACCTAGAGGGTGCATCCCGGGATGAGGTGAGATTGAGGCTGGCAGAGGAATGGAGCACCCCTGAGGCTTTGTATGGCATCCTACGGGACACATTTGGTGAGAAACTCACCCGAACGCAGCTACTGCAGAGGTTCTTCGGAAGGCGACAGAGAGACCGATAGGCAGTCCAAGATTACTCCCACGCTCTGATGTCCTTGCTGGAGCAGGTCCTCAAGGTACATCCGTATTGCATCCAAGACCGAGACAAGGTCCTCCGGGACAATTTCATCGAAAACATGCGCGATGGACAGCTGAGGCGGGACCTGAGAAGGTTGACAAGGGAACATCCGTCGAAGACCTTTCATGACATCCGAGATGAGGCAAAGAGGAGGAGGAGCGACCCCCATCCAGACAAGGCCTGTCCTGTGGGGTTGATGCGGTAGAAGGCTCTGTTGAATGCCAACAGGCTACTGGCTTCTCAGTCGGGAAGGCAATACAGGACCTGGTTTCTGGCCAGAAGCTGCTAACCGAGAGCATCCAACAGCAACAGAAGCTCCTGGCGGAACAGCAGAGTGCATTAGCCATGTTGTCCAAACAGATGCAGACCCGGATGGGTCCAAGGAGATGCTATTACTGCAATGAACCTGGGCACATTCAGCCGAAGTGCCCTAAGCTACAGAAGGACAGGCAGAACAACTCAGACGCATCCTCGTGATCAAGGACACTCCGGCCACTACTGGAATGGGGAAGAGGGTGCCTGGTCTTATCGGGACAAATGTTCTTGGCCAGGTGCCCAAATATAAGGAAATCTTAAAAGATACACCAAAGGAGAATGCAAAAGAAAGAACTGGATTCGTAAAGGTGCCTGGCACAGATCAGGTCTGGGTCCCACCTTATACTGAATCTGATATTGTATCCGGGTCTGCATTTGTTTGGACAACATGGCTAATGCACTCTGCTGTTCCGCCAGGAGCTTCTGTTGCTGTTGGATGCTCTCGGTTAGCAGCTTCTGGCCAGAAACCAGGTCCTGTATTGCCTTCCCGACTGAGAAGCCAGTAGCCTGTTGGCATTCAACAGAGCCTTCTACCGCATCAACCCCACGGGACAGGCCTTGTCTGGATGGGGGTCGCTCCTCCTCCATACATCTCTTTGCCTCATCTCGGATGTCATGAAAAGTCTTCGACGGATGTTCCCTTGTCAACCTTCTCAGGTCCCGCCTCAGCTGTCCATCGCGCATGTTTTCGATGAAATTGTCCCGGAGGACCTTGTCTCGGTCTTGGATGCAATCCGGATGCTCAGGGGCGTTAAGGCATGGGTCTCCAATATGGCCGCCGCAAATCAAGAGGGGGTGCTCTATCTCTTTGTGCTTGTGAGATCTAATCTTGACACTTTGACAAATTTGATAAAGTCACAACCTTAACACATTTTTGTGACAGTTTCCATGGAAATGTGTAATGTGACCTTTGAACTTTAATTTTAAGAAAAATTGGGAAAAGCCTCCTGGAGGTCGGTAAAAGTTGTTGATATAGTAGATATTTTCATGCAAATGAATCAAGGTTAGTGCACACTTCGGTGCTCCAATTTGAAAAGTTGGTTATTATTGGAATGTTTGTTAATTCGGTGGAAAGTTGAGGATATAAAATTTCATATTTGCCTTAAATTGCCTTCCCCTTAAAATAACCAACTTTTCAAATTGGAGCAGGAACGTGTGCACTAACCTTGATTCACTTGCATGAAAATACCCACTATATTAACAACTTTTACCGACCTCCAGGAGGCTTTCCCAATTTTTCTTATAATTAGAGTTCAAAGGTCACAACACGTTTCCATGGAAACTGCCACAACAAAGTATTAAGGTTGTGACTTTATGGAATCTGTAAAAGTGCCGGGACTATATCTAACAAGCACGAAGAGATAGACCACCCCCTCTTGATTTGCGGCGGCCATATTGAAATAGTTTGAGACCCATACCTTAATGCCCCTGAGTGTACCTTGAGGACCTGCTCCAGCAAGGACATCAGAGCGTGGGAGTAATCTTGGACTGCCTCTCGGTCTCTCTGTCGCCTTCCGAAGAACCTCTGCAGTAGCTGCGTTCGGGTGAGTTTCTCACCAAATGTGTCCCGTAGGATGCCATACAAAGCCTCAGGGGTGCTCCATTCCTCTGCCAGCCTCAATCTCACCTCATCCCGGGCTGCACCCTCTAGGTTGTGGTACAGGAAGTCCACTGCATCAGTGCCCACCAGCTTCTGAGCTTTCACTGCCCGCTTAGCATCTTCCACCCAGTCCTCCATGAGTTTATCATCTTTGCCACCTCCGTACTTTCGGAGCTTCCTCTCCCTTGGCACATTGACTTTGATAATGGCTGGATGTTGGAGCCAGCTGCAGCATCAGCTGCGGCCTGAGTGACTTCCTCTAACTTGGCCTGGAGTTCGGCCAACTTCTCAGCAAGTTCAGCAACGTCCCCCATGCTTATTCTCGTTCCCGATTAATTTAGAGCTTTACTGAGTAAATACAATTCGTTAACCCTTGCAATCCCCACTTCTGACACCAAAATATAACCATGGCGGCAAGGCGCTCGCAGGTTTAAACATTGATTGCAAGAGTTGGTGACTAAATATTTGTTAAAGCAAATAACCAAACTAAAAGCTTACATGAAATACTGCATTTTCTAAGTTGTGATTCAAGCAAAAAAATAAATGAGCCAACTAAAATAGAATTACAAACGGGCATTTACACGGATATAAAACGGGAACGAGTATATAGCATCATTAGCAGAGAGTTATTTAGTCTTCACTACAATCTATCCATGAGCACTTGGTTTGATTGCTCAATCCTTACTGAAAATCTTAGATTGTGTGGTCTAATTTATACCACAAAATTACCAAAAAGAATCCTGTTTGACAATTCTAAAATTCCTTCTACATCATGGTTAACCTCGCCTAACTTAAGTTCGGGATTTCCGGGGCTTTATCTCCTTATCAGTGTTGATAATCTAATTAGTTAAAGGGAACTAGCAATAGGCACTCCCTTTGACCTCAGGAAACCACACCTACAGGAACTATATTCCTATGCATCCCTAAGTTCTAGAACATAACTAAATGCTTTATTATTTAATTATAACGTTCTGTGACCTTGTCACCTACATAGTGCTCATTATAGGGATGTGTAGGGGTGTATAGGGCAGTATAGGCCTGTATAAGGGTGTATAGGCCTGTATAGTGCTGTATTAAGGGCTGTAAATGGAGGGCTTTATGGGCTGTATAGGCCGGTATAGGGCTGTATAGGGCTGTATAGGGCTGTATAGGGCTGTATAGGGCTGTATAGGCCTGTATAGGGCTGTATAGGGCATATTAGTGCCGTGTAGGGCTGTGTATGGGGCTGTATAGGTGTGTATAGTGCTGTATAGGGGTGTATAGGCCTGTATAGAGCTGTATGGGGCTGTATAGTGCTGTATATAGGCCTGTATGGCCCTGTATGGGGATGTATGGGGCTGTATGGGGCTGTATAGTGCTGTAGAGGGCTGTATAGTGCTGTAGAGGGCTGTATAGTGCCGTATAGGGCTGTATGCAGGGGCTGTATAGCCCTGTATTAGCCTGTATAGGGGTGTATAGGGCTGTATAGGGCTGTATAGGGGCATATAGGGCTGCATAAGGGTGTATTGGGGTTTATAGTGGTGTATTGGGGTGTATAGGGCTGTAGAGTGCTGTATAGGCCTGTATAGGCCTGTATAGGGGTGTTTAGGGCTGTATATGGCTGTATAGCCGGCTGTAAAGGGGCGCATAGTGCTGTATAGGGGTGTATAGGGCTGTAGAGTGCTGTATAGGCCTGTATAGTGCTGTATAGGCCTGTATAGGCCTGTACAGGGGTGTATAGTGCTGTATAGGCCTGTATAGGCCTGTACAGGGGTGTATAGTGGTGTATAGGGCTGTATTAAGGCCTGTACTGGGGTGTATATTGCTGTATTGGGGTGTATAGTGATGTACAGGGGTATATAGTGGTGTATTGGGGTGTATAGGGTTGTAGAGTGCTGTATAGGGCTGCATGTATAGGCCTGTATAGGGCTGTATGGACCTGTACAGGGGTGTATAGTGCTGTTTTGGGGTGTATAGTGTTGTATTGGGGTGTATATAGGCCTGTATAGGGGTGTATAGGGGTGTATAGGGGTGTATATAAGGGCTGTATAGGGGGTGTATAGGCCTGTATAGGCCTGTACAGGGGTGTATAGTGGTTTATTGGGGTGTATAGGATTGTAGAGTGCTGTATAGGGCTGTATAGGCCTGTATAGTGCTGTATAGGCCTGTATAGGGCTGTGTAGGCCTGTACATGGGTGTATAGTGCTGTATTGGGGTGTATAGTGTTGTATTGGGTGTATAGGCTGTATAGGCCTGTATAGTGCTGTATAGGGCTGTATAGTGGTGTATAGGCCTGTATAGGCCTGTATAGGGCTGTATATATAGTGCTGTATTAAGTGGGGTGTATAGTTCTATGGTGTATATAGTATAGTTATAGTAGGACCACCCCTCCCCCAATACTATATATGGTACGTTACATGAAGTACCTAGGTGCCCTGCGAACCACACCGAAAACGGGTCCCCATTCTTATTTTGGGCTTCCTGTGGTCTGCAACGTATTGCAAAATGGCTACCGTCCATCGTGTTCTTATTACCGGTGCATCAGGTCTGTTAGGAAGAGCTTTAATGAAACAGTTTTCCAACTCAAACGCGTGGCAAGTACTTGGTCTAGCACACAGTCGTGTATCAGGCAACCTAAAGAAAGTTAACCTACTGGATTTCGACGAAACGAAACGCATTGTGGAGAATTTCAAACCGCATCTGCTCATCCATTCTGCCGCAGAAAGACGCCCAGATGTAGTCGAAAATGACCAGGTTGCTACTAGAAAACTAAATGTCGAGACCGTCGAATTCTTAGCACAGTTAATTGAGAGCTTTAACCAGGGTTTAGAGAGTCCTCGACACTTTTTGCTGTATGTAAGTACCGATTATGTGTTTGATGGTACCAAGGCACCGTACAAGCCGGATGACGCCCCGAACCCCCTTAATAAGTATGGGAAGAGCAAGCTGGAGGGAGAGATGGCAGTGAAGCGATTCCACCCTAATGGTTTGATTCTGAGAGTTCCTGTCTTGTATGGTGATGTGGAAACGCTGCAGGAGAGTGCCGTAACAGGTGCATAGCAGAAGTACAGACTTATATAATTATTATGTGTGCTTTCAGGGGAGGTGGAGGTGAGCACGCCGCGGGCACAAATGAACGTAAAAAGGCCGGGGTTTCTATATTTTAAAAAGTGTTCGGCGTAGATAAATGAATTTTGGTAGGTGTATAAATGAGTGCCAACAAAACATAACCTGATAGGTTAAGCTAATGTAGCCATCATTATGACGTCACAACGACGTCATTTGTCCATTTCTAATAGGTTTCCTATAAATTTTTATTACCTCTAAAAACGTTTTATTATACCTTTTTAAAATCCCCTTTTCATGAGAATGAAGGAATCGAAAACCCGTTCTCGATTGGTAGAGGTAAACAAAAGTTATTCAATTTTAAATTTTGGTAATTTTCCCGCCAAAAATTGGCGGAAAATAAATAACATAAAACCATTTATGAAAATATCGCTTGTTTTAACTTTTAGAGTTCAAAATATTGGTACATCATATTTTGCACAATAATACAACTCTTTATTGATAACAACGTGTTCTTTTTAGAATTTTGATTTTTTGAGTATAACAGCTTAGAATTGAAGCCTTATTTTTCGTATACGTCATTATGACGTCATTAATATATTTGGATGTCCTCAGAAAATAGCCAGTTCAGATTTTGTTGAATTTTATCGACGGAACACCTTTGTCTAACACTCAGAAGTCATAGTATTTCCTTTAGTGATATTTTTACAGTAGGCAGTCTGATTTATGCTTGAAGCCTGACGTCACTGATAATGACGTCATAGAAATAGTGAATCATCCATAACTCTGGATATATTTATCGTAGAGAGTTCAATTTTTTGCTGAATGAATATATTTCAAGAAGCCGTTTTGATCACATAATCTGTTTGCAACGTGTTTTAAAGGTTATATTTCACCAAAAAAGGAGACATCCCTTATGACGTCACAACAACGGCAGAATACATAAACAATTGTCCCAAAATATGAAGTTTCACTTTGTTACCAATCTGTCAAAATTTCTTCAAATTTAGAGTAGTCGTAAAGAAATGCTGTTAATTTTATTTTTTTGTGTGCACTCAACCTCGGCCTTTTTACGGTCTTTTGTGCCCGGCGTGGAGTCTCCCAATGTAAAGGCCCAGTCAAACAGTGTCAACATCAGTACTTGTAACCTTAATTCGTTAAAACCCAACTTTGAAACCGTGTTTGACCGGGACTTTCAACATTGTTGAAAGAATGTTGAAGTGAGTTTGACTTTGTTGAAAGTTTTATTCAACATCTTCTTCTTCTTCCTAAGTACAAGCTCTCCCTCTCTTCGAGGCTTACATGTATATGCTTGGTGCACAGTCAGCGGTGCGCTAATATATTAATTAGTTCAACAGCAACATCTGTTCAACATTTTAATTAGCTTTTATTGTTATCAGAAATATTGAACGATATCAACATGACTGTGTTGAATATCTGCATGTGCACTTATGGCAGCAGGGTGGAAAAGAGCAATCTGGTTCTAATTCCAAGGTCTCACAACTTATATAATTAGTTACTTATTTACTAAACAGTGTTGAAGCAATAATTATTATTGTTCTTAAAATCACATATTAACCAAAACCACCATATTTATCAGCCTGACAAATGATAATGGATACTTGTCACGACAGAAACCAATAATAGTGTTGATTTGCACCAGCATAGAGGTGAAACACTGGATATTATTAACTAAAACTGATAAGAATATAATATATGCTATAACCTCTGTGGGTAGTAAGGTGCAGCTTTGGACATTAGCTCTTTGTTGTTGTAAAAGTGGACTTCTTTCTATAGTTGCTAACTACATGTAGCTGTCAAGTAGTTAAAAATCTTTGACATTATTCCCAATGGATTTATCCCAGGTTGAGGTTCTTGTAAGATCTCGGCAAGATCTCATGGCATGATCTTGCCAAGATCATGACAAGATCTCATGTAAAGACTTGCAAGATCTTGTGGAAAGTCATTAAGGATCCTGCAAGATTTTGCACATACCAAGATCTTGACAAGATCATCCATGATCTTACAGGATTCAGTAAGGTCTTGTACACAATTTCAGCATCATTTTTTGCAAAGTCTTGCCAAGATCAGCTACCAAGAACATGCCAAGGATCCTGGATCAACCCTTGTATAATTGGAGTAAATCAAGCGCTGAATAATGTATTGTGGGGGTAAACCCAGATAGGGGTAATTAGAATGGTCCCTCAAATAATCGTGAGTCTCGGCAAAATTCAAGCAAGTCTCGAAATCTCAGTGTTTCAAAAAAGAGTCTCGGATTTTGAAACAAGGGTCTCAGCGAGTCTCGGATTTGACCATTCTACAATGTATACCCCTTAGAGAAGTAAGTCTCGGGCTTGGATTTTGAAACAAGGGTCTCGGCGAGTCTTGGATTTGACCATTCTATACACCTCCAGATGGATGACATCAAGCCTATCTAGAATTTTCCAAATCTGTACACTACATATGTTCTTTGTTCTGCAGTTCTTCTGAATGCCATCAAGGAGATACAAAAACCAGCTGAAATTGATGACTACCGGATCCGCTACCCAACTCTTGTTGACGATGTAGCTGGGGTTTGCTCCTTTATTGCCGAGAGAAAGATTGAAGATCCCACATTAAGTGGAGTCTTCCACTGGAGTGGAGAACAACAAATGACCAAGTATGCCATGACCTGCCAAATGGCAGAGCTGTTTGGTCTGTCAATTACTCACTTGAAGGGAAACAAAAATCCTCCAACTGGTCCCACAAACAGGCCATATAACACTGCTCTATACTGTGGAAGACTGGAAGAAATGTTAGGCAAAAGGAAACAAGATTATAAGACACCCTTCAATGAAGGCATCCAGATTTATAGAAAAACGTTTGCATAACTTTGTCAATTTTTTATTACGAAGTCAAGAAATGGAAAGCAAAGGAAAATGCACAGACTGTCCAACTGATGAAAAAATATTGGTAACCTAAGCTCTGTAAAGGCAATGTTTAATAGTATCTGTATGGGATTTTTTTAGTCTTCCATCTCAAATAAAAATAGGTCTGTGTTTATATATTCCTTACTTGAGAAAGAAAATGAAAAAGTCACCGGAGCAATAAACTGTGATCCAATTCATTCGTGCTCCAATCCGATCCAGATTTTCCAAGGCGTTCGAGTCTGTGGCTCAGTGAAATTGAACCTTTAAATATTTGGACTTAAAAATTTGAATAAATTATAAGACTTTAGTTTCAACTCATTAAACCCACCAAACCAAGATAATTGCTTATTCTGATGTTGTCCATTTATTCAGTTTTTGGAATGACTAACTTATCACCCCAAAGCTGCAATATTTTTTTATGGCAAATAAGGGACTTGCATGTCTACATGTTGCCACTGAAACTAAATACGTTAACTTGAATAAACAGCTGCTTTTTGGATGATCTTACAGGATCGTGTAAGATCTTGTACAAGATCTCTGCATGATCTTGTGCATAATCTTGCCAAGATCTACCAAGAACATGCCAAGACCTTCACAAGATCTGGTAAGATCATCCAAGATCTTGGATGATATATTATTACAGGATCCTGTATGATGTTTTGCAAGATCCTGCAATCTTTAGACTAGATCATGCCATGATCTTGGCAAGATCTTAAGATTCATGAAAAGTCTTGCCAAGATCAGGGCAAGGCCTTGCCAAGATCATGCCATGATCATGGCAATATCATCTTTAAGATTCATGAAATATCTTACAAAAATCTCGACAAGACCTTTAATTGCCAAAACTTGTAAAATCTTGACAAGATCCTCAACCTGGGACAGAAGAGTGACCATTCAAATGCAACTGGTATTATTATAAGCAAGCTCTAATTATTACATTTGGCCAATATATTTAGTGTAGCCCAGAGAATTTTGAGATATAGTAATGTTGTACTTTAGAGTTGCCAGTAGCTAAAGTTGCCATTGTTGGTAG
This sequence comes from Actinernus sp. WN-2022, assembly GCA_030867875.1. Taxonomy (NCBI): domain Eukaryota; kingdom Metazoa; phylum Cnidaria; class Anthozoa; order Actiniaria; family Actinernidae; genus Actinernus; species Actinernus sp. WN-2022. The sequence continues at coordinate 39,971,131 of JAOWCC010001751.1, forward strand.
TGTACTTGATTTACAGTAAATGTGGTTGAAATCCTGTTGAAATGGTGATACTGTAAAGTTTTATTGACATAGCTAAATCATAGTGTAGAAGCACTGTTAAGTGGGATATGGTAGTGGATTATATAATCAAGTAGTGAATAATTAAACTGAGTCAAACTGGCATTTCAAAACTGATAGCTGCACCATCTCTTTTGGGGGAATAACAACATTTTCCAAAATTACATGTATATAAGTCAGGGGATACTTGATACTACTATACTTATATGTAAATTAATGCAATGGTATAACCTTATATAAACTTAAGGCTTGGTTTCAGCTATTTGGGTGTCATTATTATGTCAACTGGCTCCTGGAATGGAAGGGGAAGGGCATCACAAAGCCTATCTAGAAACTGGAAGCAAATATATATACATTGCATATTTTCTTTGTTCTGCAGTTCTTCTGAATGCCATCAAGGAGATACAAAAACCAACCGAAATTGATGACTACCAGCTCCGTTATCCAACTCTTATAGACGATGTAGCTGGGATTTGCTCCTTTATTGCTGAGAGAAAGATTGAAGATCCCACATTAAGTGGAGTCTTCCACTGGAGTGGAGAACAACAGATGACCAAGTATGCCATGACCTGCCAAATGGCAGAGCTGTTTGGGCTGTCAATTACTCACTTGAAGGGAAACAAAAATCCCCCAACTGGTCCCACAAACAGGCCACATAACACTGCTCTACACTGTGGAAGACTGGAAGAAATGTTAGGTGAAAAGAAACAAGATTATAGGACACCCTTCAATGAAGGCATCCAGATTTATCTAAAAAAGTTTACATAACTTTGCAACTGTCATTTGCACTGCTTGCCTGTTTTTTATTTACTAAGAAATCAAGAAATGGAAAGCAAAGGAAAATGCACAGCCTGGGGAGGGGTGGAACTCCCCTATAAAAAAGTTGGGGGATGCTCGTCGGGAAAAATGAATTCCCTTAGAGATAGCAATTTGGGCGTGGTCCATCATGACTTTTACCCCTTAGAGAAAGCACACTAAAACACATATCAATTAACATTAAACAAGTTTATTAGAAATGCCTATACAGATATCAATATAATTTGATATCTGGTGTAACAAGTGCAATGATTAGAACAAGCTCTCTAAAGGCAATATTTCAACATGATCTCGAGTTTGAAATTACAATTATCGTAAATTGTTATTGGCCGCTGAAATTACGATAATCGTAATTCTCGTGACCAGTCGAGGATAAAGATATTAACGTTAATTGTCACATTCCGAACGGTGGTGTAGTGGTGATGACCTCTACGCTACACTGCAGTACACGCAAAGGGTTATCAGTTCGAACCCCCGAGTAGCATAGCTTGAAAAACACTTTCTCTTCTTCACATAATTTCTCTTGTTTACCTGTGAACCCTAGTTCTAGGTGAGTGAGAACCCGTCATTTACCAGCTGTGAACTTGTCCGATGGTTATGTTAGGGTTATATTAGTTTTGTGATTCGGGTTAGTAGAATTGCGATTATCATAATTTCAGTGGCCAATAACAATTTATGTAGTAAAAGTATCTATGGGATTTAATAGTGACAAGATGTCATCCGCTACACATGGTTCCGTACTGCAATGGCTTGTGGGATGTGCTGAAAATAATTTGTACACAAAAAATTAATTTGACACAAAAAATAATTTTGGGACAAAATTAATTCGGGAACAATTACTGTAAAATTTATATTCAGGAACATGTAAAAATAAATGCAACTCCTAAAATTAGATCTAAGACACCACAAAAAATAATCACAAGGCTAAGAAATATTCAGTTTCTTGCTTCATATAAATATTCTTTTTTTTACAAGAAAATAATAATTAAACAATTTTGACATATAAGACGATAAAGTTGAAATTAATTTCATAAACAACAAATTTGCTAACAAACTTCTTCTACAATATAGCGTGTAGTCTTCTACAGGAAATTGGAAGCTCGTAGCTTGCAAAAAGAGGCTTGCAGGCTTGCAATTCACTCACCCCCAGTATATTCAATCAATGTGCTGAAAACTGGCATGTGTTTCTGAGAAAATATATTATCCTATGATTTCTCTCTTTGACACTTGAAAGACAGGAAAAAAAGTGTTTTATTAATTCAAATTGTTGAAAACCATGGCTTGCACCTTGACTCGCATATTAGGCAGAGTACCCTAGCAGCTAGCTTCCCTCTCCTTTAAATACAGGGAGCCCACACAACGTTTGTATTTGATTTTAAAGGGAATGTAATAAGGATTAAGTTAAAGGATCGAAGTATTGCAAATCTTGGCGATTTATGAGGGTCTTGAGTTCACTGTCCCCTTGTATACTACAAGGGAACAGTGAACTCAAGATCAGACCCTCATAAATCGCCAAGATTTGACGTTTTAAGCCACCAGGACAACAAACCACAATAGATAAGGTCAATTAACGTTTATTTTATGTTCAAATATGCATGTTTTTGCAATACTTCGATCCTTTCATTTAATCCTAATACATTCCCTTTAAAATCAAATACAAACGTTATGCGGGGGCTCCCTGAGCCTAACACCCCCACACAAAGTAAGGAGTCTTCCTTCAATTATTAAGGAACTTTTCAATTTTTTTATTGGTATCCTGTCTAGATTATAGTTTCACTATATATTTTCAGGATATATACCTCCCACTTTTTTAAAATTCTTTTATTATTTGTTCAAACAAAGTCTGAACTTGAGTGGAAATAAAGTATGTTGTTGGACCTGGATTACTCTTTGTTCTAATGCATGCACCTTTATGGAATACAGGGAACTCAGATAATACAAGGCAATACAGGGGAATATAATAACCAATGGGGGATATGATAGGTGAATGGTTGCTGATGAATGGTTTTATATGGTTGGGACAATCACAATGTATGGATTTTTTTAGAAACTGTTGATCGATGTACCTCTTCATCACTGCTGTGATTTTTGGTTTGAGGCAATTCTATATTTTTTTTCGCCCCCCTAACAAATTCAGAATACCGGTACATTTTATAATTTATAAATATATTAGGTCTAAGAGCGTAAGGAGTGATTCGGAGCGTAAAGGAGGGATTCGAGCACGAGCATGTGTAGGGACATGTGCAGCTCTATGTGTCGGGACATTATGTGCCACTACATGAAGTAGTAGCCTGCGAATTTTTCAAGCGCCAAACAACCAAAGAATCGAGTGATAGAACGTTTAAACTATTGGAGATTGCGATATGTCGCCTTGGCTGGCAGTACAGTTAGTACTCACAACAGGTAAGTTATGGCCATAGCCATACGTACCGTAGGTCTATAAAGGCTAAATAAGCTTATAACTATAGGCTTGGCTTTTATAGACCTACTGCATGTACATGTATGGCTATGATTTAATACCCAATGTGGCTATTGAGTATTGTTTCAAGCATTATTTTCTTTATTGGAATTCGTTTACAGTTTAATACTGTAACTTACTTAGCTGATGCCAAATCTATTTTCGAACCTTTTTAGGTGCGAGAAAAAGCTTGAGCTGAGAAACCTATGACTATGTAGCTATATATAGCTACATGTAGCTTAATTTTTATAATTCAAATTAAAGCAGCTGTGTCAACACTGGAACTAAAGACAAAGACGAGTTTTTATTCTGTATCCTCTCTCTTTCAGTCTGTGCCAGTAAAATCCCGAATGAATTCAGTTTGAATTGACATCAGTTTAACGTTTTCTTTAACTCCTTATTATTTAGAAACCCGTCAATGCTGAAGTTAGGAATAGCTATGACATGTTATACATTTGAAGGGTCGTGTGCTAAAAGCCAAAAAGGGTGTTAATGTCGATTTGACTGAGTGACACTCTTATGTACTTAGCCTGCGTAGCAAGCGTTTCTGTGTGTTTTTCCGGGTTTTTCGCTTTTTTGACCACGCGAGAATAGGGCGAGCGCAAAAAATAGAGGGAGGGGGGGAGGAATAAAAGGAAACGCTTGCGGACAACAGCCCCTGGGATTCTGGAAACTGCCTACTTGACCTTTCGCGGCTGAGTTCATTCGATGATGTTAGAGCTGTCAAATGTTGACAATGAAAGAAAGCGTCGGAACACTTCCCAAAACCAATCTGCTTGATGTGATGTCGAACAACTCGAAAAATCCAAGTGATAACTGTAGAGTTTGTGAATGCGATTTTAAAGTGAAATTTGGCAATTTGCTTAGAGAATTAGGGATACATTTCCTCAGAGAATTTGTTCAAACCGTCGAAATTGTTCAAACCGTCGAAAGATTGTGGTGGTGTAATTCTAGCAGATATCTGTAAGGGAACAGGAATCGAGGTAGCTGACTGAATGACGAGCTATATTCGGATAGGGTTTGCAACCCTTGCGCCAGGAAAATAAGAAACCTTGGAACTCTGTACTGGCTCATAAAGCACTGATAAAGGATTCAATAGGAAGTAAGACTCCCAAAAAATCGAGAAACCCGAATTCCGAACACTTGCTAGAAACTCCAGAAAGCAGCAGCCCCTGTCGAAAGACAGTTCGTATGAAATTCATTCTCCGGTTGTTATATAGGGAATAAAGTCTGACATTTGGTGTGGCAAGACTCCAAATAAACGCGAACGATAGCCTAGAGTCATGCCTCAATATTGATGATCTACCAGAAGGTATATAAGATGACTAAATCCTCGCTCGGATAGGAAATTGAGTGGCCCGATTCAGCACTTCCTCAAAAGATTACTCGGCCAGTTTACATTTTTAGCGCTCAAGATGAGTTGATTGTTCGAAGCCCTGCACGCGTCAAAATGTGATTGATGGGTGTCGATCAAAGTCTGACTCCAGCCATGCCAATCAGAAACCCTGTTCGTGGACGAATGGGGTTTTCAGAATTCCAGGGTCTGTCTGCAAGCGTTTCCTTTTTTTCCTCCCCCCTCCCTCTATTTTTTGCGCTCGCCCTATTCTTGCACAGCCCAAAAAGCGAAAAACCCAACAACAAAAACAGAAATGCTTGCTATGCAGGCTATTATGCACTAGTCAGTTGAAACCCCCCTCCCTGGTCCCGGGGAAGGGTGGGGGATAACAGGGGCATTGATTACTTTTGAACCACAGTCTGTCCCATGGGGGTGGTGATTTGACCTACTTCGAGTTTTCAGACATCCCCACTTCTGGAAAGTGGTGAACTGGAATGTAGTACTTACTCGGTACAGTGATGTCAAAAAACATTGCAAAGCAAAGGCAAATAGTTTGGGAAGAAGTCTAGTAAAGCAACTGTTGAATGTCCTGAATCGTGGTGCATTTGTGGAGGGCCCGAGTGTGGAGGCATGATTGCCTGTGAAAATAAAGACTGTCCCATAGAGTGGTTCCATTTTCAATGTGTGGGGCTTACAAGAGCACCAAGGAGAGATAGTGGATTTGTGCACAGTTGCAGCCATGGAGAACCCACATCAGTAGACAGTGTCATACATGTAGGTCAGTTTAAGCTGAACTTAGCCAAAAGAAACTTAGTTTGTGTGATTACTAAAGAAAACAACAAAAGCTTCACAAACATTAATAATCTCTCCGTTTGAATGTTTTTTTCCTCAAAACTTTTGAACTCAACTGATAGGAGCGTTTGATCTGAACTAAAGCCTCTGGGGGTGGAGATAAAATTTAATGGTTTTTGATCAGGGTCTCTATCAAATCCCCCTCCTTCCCCAGGACCGGTGGGTGGGGGTTTCAATTGACTAGTGCATTATTTACGTTCGCTTTTCGTTTTATGAGTTAAATTTTATGTAGATTGTGATGATTCTTGTATGTGAAAATGCTGGTCTGTGTCAAGTTCAAAGGGAATCAGGTTATATCCATGTTAGCTACGGGGATAGCTCCATCCTCGGATACCCATGGGCAGTTAGTAGGCGACGGATAAAAAATGGATGGAGAGGGAAAAGGGGAAGGAAGGAGAAAGAAGAGCCCCTGGGGACACTTACTGTAAAGACCAGTTCCAACAAACCTTAACTGGATTACACACATAAGTAACTGTGTGACATTCAAATGTCAACAAAGCTCAATAACACATTATTATCTAATCAGATAAGGATAAAAGTTGCCAAGTGTTATGAACTGTGATGGTTAATAATTATAGAGCATTGGCACAGATTAAACTTGGAACTCAACTTTATTCGCCATCCAGCTCATGGCCATTTTACCAATAATCATCAGCCTGATCACATGGGGGACTGGGTCCTAAAACATACAGTGCGTACACTACATCCCTCCCCTTTTTGATAAAAAACAGTAGTATTAGTCAATAATAATGTGATAACAATAAAACATAATGAGTTAAACTATAAGTAGGTTAGCGTTCAAAATAAGTGTCTCAAACAGTTCAAGTTACATTGTACATGTATCTGTCATGTCCTTGAAAATTTAGTATAGTCCTTGAGGTAACTTGGTTTCACTCTGTCTCTCTGATCTTCTGATTGGAGTGTCCGCCTTAGAATCGCTTGACTTCTGCTCCATACACTTTTCCATGCTCTGCTGGATTGGTTCTTTTGGTGCATCCACCAGTTTTGTCTATGTTTCCTCCTTGCTCCAGCTGCACTGCTGTTGAACTGCAACAATTTCTTGACTTGTGAGGTGTTGCGAGAGTTGAGCTCCTTATTGAGACTGTACGACCAGGCTGTTTTCGTGTTTACTCACTACCGTATATGGCATTGGGTCGAACTTAGTTGAGAGTTTAGTCTGCCTCTCTTGTTGCACAAGTACCTGGTCACCTGGAAGTACCTCTTGAGTAGTGCACATTCCTCTTGGCATCATCATCATTATGCCTTGCCCATACTCTTCAGTTTACTATCCTTGTCACACACTTCATACTCCACGTGTATGTCACTCGGTTCTGGAAGTCGTGTGTGTATCTTTTACGACTAGATATGTGTTCAGTTCTTTCTTCCAGTCCTTCTTAACATGTGCGATTTGGATTCTCTTTAGTAATGAACGGTTTTGGCATTCCACCTCTCCGTTCGCTTGAGGCAATTTAGCAGTGACTCTGTGGTGTCTGATGCCTTGATGTTATATGTGTGCTGCGAACTTTGTCGCAATGAACTGTGGCCCATTGTCTGATGTCAGACTTTCAGGTAAACCGTGTTGTGAGAACATTTCTTCGAGACTCAAGATAACCTTTGAAGCAACCGTGGACTTCATGATGTCTATCTCATAATAATGCCTATAATAGTCACCAATGACCAGAATGGACTCACCCGTCGGGAGGGGTCCTAACAAATTAACAGCTCAATCTCTCCATGGTCCGGTCGGTAGTGTTGTGGTCCTGATAGGCTCCGGAGGCTCGGGATGACTGACCAGTTGGCATCAGTAGCAAGTTTTGCAGTGTTTCTCTGCATCCTTTTCCATTTCTGGCCACCACACGTACTTTGCTGCACAGCTTCTGCTTAGTTCCAACTATGCCCAGGTGGCCCTCATGGGCAAGGGATAGTATCCTGGGTCTTAAATTCTTCGGGATGACAATCCATGCCGCCCAAGTACATGTATCAACTGTCCAATGGTGCAAAATTCACCACTGCATGGAAGGTACGTACTGTTTGTATATTAGTTGATCCCATGGGTTTCTGTCAAATGAATGCACTTCCTAACTTCCGCAAGTTCCTCGTCATCAGCGGATGCTTCCTCAACCTTGCATGGTGTCATACCATTAGGTGTTGCAGATACCGCCACAAATCGTATGTATTCTTCTGCTTCTGGTGCGTGTTCGCTCCTGGCATCATTGTCACTAGTCTCGACAGGGAATCAGCAATGTTCTTTGGTCCTGGCACCTACATTGTACTTAACTTTGAATTTGTATGGCTACATCCGCAGGACCCATCTCTTGATGCATGCACATGGCTTGGATCTTGGTCCATAGATAACCTCTAGGGGTTTATGATCAGTGACAAGTTCAAATGGAACTCCATAAACATAAGGGTGGAACTTCTCGCAGACCCATATGAGCCCTAGAGCTTCCTTCTCTGTCTGTGAATACCTTCTCTCCGTTTCTGTAAGGCTGCGGCTTGCGTAACTGATGATTCTTGGTCCATCTTTGTGTGTCTGCGTCAGGACAGCCCCTAGTCCGATGGGACTTGCTTCAACAATTACCTGTGTTAGGGTATCTTTGTTGAAATATCCTAGGGTCTCAGTGCTAGATAGATGCTTTTTCAACTCCTGGAATGCCTCTTTCTGCTCACTGCCAAACACATGGTGTCCTTTTCTTTGTCAGACTGATGTCTCAAGGGTTCAGCGACAGTTGCCAAGTCAGGTATAAATTGTCTGCAGTAACTGACTAGCCCAAGAAACCTATGCATTTCTGATGCTGTCTGCAGCTCCCTCGCTTTGGTTACAGCTTTTACTTTCTCTGCTGTGCAACTTATTCATTTCCAGATAACACCATCCTGAAGAATGTCAGCTTGTCCATGTTGAACTGACACTTTGCAGCGTTGAGGGTTAGTCCATGCTCCCCCAGTCTCTTGACCACCTTCTCTAATCGTGAGTCATGCTCCTCCTGGTCCTTTCCGTGCACTATGATGTCGTTCGAGATGATCTCTTGTCCACATATACCCGCTTTCTGGATCAGCGCTTTCTGGATCTTGTGCTGGTATTATTCAGAGGCTGAGTTATGGTAACCCTGAGCAACAGTATTGTATCTGAATAGCCCACAGTGTGTCACAAATGTTGTGATCTCTCTCGATTCAGGCGTCAATTCGAGTTGGTGGTATCCCCACTTTAAATCAAGCTTGGTAAACACTTTACTGCCATTCATACCCTGTGTAATCTCGTCCACCGTAGGGATAGGATGTCTCTCTCTCAGTATTGCCTCGTTGGCCTTGCGCATATCGGCACAAAGGCGTTTGTTCCCCTGTGACTTTGGTACAACGACCACAGGGTTGACCCATGAAGTTGGTCATCTACTGGTTCTACAGTGTACAAGTCCACAAGCTCTTTGACCTTTTCTTCCACCTTGGATCTCATGCTGAATGAGGTTCTCCGGATCGGTTGCACTACTGGATTTACGTCTGGGTCGATGTGAAGTTGCACAGCTCGGTCTTTCAACTTTCCGACGGCTTTGAAGACTTCTGGATATTTCTCCTGTAGAGTTTTTCCGATATTCTTCGAGCCTGTGGTTACTGCAGCGACGTCAACACCCATCTTCAGAACTCTGAGACTTGTGGCAGTATCCTTTACTAGAAGAGACTCAGTCCCTTTCCGTTAATCACACAGAATGGCACATTGACACTATTGCAATATCCAACAGAAGTTTCACTGTGAAATGTTCCAATTACCTCCAAGGGTACTTGTGACTCGTATGTGTAGAGCTTTCTGTCCGAGCGAACTGACTTACATTTCACTCTGTTCTTTTTAAGCCACTTCCATGTTTACTTATCTACAATGTTGACACTTGCTCCAGAATCTATGATCATGTTCATGTAGCCTACATTCTCCAACGGTAGCTTCGATTTTCTCTTGTCTTTTGTTGCCTACTGTAAATGCATAAATGACCTCTTCTTCTTCAAAGTTGACAACGTGACCAGTGTTTCTACTGGGATTCATGTGGTGATTGACGTGGGAATGGCTGCCGGGTTGTTCTCATCCCCTCTTGCCTTGATTTGTCTTGCATTGGGCTTGAAAATGGTCTTTCAATCCACATTCACGGCACGTTTTGCCTTTAGCTGGACAGCCTGGGTCCCTGCCAAAATGTCCAGATTTACTGCATCTGTAACAAGTCTTCTCATGGTTGTTTCTCGTCGAACCAGTTTGTTTTCTCACGCGAGAACCACTTGTTGTTTCCCCTATGCAGTTTACACTCACTGCACCCTCTCCTTTTCCATCTAAACTCATTGCCGCCAGTTGTGAGTAAACTTTTTCAGTTCTGGGCTATTTTGAGTGTCCTAGCTAAGGTTAGCCCTTGACCTTCCTCAAGGAGTTTTCACTTTATGTAAGTACTTGTACATTTGCACAGGATTTTGTCACATATTTGATTGTCTGTGTCTTCCCCATACACTGTAGGCACAGTCTTTCGCAGCACGTCTGAGTCTGGTTGCAAACTGTTGAACTGTCTCCCCAGGTGCTTGTGTCAACTTTCTGAAGGAATGTCTTGCATACCGGTATGTTGTATCAACTTTTGGGGCAAAATATGCATTGAGAGCATCTACAGCCTTCTTGTAGTCTTTAGCATCTCCCATATCCAGTAGGGTTGCAAATATGTCTTGGACATCAGTACCCGCCAGGTGAAGCAGTAAGGCTCCTCTGCTTGTTGTTTGCATTTTCTTCGTTTATGATCAAGCCTTTGCCGTCAGCAAACAGTTCGAAAGCTGTGAGCCAGCATTTCCATCGTAGCCCGAGCGTGTTGTGGTCCATGAAACAATTGAATGTCTTGATATGATTTCTCTCGTTATCATCCATGTTCGTCGTGAATTGTCTTGCAATTCGGTTTCTTTAGTCTTTCTTTTTCCTCGTCGCCAATGTTATGGACTGTGATGGTTAATAATTATAGAGGATTGGCACAGATTAAACTTGGAACTCAACTTTATTTGCCATCTGGCTCATGGCCATTTTACCAATAATCAACAGGTGTTCCTCCGCCTGATCACATGGGGGACTGGGTCCCAAAACATACAGTGTGTACACTACAACAAGCACAAAATAAAACAGTGCCGAGCACTTTGTAAGGTCATGCCGAGTGTGTGGGAGAGATTTCCTTGATAACAAAAAGAAACGAAATATCACAGGGGCAATTTTATTTAAATTTTTGAAAAGGTTTTATAAAAAGCTGAGTGAGGATGGTGGGATACCTTCCTGTGTCAGCAGTACCTACAAATATTGAATCAACAAGGCTTATATGAGTGTCATGAGTGGTTAAAACTCATAAGACATTGCAAAAGAACTGAAATGCTGCAGCGAATGCACCGTATCTCCATCGATTCAGTAAAGGAAGGAAACAAAACGTCTGCAATTCAAAGTCAATGAAAAAAAAGGCAAATTCGTATCAAAACGCAGTAAGTCCTGTATGATCCAGGTTTAGTATCTGGTCCCCTCAACTATCAGTATTTTTAAATACGAAATCAGTTCTACCATAAAAGCTAGCTGTGACAACCCGTGGTTTGCTAATAAACTTACTGTAAATATATGGGGCAGACTTCACCGTTTGCAACCTGAAATGTTATTGGTTACCCAAACAATTAGTCCATGAGCCGAGTGCCCAAAAATGGCAAATTAGTACCACACGAGGGGGCAAATGCAATCATACATTTTCTGAAAGCTATTGACCTGAAGATCAAGAAAATATATGATAGCCCTGTCATATTTGTAGCCTAAGGGTGTCACGTGACCTTAAAGTCAAAACTATGCATAATGAGCTGATATACACTATGAACTCTTTATTTATTCATATCTCTTTTAAATTTTAATGTAATGATGTTGTTATAGTTGCAAACAGTTGGTTTCTCAATAGGCTTTATCGCATGTATAAAATCGTATTAATATTCCTCATTGGGGTCACGTGACAATGACGTCATTTTCAAAAAGAGGTACAATTAATTATAGATAAAGCGGAAATAAAATATTATAATCAACCAATAAATACAAAATTCCAATTTTAAACAGTAAGGCTACATTAAACTAAGTCTTATAACGAAACTTGACCTGTTTTTTCTTTGAATTTGTTATATTATCACGAATGTTACGATATTTTTGTAAACCGGAAATAGTTTTGGGTACCCTGTGGTAAATCAGAAAATTTGGATATTTCAGAGTTTTTCATCTTTCCAAGCAAATTTCTTCAATGTAAGACATGCAACAACGGTGTCAATGCTATTGCAGTCGTTGTATTTCTTTAAGAGCAATTTATTAAGTTAAGTCAGGAGTCAATTTCTTTCTTTTGGGTGCTATATCGAACGTTATATCGATGCTATACCGAAGGTTGGCATTATTATATCTGCTCTCTGCCTATCAACAGTAGGTAACACTAGACCTCATACACGAGTAGCTAGAAACCTACTGGGAAATACATGTATATCAATTATCATATGTAACATTATATTGTGAAATCACTCCTTATCTTCATAATCGTCATCTATGACTTTCAGATTATCACTGTCCTCGTTTGAACAGTTCTGACAATCCTTAAGTTTGCACATGTCAGTGCACTTCAGTCCATTCATTAGACACGAACAACCAGGCAGCTTGCACGAGCGCACACATCTGCAGGACAATAGCTGCAATACAGCTTTTGGAGCTGGGTCAACATCCATCCAGTCTAGTGCAAGACTTTGGCATCATCAGCACCATCTGACACCAGCCTGATCCAACCGGTGATGGAACGTCAGGGCATCCGACAAGACTTTGTCGCCATATTCTTGCCTGGTAGTTGGCGCGTTGACAGTGCTTATGCAGACAGTCAGCACAAGGAGGAAGTTGATTCGAGTCAAGGTCACCTTTCCTGGCACAAAACAGCCTGTACCTCAGCTCGTTGACATTCTCAGTGCTAGGGTTGGAACTGTACATCAGACAGGTAAATTTGTGTAAATGACAGAAAAGCTCCTCAGAGAGTTCTAATTGCACTCCTAGCTGCTGCATTATTTCTTGTGATGACTGGTTGCACTCGAGATTCTTAATTGCACCAACTTTACCACGTCCGGGACAAGCGCTAACGGTATCACAAACAGTGAAAGCATGCAAACCTGGGAGAGATTTGTAAAATGACTCCCCAGGTGCCTGTGCAACCTTTTCGATGTCGACGTACCTTGTTCGTGTTTGTGTACCGCATTTCTGATACATAGAACAAGGGATAGTGCTGTTGAAGGCAAGGCAAAGTACAAAGACATCTGTATCCTCTTATGCAATGACGATTGACTTGTAACCTGTTGTAGCAGCGTGATCTGCATGGAATAGAAGCGACGTGTGTCTGCTTCCTCCTGTGTCGACTTCAGGTCGTCTGCTTTCTCTACCTTGTCTGTGGTTATCTTACCGAACAATCTTCCTCACGTGTGACAAACAAGACTTTTCCTTGTAGCTTTGCTCTGTATTTGTCTTGCTTCCACTCTGTTGCTTGGATCGGCTATGAACTTTCTCCACTGCTGTACTTTGTGTCCAGAAGTAATATTTCTGAATGGCGTCCCAGAAACAGTCGTTCTGTTTTGCCTTATGGAATCCAGCCTTTAAACATCAAAGACGATATCAATCCGCTCACTGTCGGGACATTCACGAAGAACCATGCAGAGAAGATCATCTGCAACTTCTGAAAGTGTCTTGTGATCACCCTTGAGGCTTTGAACAACACTCATACCATCGATGATGCATGCACATGGTCCAGGGATTCTTTCAGCTGGAGGAACATTCTTCTGGAGTTCTTTAGCGAGTGCAGCCTTAATAGTTTTTCTTAACGAACCGTCTGACGTTGCCAGTGACCATGGCAGTGGTCCAAGAGGATGGGCTAAAACATCCCTCATCTTGAGGCTTCTGCTCTCAGCTATCATGATCATTTGCCCAAATAAGATGCGATCTGCTTTCAAGATGATGTCTTTACCACTTTCTTTGCGAACTTACATCTTCTTGTCAAGCTAGCTGAACGTTTTTAACTTCTATTTTGTCATCTTATCGTGGAAGTTATGTTCGGGTGGACAGCTTTCAAGTCTCGCTAAATTCTCTGTAGGCTCGTTCTCCGGTATCTCTGGCATGAAGCAAATCTGCCTCAACGTGAGATGGAGCAACCTTCCCTGTGGAGACAAACAAGGTCTTGTTGTTCACTCCAAAATGGGTCGATCCAATTACTCTCCAACATTTCCAACAGTGACTTCATCCTTAGCTACGTATTCTCGTACATTGTAGATCTGCATGGCTAAAGTGGGACTTCAAATCCAACATGTCTCTCATGAGTTGTCTAAGAAATATGCTCCTGTACTCAGCAACCATGTAGTATCTGCTGACTGCTCCCGGCTTCAAACTGAATCCCTTTGTCCCTCCTGGTCTTTGAGTGTCTTTATTGACAGTTTCTTCACATGCCTGTTCAACTGGAATTCTTCCGAATGGGTTTTCTGCACCAATGGCAACCGAAAAACTCCAGAAATAACATACTCATAAACATCAGGATGTTCTTGGTCGAGGTACGACATTTCCTCGATGTAGGCTGACAATTAAGTATCTTGCGTAGTTCAGATTATCATATGCAAAGCACCAGGGTATCATTGCTCTGATACATGACAAATGTAAATTCCAATCTCCCGCTCTGGAACCTCTCAGAAGCCCTCCATGTCGATGTACGACATCCAGAAGGCTGAAAGGTTCCCATTCTCACGACGAAGGTAATCTAGGTAGACGTCAAATAGCTCTATAGAGCAAAAAATGAAGGGCCCTCCAACACTTCTTCCAATTCCTTCTTACAAACGCTGTTGCGAAGGCCCTCCAAATCGTTAACCACATCTTCTACCAGTTGTATCTTGTCTCCATGGCAAACTTGCAACCACGATTGGAAGCCTTTCCACGCAAGGTGGAGAAGTACTTCGTACATCAGCTTATGAAATCGGACAGACGGTCGTCTAGGACTCCGTAAACCTTCAGCAATTACTCCAGATTCTATACAAAGGTCTCTAAATCCAGCATCTTGGAAGCGCTTTCCAATAATGGAGAGCAATGTGCATATTGTATGGAACACACCCATCCTAGGAACAATGTCCCGAAACTGATCACTTCTCTTCCAGATGACTTCTGTAGCTTTTGCATGAAGTGCCTGGTCAAAAACAAGGATACATTTTAGAGCTAATGTATCTTTTATCTTGACCGACTGCAGCAGTACCTCATAAACAGTTGATAGATTAGTTGCTGGTGCATCAATCGAAGGAAGGTATCCCACGTTATCTTGGGACACAGTTACATCATCACGACTGGAAATATTAAACCCTGTCCAGCCGCTAACCCTCTGATTTTCGGCTTCATGTAGACGGGTAAACACCCACAGCAGATTCTTCTTCCAAGCATTTTGTAATACTTCTGCAGATGTCACCTCTACATATTTTCGCGCAGGAGGTCCAACACGGGCACCAGCATTATATACTGGGAGCAATGATGGAGGCAGCTCTACACTTCTTTTTCTTTCTTTCACGACAACAAGATCGGGTGGGAGTTGTGGACCAAACACTTTTGCCTGTACAGCAATTCCGTTTACCTTGTGAGAGGTGCCACCACGTACCGGAAAGCGTCTCCTCTAACCTGTCGATATTATCCCAAGCCACTGTTGTGCGGACAAATGGCTGGATATGTTCTGGAAGTGGAACACCCTCATCTGATGATCTAGCCATCTTGTGTAAGCACAAGGCTGTGTCAATCTCTTCGATCTGCGAGTAGGAAAGCCCATGGCCGCAGCGATTTATAATTTGTATCAGATCTACGTTGTTGGTTAGAGACTTAATTGCATAAGGCAGTAAGATGTGCTTTGGGGGTTTCTGCTTCCTACAGCTTACCCCATACACACAGTCTTGGCCAAAGGAATTGATGAGACGTTTAACCCTAGAAGATGCGTCTTGCTGCATGTCTACAATGTAGGTTACCAGTCAGGGAGTGTACGTATTAAAAAAGAACATTCTTAGACAATCGGGGATATCGACAGCACTTTCTTGCAGCTCTGATGGCTTTGGGGGCCATGAAGTGCTTGTCTCAATCTAAGGACGTTTTCATGGTAAAAATGCTGCGACACTTACGATGATATTCAATTCTTGGGATTTCGGATTCAACTGTAGCAGCTGCGATGTCAAGAAGCGGTTTATGATCTCTAATTTGTGCTGCTTTCACCAATGTTCGCCATGATTCAATGTATTTTAATGTAGACAAGCTCTGACTGTCAAGGTCGTTTGTGCAATGTATTATGCATTGTGCCGTGCTTGTATCTGTTCAGAAGCGCTTTGTAATATTATTGTGCACCTCCTCCCTCCCTTGTTTACGCTTCTCTGAAATCAAGAGACCTATTCTGATTACACATTTTTTTCAGGTTCATTTCGAAAAAACAGACTTAAAAGACCATCAAGTTTATCATAGTAATGTCCTAAATCAGGGGCCATTACCAGGAGCGTCCATCCCCCATACCAGGTCTGTGAGCCAGCGTATGACCGGATTGAGCTATATTTAGAACAGATCTCACGGGAGTTCACGTGCCCATACTTTAGGAATCCAATCAAACCATAGTCAGGACAATGCAGCGTTAGTAAAATCACCTCAAAGAACAATAGATCATTCTTAATCTCGATAATTACGGCAAGCATATGCACGATCGCAGCAGAGTCAGAAGGCAGTTACCCGGGAAACATGTTCTAAAAATAGCTCAAACCGGTCATACGCTGACTCACGGGTATAGTATATATGGACGCTCCTGGTAATGGGCTCCTGCCTAAATCAATAATTTGTATGAACTATAAACAAAACTGGACTATATTACACAAATGTTGCCTATCAAATACCGAAATAATAAGAATTACAACATTCATAACACACTGACTTCTCTGTAAAATGACCGTAATTAACAGACATAGAAGACCTGTAAGTTTATCATAGAAATGTTCTGAATCAATAATTTGTATAACTATAAACAAAACCGCTTCATATAAACCTCTTTTTGTTAAAACAATTATAAGATATTTGGCACACTTTTAACATCACAATACAAATATACTGCACGAGACTGGCCATGAGATGGTCACTGACGATCTGCAGAAGAAATAAAACATAACTTGCTATTTCGATGGCTCTTATATAAAGACTGTCATAATATGGAAACCAATGTAACAGATCTTAAATTTAAGGAATTTGTTTGTTTCGAAAGATGAAAAACTCCGAAATATCCATATTTTCTGATTTACCACAGGGTACCCAAAACTACTTCCGGTTTACATAAATATTGTAAATTCGTGATAATATAACAAATTTATAGAAAAAGGTGTAGTTATAATACTTAGTTTAATGTAGCTTTACTGTTTACAATTGCAAATTTGTATTTATTGGTTATTTATAACATTTTATTTCTGCTCTACCTTAAATTTTCAGCTCTTTTTGAAAATGACGTCATTGTGACGTGACCCCAATGAGGAATATTAATAGGATTTTATGCATGCAATAAAGCGTATAGTGAAACCAACTGTTTGCAACTATAACAACATCATTACATTAAAAGTCAAGAGATATGAATAAATAAAGAGTTGATGGTATATATCAGCTTATTATGCATAAAGTTCAACTTTAAGGTCACGTGACACCCTTAAGCTACAAATATGACAGGGCTATCATATATTTTCTTGATATGCAGGTTAATAGCTTTCAGAAAATGTATGATAGCATTTGCCCCCTCGAGTGGTACTAAAAAGTGCCTCGGCTCATGGACTAAATAGCCTTAGTACCCCTAAAACATTACAAACCCTAATCCTAAAACAATGGGATTCATTATCAGTGAAGTCCAATAGGATATGACCTGCAGAACAGTGAAGTCTAACCAAAATATATTGCAGCATGCAGAAGCTCCGGCTTGCTACTGTTGAAGGACATGTTTCCCTTGACATTCAAGCAATAACAACAGTAGCCACTAAAAGTTAAAAGTGCAAGATCCCCCCCCCCAGTCCCTCAGTCAAATCGACACTCACACCCTTTTTGCATATGCCCCTTCAATAATATTGCTGTTGGAATTGACATGATTGCTGAAATACTCATCGCCGGTTCCTCTTGTAAGGTGAAGGCAAACGTATTTATATACTTGAGTGAGCACCTGTGTTATCCATGTGGGACATTTGTGCTCATTCAGCTACGCATACCTGAGTCCTGCCGATAGTGACGTAATACCCTTGTACGTTTTAATGTCTAACTTGTTTAATATTAATGGAGGTGGCTCATATTGGGTCCCCTTACGTCACTTAGTGGTGATGTTGATCGATCATGTGATTTTAAGTACATGCCCGTATCTCCCTCACTTCTAATGCCAGGCAGTTCAAACTTTGACAGGCATGGTATAATGAGTCCCCATGAATCACTTGGTGGTGATGTTGTAATAATGACATCATCGATCATGTGTCCGAGTGTTTAAGTACACGCACATATCTCCCTTGTTTCTAATGGCAGGCAGCTCAAACTTTGACAGGCATGGTATTGGGTATCATGAATAACTTCTTGTACTCTTTTCAGCAGAAATCCTTACTTTGTCTGGTATACAAATGTAAGTAGTTAGTCAGGGAGCACAAAACAAATATCAAGCATGCATGCATGCATGCATGCATGCATGCAGGAGTAGAAGGCAAATTTTGCTGGATGCCATCTCATTGGAATATACCCTGCTTTATATGTTAACTCATTCCAGAGGTTCAATTAGAAGCCGGTTACCAGCAGTTTCTCAGTTACTTTGTACCTGCTGCGGGTTACTAGCTATAACACTTACATCCAATAGAGTTGTAGTAATTTGTAATAATTATTATCAAATGATGAAACTGTATGGCCACCTGCTTATAAGCTGTGAATGTCTAGTACTCAAAAACTGTTTTTGAACCCCCTGCATTCCTTCTAATAATTATATGTACCCAGATTAAATTACATGTACAGATATTATTATTCAATTTGTTAACTTTGTCATTCATTCATTTTAAGCATGATGTTCATTATTAAAAATAAATATGACTACTAGCTGGTTCAAAGATGGTGTCATCATTGGTTAACTTTTATTCCCCTTATTGCTGGAGTATTTAATATTTAGTGTCAATTATAAATATTGTCAGTATCATAATTACAGTAATGTTTGTACTTTCAGTTGTGCTGATAATAGGAAATGCAGTTGCTGCTCCAAGTATGTATTTTGTGGATTTTGTATGAGTGGGAAAGTTAATTATTTAAGATAACAACTGACGGCACAGTTACCATATATACGGCATGCCACAATATTGAGTCTAAGATTTCCCCATTTGTTTTGTCCTACATGTAAGTTCTGGTACTATCAATGAAATTAGTACAGAGCTACAGACTGTTTGGTGGCAGAGAGGTTTATTGTTTGCATCTTCCGATGTTTTCACGTTTTGTATCTCGGATTGTTTTCCGTGCATTTTAATAAACTTCTCTCTTAGCCAAACAAGCAAGCGGTGTCAGTGTGTTCTATGGGGGGAATTGCGTTACTTTGTGGATGCTTGTCATTCTCAAAGGGATTAATTGCTCAATATAGAACACACCCTGTATAGTATTGCACATTTTTGCGTTCACTCTAGCTTCGATAACACATCCTCGTTCTACTCAGCTCAATCTATAGTACATTTCTCATAGCATTGGTTATATTACTTTTGATTAATTTTTACCCACCCGCCATCCCTATATAGTTTACGTAGACACGGATGGGTGGCAGAGAGGTTTATTGTTTGCATCTTCCGATGTTTTCACGTTTTGTATCTCGGATTGTTTTCCGTGCATTTTAATAAACTTCTCTCTTAGCCAAACAAGCAAGCGGTGTCAGTGTGTTCTATGGGGGGAATTTCAATGAAATTAGTACAGAGCTACAGACTGTAGTAGTAAGATCTTTGGAACTCATGCAAAACTATCAGATAGTGTTAAGTATTAATTTTATTACATACAGTAAAATATACAAATCATGTATTATGTATGTTTTATATGGGCTGTGTCACACAGAAAGGACCCTGAGATGACATGTATTTGAGTTAAATAAGTCAGATGATAGTGTTCGTAATACCATATTTAAGGGTTCGTTTTGTTCTTGACATGGAGCACTACATTTCATTCCTAAAATAAAATCATGTCAGTTTCATGAAATTAGCAACAAACATCTGATGTGAAATTTATGTGATTTTGATGTGAATGCCCAATTACAAAAAAAATATGATCAAAAATTAAGATCATTGAGGATAATTTTGATGTCAGTATGACATTCATGTATACCTTAAGTACTAAAGAGTAATAAATAAAATATGATGAACAACATGACCAGTTTTTCATCAAAAAATACCTTTTCTGCAGTAACTCTCCCCCACAAGTTATACCTTAAAATAAGCATCTCATGATAGGCTATCATTTGTGTTTGCTACAATTGTGATCAACCGCCCGTGTAAGCATATTGTAAATTTCGTTGGGAATTTCACTTGTCAATTTCATGAAATCAGCTCTACATGTCAGTAGAAGATTGTGGTGCTCATGATGCAGATTTTAATGGTACCACAGGTATCCAAAACATAGAACAAGTACAGTACTTTAAAATATTTCCATTTTATGTCGTCCGGGCCCTTTTTGCATGATGTGGCTCATAATTATGTTACAATGAAAAGATTGAATAATAAAGTCACCCAGAAAGCTCTGAAATGTTGTTGCACAAGCATGTTTTGTTGCAATCACAATTCCTTGTTTTTTGTACAATCATACATGTATATGTACAATGTAGCTCAGTGTTATTAGAAGAAACCTAACAGGTTTGTAAATGCTATTTTCCACCTCCAATCGATTGTCAATCTTTCTAAAACTACATTTTTGAAGATTGTTTGACCGACCACAAGCTTAATTAATTCATTATTTAAGTGATACAAAATGTATATGGACCATTCCACCGTTACGGACATTACACTCAGACATACATAATTTTTCTACTTATAATTGCTGCACTGCCCAGGACATGCATGGATTTGCTGTTTTTTGTTTAATACATTATACCTGGGAGTTTCCTCCCTTAATTGGCAGGAAAGAAAAAAGAGTGCAGATACATGTATTAAGGTGTCTGTGCCATTGACTTAAAGATGCGTTATGGACATTACAACTAAAACAACCAGACTTTTTGTTCACATCTTTAAAAGCCAGAATGGGTTAGTGGCCAAAGTTTTGTTCTACAGTGATAAATTTCCAAAAGGTTTATTTTCAAGATTGTGTTGCTACTGCAAATGTATAGCGTTACGGACATTACAGGAAGCATTACGGACATTACAGGAAGCGTTACGGACATTACAGTCTGTGAATTTGACACTGCAGTTGCATGTACATGTATAAATTCTCCTTGTACATTTATTTTGGTTTATTTGTGTTGTCCAACAATATTATTTATTAAAATATATCCTAAAGAAAGCTTCAAAATAGACTTTTGAGATCATTATATACATTTTGCATAACATTTTGCAAGCTTTTGAAACTGGTCAGTGGATTTGCTAATCTGAACATGCTCAGTAGTACTCTCAGGAAGTAATCCACTGACCAGCTTTGAAGCTTAAAACTTACCCTGTATTACATATATATCAGCATGTAACTTTTTACTGCACAAGTCTTAAATTTGCACTACAAAAATTTAATTAATTGGAGTTCAACCTGTCCAATACATGTAATAATTTGTACAACCTAGCTTGACCACCTGACTTCTTGGTTTGCAGATTGTAACAGTGTTGCTCCTGTTGAAGTCCCTGGACTGAGTCAAAACCTGTCTAGCCCTGGATATCCTGCTGACTATCCAATCTCCAAGGACTGTCTCTACAATGTAACAGTTCCTGCTGGCCATACAATCAAGCTTACCTTTATAGAATTTCGTCTTGAAGATGGAAGCAATAGAGTATGTGATGCAGACTATGTTGAAGTGTTTGATGCTGCATCTTCAGATGTTGCTTCTAATCAGGTGTGTGGCTCCCAGATCCCTCCACCATTCTACTCCAAGACCAACTGGATGAAAGTAAAATTCCATTCTGATGGTGCAAATGGTTATAAGGGGTTTACTACAGTAGCAACAGCCATCACAGAGAATAACAGTTAAGTTATAAAATTGTACAGACTGAGATAACTCTAGCCTTCAACTATGAACCAGGGATTAGCCTGTCAGGAAGGCTGTGTGCTGTGTGTCATTGGCATTTTTTTCATATAAACGGTGTAAACAAATATTTTCATTAGGGCATGAAGGCACATTTCAATTTCTCACTAATATTATTCATGCTTTGGGAAACTCAAACTTTTTTTATTTTTATTTAAACAATATTTGGGCTTTACGTTTGCCCCAAGAGCTCTAAGCTCATCGTGGGGGCTCACGTGAATTAGTTTATACAATGTTGACCACGAAGAAGCACAGAACAAACTCAACGAGAAAGGAAATAGAAATAAATAAAAACTAACTAAAGATAACAAATTACATCTCTTAATTAAAACGTCCAGATTGGCATATGAAAGTCCTTACAGCAATAAAGATAACAGCATTAGCTTTGAAATTCAAAATTGTTAAACCATTCAGTAAAACATCTACTCCTTTAGATAAATTAAGTGATAACCAGGCGTTGCCGGCACTACTCAAACTCAAACTTAAACGTTAAGAAAGTACATATTATTTCACCCATGGCCCCTTATAAATATTATGGCACAAATTGAGAAAGTAATGGGTCTCATCACTAAAACTGGCCTTCATACTCCTGTGAACTCACAGATTCATTTACAAATTATTACATGTTTTGACAGGACTATAAGACATTAGTTAGGAACAACTGTGCATGTGCAAGAGTGCCTTATGCCTTTTGGTTTTGGCTTTGTCAAGTAGAGTTGTTTTAACATGTTGTAATATTTGCAGAATAGAGCATTATTGTTAGGCATTGGAAGTTATTATTAATAGAGTATAATGCTAGAAGTTTTAAGTTGTACATGTATAATTATGGTGTACATGTAATGAGAAAAAAATAATCATAGTTAACTGGGTGATTGGCCAGCATATTGTTCTCATAATTGCATGCTTAATGGGGGTCGTCTTGTGTGACGAATTTGCCCCCATGGTGAGTTATTTTGGGACTGCTTTGCAAATAGCTATTGGCCAGCAGACAGTGCTCATTTGGCGCATGTACAACGAGGTCGTCAAATGTGACGAGTTTGCCCTCATGCTCAGTTCTATGACAAATTAATGTAGGTACATGTAAAATTTGTTTGCATGTGACAAATCCAATTCAACCTACCTAAGGTTCATTGTGTTGGGATATAATTCCAGAATGTCCTTATTCCAGAATAAGAATATTCTTGTTATTCTGCTTTCAGGAGCAGAATACACTGAATGCAACCAAGCATTCCATAATAAGAATAGCTCCCAAACTAATGCTTTACATTATACACATATTAGCGGAGCTACCACTCAGGTCAAAGGCCCGCGCGAGTGGAGCACCATACATATAGCATGAGTCAAAAGAGTGAAATTTTTGCAACGACCGCTGGCACGACCGATCGCCCGACCGTGCAGCAGCACTTGGAACATGTGAGGTTTTGACTCCTGAATTGCTGAATTGGGCGCTTGATTTTGTTTGGCTATTTAATGCTGTCCTGTCCTTCACATGTAATCCTCTGTTTATGGGAATTTGTAATTTTCTAAATTATCTTAGTCAATGATCAGAGTGTAATTTTTTTTCCGTAATGTGTAAAATATTCAATTTCCAACTTTAATTTTCGTTACATCTCCGCATGCACGCATATGCGTCATGTTCTTTCTGCTGTATGCAGTCACCATCCCATTACATATGCATGTGCAACTCATCTGCATGTGCAGTATTTAATACATTTCCTGTTACATATACGCATACAACTGCATGCACTATAATTTATTTTCGTAAATTTATTTCCATTACATTATTATATTCACGTGCATCTCTTCGTATTTGATTATTGTGAGCTCCGCTCGTAGGCTTGCCTACATATATAATATATATATATTATCCAGAATAGTCCCAAATGAATACACCCTTAGTAAGGTTCAATTGAATCATGGATATCAAGATTCTAAAAATATTTATTATTTATTTTAGGAGAGTCATACATGTACATGTAAAAGTAAGGTGTTTTTTTTTAGTGGGCACAGAAAATTAACAATGATTTTTTTTACCTGTGCCTCTCCTCCCTCACCTCCTTAATAATCTCCCCCATCCCTGGACCCTCCCTTGCTCTTTCTATTCCCTCACTGCTATTATGTAATGTCACTCTTAATTAGCCAGTAACAAAACGAGCGGGAGACTGGAACCGAGTCATTAAAACTAATTCAATTAATAACTAGTCAAAGGTAGCATTATTTTCCAAAAGAACAGATCAAACTTAGCTAGCCTGAAAAGTTTGGTGAACTTTGGCTCAAAATTGCCGATGCTAGAAAGCATCAACTATGTCTATTTTCCCATACAAACTCTCTTATTTTTTAACGTTGTCCCTCCAAACCATACATTCATTGTAAAATTTTGGAGGGACAAAGAAATTTCAATTGTTTATAATTCAGACAAGATTCACATGAATAACGTCAAACTTGGCACACATGCTAATTTCAACATGTTCTATCATGTGATGAACTTCATTTTAGAATTAGAGTAATTCTGATAAACTCGGTCCCAGTCCCCTGCTCGTTTTGTTACCGGCCAATTGCTGGCAGGCATTCACAAATTTATGAATAAACAAGAGGCCCCGAGTGGCCTTAACTCGGGCCACCTTGCATGTAGTTCTAGCATATTACATGGTTTGTACTAGGGAGCCAGATAATAGACCTACATGTAGTCAGCTTGCCTGTTTGTTGCCCCATTTCAGACCACGTGATAGTTCTCCAGAGGATTCAGTGCTGTTTTCCAATTATAAAAATTGGTACATTTCCTCTTGGGATATAGAAAAACAAAAAAGCATCAGTACCAAGAGAAAAGTCAGATGGTCTGAAATAGGATAACAAACAGGCAAGCTGACTAGATCTATTGATTCACTACTCATGCTCATGATCATTTACATTCTAATGCAATGGACTTTTTGCAGGAATGTAATCACATGGTTGTACTAGATGGCAAACAATTCTTAATTCATATATCTAAAGGCACTTGCACGAAATCGGTAGTGTTATAGCCAAACCTGTTTGTAAATGCTATTTTCCACCTCCAGTGAATCTTTCTAAAACAGCATTTTTAAAGATACCTTGCCATCCAGCATACATGGCAACATTGTTCCCATGGAGATCACAAGTTCAATTCATTCGTTCATACCAGCACATGACTGTTTTCTGCAAAAGCCCTATTACAACTGCTCCCAGTAATTAAAATAAATAAACTTCACATAACACTGTCCCTGAACTTAATTTGCTTTATTTGAGTTTTTTTTTATTTACTTAATTTGAGTTTTTTTATTACTCGGGCCGGGCCTTTGGCCGGCACGAGTCAGAAAATGCAAGCCGTTTATTATTATTTTTTTAATTTTTTTTTGTGTCGCTGTTTGGCGCCAGTAACCAATCAGATTACACAGGAGCGAAATACAATCTCAGCTTAAGTGTTTCTAAACACGTTTAGATATAAAAGGTATCGAATTATAATCTCAGGGTAGATTTCGTCAGGCGCGCTCAGATAACAAAGGTCAAAGCTCTCAGACAAGGCGAGACAAGGAGATATCGATTTCTATGAGTCATTGTCAGAAATCTATTCCCGGCCGTAAAATTAGGCAATACCACCGTCTGCCAATGGGTAACTGAACTGTCAGGTCAACTACACAGCTTAGAGAGTCTTTCTACTAGATTGAGAGACATTAATATACTGTTACATGTCTGTTAATATGGGGAAAACTGAAGAAACCCTCATTGCATTGAGTTTGATAACTAGCCTGAAATACAGCCGCCTTCTCAGTTAGTTCCAGGGTCCTTGAATTTTCAAATGGCTCAACTCGTCGCGAGCGCAAGTGAACTTGTGAAATTATCGCCATCACGCCGCGTATACAGTCAAGTCTGTTTGTCTCGGAAAGTATTTATTGTAGTTTATATCTCTTCCCTAATTGCACTGATGAAGGACTCGAAACCCTAAACGTCCCAGCAGCTTGTGTTACAGCTGATAAACGGAGGAAATGGCTCTACTGAAACAAAATCAAAGCGGACGAGTTTCGTGTTGTTTAGCTTTGCGGCCGAAGTCCATCATTGTCTGTGGTTCGGCGGGGAAGAAGAGTGTTCGTTGGGATTACTTTCAACAAAGTACACTGTATTTCAACTACCAATCTCGTACAAGTGCCTTTAATTTTTAATGATTTTCACGAAGTGGTCCTTTTTTGGCAGAATTTATTTTAGAAACAGTTGGCCTCATACCTAAAAGTGACAGCCCGAGTAAACGCCCAGCGGGCGTCTTGTTTTATTTTAGAAAACAATTCTTTTTAGCAGGATTTACCAACCCATACTTTTAGTTTTTTTTTAGAAATCAATGCTTTTCAGTAGGATTCATGGAGACTGATAATATTATTTCTAACTTCACTGTCCAAGCACAGGTGCTATTATATTGTAGCAATATACATGTAACTTTTCCTTTAGCTAATAGCTATATCCCTTGTGAATATTTAGGATGTGTCGTTCAAAATGTGAAATAAAGTCATCTATCTAGATCTGCATGCAGTTCTATATTCTCGATCGTGTAGCACTAATATTTGAAAAGGCAGCACTCTGGTGTTGATTAATTCTACATGTCATGAAGCGACCGAGTGAAAATGCCGATGCTGGCCTAGAACAACAGGAATCGGGCCATTTACTGCTATATTTGATGACATTACTTTTAACAGAATGCAATCTGGTAGGTTTACTTACAAAATGTCAGTTGAAATTATTTCACATGTCACTCGTCAGGCAATTGACATGCATTCCCCTTTTCGTAAAATGTGAGAAATTTCCATCCAGAGTCCTAGAAAAATCAACATCTTGCCATTTCCATCGAAGAAACGTTGGGTTTCAGCAAAACTTCGCTTCTGTTTTGGCCAGTGTACTGGTGTGGTGTTCATCGTGTCGAATGAATCGCAGACTGGAGCCAGTGCCCGGCAGTGGAGGTCCTTCGGCTCCGACAAGGCCGGCACCAGTTGAAATATCCTGAGCCTGTTGGGAAGGCTTTCCAACGAATGAAGTTAAATAAAACATGAAACTGTTTAGATTTGAGAGATGGCACTCCACATTTGAGAGAAATTTCCTCCGCGGCGTACTTTCTCTCCCCTAAGTCATATCTCTCCTGGTCACTGTGGCCATCTTGTTTTCACTGTGTAGTTATGTAAATAAGTTAACCGCCCCACAATGTCCCGAAGTGTCCCGAGCGATATCGAATCTGATTGGTTGATCCTATCACGTGTTGAGTTTTTCTCCCGACACAACAATAAGAGGCATCTGATTGGTTGGGGGCGAAATTCCTCGACATGGAAAATAAAAATAATAAACACTTGCGATTTCTGACTCGAGCCGGCCAAAGGCCTGGCCCGAGTAAAACTAATGCAATGTTAGGAATGAGGGTCAAAACGCTTTTTTAACTTAAAAGGGTAGTATTAATGCTGGTGAAATTATATATGTTTATATCCATTTCTTTTTTAGTATGTCCTTCAAATGCAGTCTTGACTGACAGTCAGGGGATCATAGAGAGCCCCTTCTATCCAAGAAACTACCCAGGAAATAAACAGTGTGAATGGCATATCACAGCACCAAAGGGAAAGCATATCAATTTTACCTTTGTGGACTTCAGAGTAGAGAAATGTGGTTATCCCGGAGTTTGTGCCTGTGACTTTGTGGAAGTAAGAAAAGGATTTTCTTCATTGGCTAATGAAATGGGTAAACTCTGTCAGAATGGATTGTCTGTAGGTGACAAAAACTTGGGTAACTCCATCTTCTCTATTCACAATACTATGTTGGTGAAGTTCAAAAGCAATGATGACCAATCTAACCACTACAAAGGATTCAAAGCCTACTACCAACAGATTGATTTTACTCCTCCTGGTAAATTACAGTTCAGATCACCTTGTACTGTACTGTAATATTGATAGGTGGTCCTTAATGCTGATTTATACAGTATAACTTTTTCGCATGCAATTAGCTTATGGCAAGGTCACAACATGAATATTTTTTTGTTTTGTTTTGTGTAAATTAGCCCTTAACAACTTGTTTACAACTGTTGCATATGACAAGAATAATGGCATAAGAAAAATGTGCGCAAAAATTGTAAGCACATGTACCTGTAAATTGGCGCTAAGGGATGCTTATATGGGATTTTAGATTATGAATAATATGCCTCTATTATAATAATTATAAATGCTCTGTGAATGTACATTGTAAGTGAATGCGCTGCATACAAATGTTATTTATTTGTATATGTATTATTTAAATAGTAACATGATTGGCAAGGACTATTGTGCCATCAGTAATGTAATTGCCTACTGGTAATATGCTTATAAGTAAAAACAAAATTTGGGGAGCAGTGTTGTCAGAATGGGACGAGGACAAAAAAGGAGAGAGGAGAGGAGAAAGGAAGGGCATACATTGTATGATTTTGAAAAATGCTTCCTAATTAGTTATGCATGTCTGATCTGTCAAAAATTACCAGTACAAGTTTTGTAATTTTCTGCACATATTGTAGGCCTCATAAAATGTTTGTTTCCTCTAAAAGTAACAGGATTCTTAATCTCTAAATCAAAACATACATGTACATTTTTACTTCTAGTCAATGTTGAGCGATTTGAAATAGTGTTCTTGTAGAAAGTCTTCTACATGTATCATGATAGATGGGGCACTAGCAAGATTTCAATTTGGTAAATAATTTAATCTGATGTAACCATATCCATTCACAGCATTTCACATGAGATGGGAACATAATTCGAAAGAATCTGAAAACAGCACTTTACTTTTGAAATAAATATTTTGATTCATAAATGGAGTCAAGAACCATTATAGTACTTTCGTATGCAACAGGAAGTCTGTACATTAAAAATGTAGTTATAGTTATAGAAGTCAGCTTGAAATTATTTTATTTATGCACTGAATATGATCATCTAGATAATTACAACTTTTATATTTTTCTGTGCATATGACATCAGGCCTCAGAAAATGTATGTTTTTTCCCAAAATCAGGGGTTATTAATTTAAAAATCATAAACAGAACTTCTACATGTACATGTATAATGAAGTTGCCTCTGCCACTTGGTCTTGTATTAGACTTTTTAGAGGGCATTAACAATGATAATTTAACACAGGAGGATCTCTTTTTCATAGTTTCCTTGACACGAACAAGGAGTTGGAAAATCAGACTTTTTCCAAAACCCATTGGAAGGATGTTTAAGTCTCAGCTCCCCAAAGACAAGTTGTTGCAAACCTTCTTTTCATTCCCTCTTTAGAGCAAATTAAAGGTAAACCTACCACAATATACTAGTAAGAAATATTGTAAATCTTCACTGAAGTCAGTTCCTTGATATGGATGAATATATGTTTAGTGCCAATCAATATTGCCAGCTTTGCACCAATCAGAAACCCCATGCCAGTTTCCTGACAAAATGGCCTGTATTTCAAAATCACAGGGCTTGCCAACAGGCATTCCCTTCACTTTTGTCCCCTTATTTTTCCTTCTCCTAGCTCCCCTCCTCCTCCTCCCTTTTTTGTCTCACTCCATTTCATCCCTCATAATGATCCGCATTGCATCCCACCCATTTGGGCCTCCATTGTGTTGCTGAACAGGCTGTTACGGAGTAATGAAATAGATTAAATAGATAATGCTGCTCCCCAAATAGAATGCCTGCATTGCAGGCTAGCCTGTGGTAGATATTAAAGTTACAAATGCAGTGTAAGAATACATACACCCATATAATTCAACCAGTTTACTCACAGGAAACTTGAAAATTGTAGAATAATGGATACAGGAGCTTGATGTACTTCTGGATCAAATATTAATGACAATTAAGGAATTTGTCTTTCATTTTAGTTTGTCCAGATGTTCCGATAAACTTCACTGATGCAAATGGAACATTGAGTAGCCCCAACTACCCACGTCAGAACTATCCCAGTAACGTACATTGCATGTGGCATATAACTGTTGCATCGGGTCTTCGTGTCAAGATCAATTTCACTGACTTTAAAATAGAAGGACCAGGCTGTGCAGCCTTTCCAGACATGATCAAGTGCAGATGTGACTTTCTGAGGATTTTCGATGGAGATTCTACAGGTGATGCAGTCCTGGCTGAATTATGTGGCTTTACTGTGCCCTCCCCTGTGGTGTCTAGTGGCAATAACATGCTGGTGGAGTTCAGGTCTGGATCAGCAACAGAATACAAGGGATTCCATGCTGTCTACATAACTACTGATGATGCACCATCACCTACGATAATACAACCTAGATCAACACCGACCCAACCTACACCAACCAGCAAGTCCAGTACATTCTGTAAGTGAGACAATACCGATATCTTGTGCCCAGCTTTGAGCCTTCATGGTTACTAGATAAAATGCTATATGTAGCCCATGAGTTGCTCACCTGGGCCTGGTTCCTGAAAGCCCGATTAGCACTAATCCTGGATTAACTCTCAAAACATATTAGTAATGTCATGGTAATTAACTCTGGATTAGCGCTAATCAGGCTTTCAGGAACCGGGCCCAGGATCATATCCATGGAAAGATATGGAATAAGGAAACATTATTCTTTACTATATTTATGTAACTTTTAATTATAACCACCCTCATTTGGTAGAGCACTGTCTAGAGTGTGAGAGGGTGGGGGGTTCGAATCCCAGCCACGTCCTTGGGCAGGGACATAATTATAAGTCGTTGGCCTTGTCTCCTTCCTCTTTTAAGTAATGGTCCAGATAAGAACTAGCTGTAGTATCTACGGCAAGGAATGTTAAAAGGTGTTAATTTTCTATTATTCTTTCTCGTAATTTCATTGGTTGATACTTATAAATTCAATAGAAACCCATCGAAATAATGCATTTTCATTCGATATTTTTTTGTGGTTTGAATTTATTTTTGATCAAACTAACTATGGTTTAATTTCGAAGAATATCGTATGTGGGGAAAGTTCTCAAATTTGCAATTGAAAAATCCTTTGTTTTCTCTATATCCCATTGGTTGGATGGTGGCTTCTCTGCGTTTTCACAGAAAAAAGAGCCAATATCATAAAAAATACTTTATTTTCGAGATGTAGTTTGGACTGTAGATACCTCCTAAAGTACTTTAGGCATATTCAAGCAAAATCGTATGTGGGGGAGGCTCATTGCCGCAGAACAATGGATTCCACTACAGTTCTTATCTGGACCATTACTTAATCTATACGAGGGGGATGTGAAATAACCTGTTGTATTATTTTGAAAAATAGTAGGGGATTGTCTCCCAACACAACAGCCTGGTATTCTGAGATACTATCAATCACTCATGATTGTAAACTGTACGGCAGCGCATATTGCACCACAATAGCAGTCTGTATCACAAAACTAACCTTGTGAAGCGCATTTGAATGTAATAGATACAGAATGAGTGGCTGTGCTTTATGGGATTTACAAACTTGAGCTAAAAGCAAGAGTTTGTAAATCCCATAAAGCACGGAAATGAATTCTGTATCCAACGTATTAAACGTCTAGATGTATAGAGTCATGTTTTCAGTTATTTTGGTGTACAACTTATTTTGGCTGAGAAAATCAAAGCAAAAGTTTATGTAAATCAGGATGAAATCTCTAGCAGATTTAAAGATCACTAATTATCTTATCGTTCAGTGATTTCCTTTGTTTTTGCTTCATGAATTATTAACGAGTTTGATAATATTCATATAGAATTTGCGCTATATAAATGAATACCGGCCTTTACAGTGTCAGGGATTAACATGACTTTTGGAGCTGGGTATATTTGTTTCGTTCTGTGCAGTACCATTTGCAGCCCAAGCTTAGTGAGTATGGTATTATAAGGGCTGAACAAAAACAAAAGTAATTTTATTATAAGTGTTATTATCAAAATACAAGGCCAAATGAATTATGGCAATTTTTTCAAAGTTTGCCATTTTCACCGATATCTTTTTTTTTTTTGCATATTAATTGCTTTGAGTGAGGTCCGGTGAGTGTTTCAAACTTTTCAAAATTACTTGTAGTTGGGATTTGCACCTGAATGGCTCCCCATGTCAGTGCCAAAATCTGATTTGTCTAAATGGATGGTATGATGAAGCAAGAGCCAATGAGATAGAGGTTGTTTGCATGCCATTACACATGTTTTTGCATGAGGGCAGTTGTACATTGTAAATAAAAGTGCTCTTGACTAGCAAAGTAAATGTAACTTAGTGAAGAATTGATTGATTGAAGGTATTTGTTTATTTGTTGGTTCATACAACACATACATGTACATTATTAAAAGTTTCTCAATCATGTCACTTGATTTTTTTTCCAGGTCCTCCTTGCAGCAGAGGTGCACTCATGGCACTTGGGATGCTCATTGCCATTTTGGGCCAGGCATTGGTCGTGAACAATAAACTGTAGAACAATAAGCACCATTGAGCTACAAGAAGGAGGAGTAAGTGCATTGGACTGGAGAAGTTCTGATTAAATTAGTTTCAGTGGTAGTGATGTTTCATGTTTATAAACATTATTATGTTTATGTGCCAACCATGATTTCAAAATGCTACATTCTGTCTGGAAGGAATGACTGTCTGGTTGGCACATTAATTATAATAGGTGATGTGGCAGGAAACATCGCTATAATATGCAACATTAGCATATTAGCTAAAAATGGACAATTATGAATCAGACAGCCAGTATATGGATTGTTCTGCATAATGCTTAATAATCTGATAAGCTAATTATAACTAGCAGTAGAATGCACAATTAATTGAAGGGATCTGTGCAACAACAGTGTACTAAGTGACTTGTGATCAAGTTCAAAATTCTCCTTTTAGAAAACCAGGAACATAAAGGAGAATTTAGAATGTGATCAGTAGTCTGACATTTATACTCTTCTTGTATGGTCCCTTCAGTAAATCACTAAAATAGTCATGCATTGCATTTTTTTAAATTAGTTTTTATCCTAGCTTTTAAATGTTTTATTGTTTGCAAGCTGCAGAGGGTAGAAGTATAGGTATTAGTACTGAAAATTAATATAATTTTATATCCAGTATATCCAGGCACGGATCCATACCATTTCCACCGTTTTATGGAAAATGGTCAGATTTTGTCCATTTGTTTTTGGTAGCCTCTTAAAAAAACAGTGAATAGAAATATAGAAATCATGCATAAACTACCATATTTTTTGCTCTTGATTTAGGTTGATTGTTGAGGAAATATTGCATTGAAAGCGCTGGAAATAGCATTTCAGAGCTCACATTTCACTTGTACCTTTGTTTAGCTTGGAAAACAGTCAGTTTTTTCCCCTGGATCTGTGCCTGATATCAATAATATGTTGTTATTATGAGTTTAATGTATAATAATGTATACATACAGTATATACATGTACATACATGTATATACATGTATATACATGTATATACATGTATATAGTATGTGCTTTATTTACACATGGTAAGAGCATCAATTAATTTATACACAATAAAAATAAGCTGCATACTGTTTTACATGATTGCCAAGTGGGAATCTGATAGTCAAAGGAAACAATCGATTTCCCTTTTGAATTGACCAAGTGACTTAATTTTTCACAACTTATGGGGAAGATTATTCCACAGGACAGCCCCACTATAAGTGAGGCTATGTTTTAAATTGTTGGTATGTGGCTTGGGTACATTCAATTTATCATCACTGTCTCTTAGTTTGTAATCTGTACTACGAGAGTAAATAATTGTTGCAAGTACACAGGGGCAGGTTATGAGGTATCTTAAGCTTTTTACAGTATATAGACAGACTGTCCCAGTGTACACATGTAGCTTATACAGAAGCAAACTTGCACTGGTGTCGTAATTTGATTTCATGATAACTCTGACAGCCCAGTTTTGAAGCTGTTGGAGTTTATCACTTAATTGCAAATTTAATCCATCCCAAACAGAACTGAAATAGTCAAAATGGGGCTGAATTAGTGCTTCTGGAGATGAAAAGTCTTATGCATTTAAGGGCACCTATGGCAGACAAGATTTTCTTCGAT
This sequence comes from Actinernus sp. WN-2022, assembly GCA_030867875.1. NCBI lineage: Eukaryota > Metazoa > Cnidaria > Anthozoa > Actiniaria > Actinernidae > Actinernus > Actinernus sp. WN-2022. The sequence goes on from JAOWCC010001751.1 coordinate 40,004,921, forward strand.
TTTTCATCAACGTTTTTTACTATTAGAGTCATTCATCAATCACTAGGCCTAATGATTGTGCATGATTGACCCTTTTGACTTTATTTCCTTCAATTTTGATATTATCTGGTTATTCTCCTGGGCACATACTCTTTGACGAGAACCTAATAAATACCATGAATTTGTTGTGTTGAATATACCAGAAGATATGCTCAGCAATGACTTAACGTATGTTACAATATACAAATGTACATTTGAACTAACTTTGTAATTCATATAAAGTAATTGTATCATGGATGTAATTATTATTATGAGATACGCATTTGTAGGCACAGTGTATTTTAGAAATATGATGGGATTTTTTTATAGTTTGCATAATTATGTAATTTTTATAGCTGGTCTGATTAAATAATTATCATAATTTTATTGCAAACAGTAACCATGTGATGACAATAAAATATTTATAAAAGTGAAAAAATAAATGGTTTTGTTTCCTCAAGTTTGTTGTGGCAAAAGTAAGGAAACTGAAAGTGTGGAAAATGTGTTTACATTGCCAGGTTAGGGTTGGTGTGCCTTAGGGCTGGAAATAACAGTGGCCAACCAAATTTGTAAATGTCAGACTAATTTTGAAATGTGCTCAGATTTGAGGTCTGTGCACTAAAATGACTCAAAGATAACTGTAAATTTAATCTTGCAAGAAGTGAGCTGTCTCTCAGGAAACATGCCCAACCACATTTGAAGGGCTGTGTGCAAAAATGGCGTAATTGACACTTGATCTCATTCTAAATTCTCCCTTAGACAACAAAGAAATTGAAGGAGGTAGTATTATATTGCATGAAATAGGAAGTACAATCGTGAATATCGAATATGCAGAACAAAAGAATCGAGCGTCGGGAGGATCAGTATGAGAACCAGCCTTTACTTGGCTTCTTCACGCGTCACGTGAAATCCGTTGAGCACACATCACGAAGAATACATTTCACGCGTCACTGCGGAAAATGAAAAAGCCCGATCACGCGAACCTCGTGTAAGTTAATTTTTATCCCTCGTAGGGCGTGCACACTTAGCACTACAGCTTACCACGTGACTTTACATCACATCCATCCTTTACACTTACTAGTGCTACGCGGCAAACATGATTTCCTATCATAACTACATATACATATATAATCGCCGTGACCCCATAAAACGCACCAATACCCACGATTGCTCTCATCTGACTTGATAGCTCAGTTGGTAGAGCGCCAGACATGTAACCTGGAGGTCGTTGGGTTCGAGTCCCACTTGGGTCGGAGATTTTTTCTCTTTCCCTCGTAGGGCGTGCACACTTAGCACTACAGCTTACCACGTGACTTTACATCACATCCATCCTTTACACTTACTAGTGCTACGCGGCAAACATGATTTCCTATCATAACTACATATACATATATAATCGCCGTGACCCCATAAAACGCACCAATACCCACGATTGCTCTCATCTGACTTGATAGCTCAGTTGGTAGAGCGCCAGACATGTAACCTGGAGGTCGTTGGATTCGAGTCCCACTTGGGTCAGAGATTTTTTCTCTTTCCCTCGTAGGGCGTGCACACTTAGCACTACAGCTTACCACGTGACTTTACATCACATCCATCCTTTACACTTACTAGTGCTACGCGGCAAACATGATTTCCTATCATAACTACATATTAATTTTTATCTTATTGCAGAATCTACATTTAAAAATTGTTCTTCGAATGTTCCAACAACCATTTTTTCTATTTTTATAATAATGTTTATTCAGGAAGCTCTCATCACTAGAGTGGTTTTCAGAGAGGTCCTGAGAAATTAAAGATGTTACAATTAATGAAAAACAAATATGATAAAAATGTGAAATACATATAAAAATGCAAGATAGGGAAGTTAAAAATACATTAAGATTTAAAAGCTAATTAAAAATAGATTCTCGAACTAGCCTTAAGTTTAAATACGATAAAGTAGACCTCCCGAATGTTACCGTCTAAATTGTTCCAGTCCTTAAAAATACAATATAGAAATCTTTGTTGGCCCCAGTTGCGTTTCGCTAAGGGCAAATGAATGTTGTTCTTCTGTCTCGTATTGTAGGAATGGATCTCTCTATTACATTTGACATCAAATTCAAAATCTAAGCTTCTATTAAAATACTTATAAGCCATAATAACACGATGGTACAATCGGCTCTTATTAAGACTGAGTGGCCCAACCAAGTTCAGGCATCCCAGACCTCCTATATTTCCTATATATCCTATAATTTGTATAGGATCCTATAAAGAGCCTATATTTCAAGAAATCCTCCTATATTTCCTATAAATAGGATGTATGCTGAGTGATACATTTATATTTTGCACTTTTTAGCATTTTTGTTGTGAATTAACAAAAGCAAAATTCTTTCCTATCAATAAAAAAAAACGGGTTTGATCAAACACATTAAAAGTTCACATGTTTTAAAAATTGTGTGTTTATTGTTTACTATTTATTGTTTGAAAGCTATTTTAGCTCCTATAAAGTGCCTATATTTTGGGGGAAAATCCTATATTTAGAACTTGCACAGCCTATATTTTCTATCAAATTTGTCCAAAAAGTGGCTGGGATGTATGCAAGTTAGTCCAACGCCTCACTAGCAGAAGAACGTAATGGGACATCTAAAATTATTTTAGCAGCTTTGTTCTGCATAATCTGGAGATGGTCCATAAGGGTTGAGTTGTTTTTATCGCCCCAGACGAAGTCAGCGTAGTCAAAAAGGGGACTAATAAGACTATTGTAGACAGTTTTACGCGCATGCATGGGGAAAAACGCTTTAACGCGTCTCAGAATACCCAGCCTCTGATTAACCTTCCCACATACCGCATCAATGTGGTCAGCCCACAGCATATTGCGGTGAATATTTACACCAAGATATTAAAATTTCTCAACACTTTCAATAGCATGTGTGTTAGCATAAATGTTTAAATCCCGTATGTTCCTTAGCTTTTGGTTGCTTCCAAACAAAATAAATTTACACTTTAAGTTAAGTTAAGTCAGAAGATTATCATGAAACCATTCTGATACAATAGCTAAAATCAGCGTTCAACTTGCTCTCTAAGTCATTAGCATCGTTGGATGAATAATAAAGCACAGTGTCTGCGTAGAGTGTAACATTACTATGTAAATTACACGAAGGAAGGTAGTTCACGTAAATTACAAAAAGGGGGCCTAGAATGATGCCTGAGGCACACCCATAGTCATGGGTGCGGCAGGCGAGATGACGTCACCAACAGCGGTAGCTTGACTTCTCTCTGATAAGTATGACTTGAACCATCCAATTCACTCTTTTCACCTGGTGGCCATCTTGGATTCAACGCGAGGCAATCCTTTGTTTTTGCCAGGTTAGCCTTGTTTTGACTATCCCTCACTGCGAGGCTAACCTGGCAAAAACAAAGGATTGCCTCGCTTTGAATCCAAGATGCCACCAGGTGAAAAGAGTGAATAGAAACCTGGTAAAAACCAAGTGACTCCAACTTGTGTATGAGTAGTCCGCCCGTGATCGACAGTGTCGAAAGGCTTTGTTAGATCCAAAAATACAGCACCTGTAATGCGACCATTGTCCGTGTTGCCCAGAATATTATCAGTAACATGTGCTAGGGCAACAGCCGTTGAGAGATTAGGCCTAAATCCGAACTGACGCGAGGTAACGACTTTCCTTCATTCAGGTATCCATACACCTGGGTGTGCACAGCCTTCTCTAATATTTTGCTCAGCGTGCATGGGTAGTACGGTGATAGGCCGATAATTGTTACAACGACTCTCCGACTTAAAAAGAGCCGTCACTGTACCGCATTTCCAAATAGTCCCTTATCCTTCTTGCATACTTGCATTTAGTTATGGGATAGTCACGCCTGACGAGCAAGCTCGTAAGGGTAGACCTGTATTGATGCTAATGGAGTACACAAGAAGGGGTTGGGAGGGTGGGCGACCCTCCTTCACCGTGAATTGTGCATAACATAACATAACATTAATTCAGTTTATATAATGCTAATGACGTCATGAAGAAGTCATAAATATTCAACAGGTTTGAATACTAGCGAGATCGCGCAGCCACTTCTCAACCCATGTAACGTAATGTGGCGGTTTGCGAAAACGGGTGAGCCGGGTACTACTTCCCCTGAAGGGTTTGACGGTCTGAATAAGAAACCCTGTCTAATCGGGATCTTCAGGAGTCGTACAATCGTCGGTATCCACATCGTTGACAGAAACGAAAATCACTGTCGTTCTGCTGAGCACACTCGGGACAGGAGACCCCCGGTACAAATATCCTTGCTACCATCGGTAGCGGCTGAGAAGAATGTTACTGCGTCAGACCCATCCGGAAAGCCCAGAGATAATACGGAGAAGGGCCCGTTTTGAAACCATGTTTCGTTGGGAAAAGGAGTGCTCCCGGGCAGCCCTGCCTCGACACTATCTGAACTCTTCGATTGGCCATGGCATTCATCATTGGCCACCAGAGTGGTAAAGGGGAAATATAAGGGACCACTATCCTCACAACAGCTTTTGCAGACCTGATGAAACGTAATAATGGCGAAGGGAGGGAATACGTAGGCATTCACAGTGACACCATCACAAACAGAGAGGTCGTGATTAAAGACATTTACTCCTCCAGAGTTTGGGGTCGGGTATGGCGTAAAATGGCGCAAAGGGTCTCTGGACATTTGAGTCGAGCGACATAAGGTCGAGATTGTGAAATTGAACAATTTCCCAAGAAGTAAACGACAGCATGGCATCCGATCTCGACAACTTGCTTGAGAACCAGTCTGCTCAATTTGACTCCGATAGGACCCAACTCATATCTAGTAAGAGATTCCTGTCAGTAACGCATTCGAAGATGAGTTTGGCGACCTGCGATAACTTATTTGACCGTGAGCCTCGGCCGAGCCACGCATGAAGAGCGACCATGCTGTCTACCTGGACGTCTAATCTTGCATCTCGGATATCATCTGGAAGCGACTCTAACGTGAACCGCCAGCATCTCTTTCACATTGATATGCTCATTCCTCACATCTTCCTTCCAATAATCACCAATAGACCAGTTACCAGATTCGAGGTGAATCAGTAGTGGCTGCCCAGCGAAAAGACGAGGCGTCGGTTGAAATTGAAATAGCCACGTGCCGTACTTTTTTCCAAGGAACAACATTATTCCAGTCGTCTATAAATCTCCAGAGCTCGATTTCTTCGCGTAAGGTACGGTGGGTGTCAGCGCCACGTCATAGCCATTCGAGGCCTTTCCCGTTGCGGCAGCCATTTCTATTATGTAGAATTTCGCCCTTGGGAATGCGAGTGAGAAGGAGACACATTTTCCCATAAGCCTCTGAATGGATTTAGGGGAACCACTGATTTGTGCTGGCGTATCTGTTCCCTCACTTGGGCGAATTTCACTTTTTTGGCCTCTAGGATTGAAAACGCCTGAGCGCAGGAGTCGACTATCATTCCCAGGTATATGATTTGCCGCGGGGTGACTGGATTAAGGACAGACTTGGGTAAGGCCAGGAAGTAGCCAAGATTCACCAGAATCGTGCAGATCACATACGATGCTGTCTCCGCCGACTTATAACTAAACTCCTGGGACCTCGTATCAATTGACGAGACCACAATCCAAACAATAACTCACCGGTGAGGCGGTCGTCGATGTATAGAGAACATGCTATACCAAGCTTTCTGAAAAAAATGCGTAGGACCCAGACCCACTGTCTGATACACAAAAGGAGAGTTCTTCCAACCAAACGGAAGGGAGGACCCCACGAACCAGGCCAGCCTTTCCATTTTATGCCGAAATGCTGCGTTGAATCCTCCGAGAGAAGGATGTGGCCGTAACCCGATTTGTCGTCAATCTTACTCATACAACCTGCCAGAAATTCCTTCGAAGATTGTTTACCAGAGATCTCTCCAAATTCTGCATTTTCTATTAACGAAGTTGATAGCCTCCATGTCTTCCAACTGATTTCAAAATTAGACAAGTCTAAGGCAACGGGCCTGGACAATATCCTAGCAAAATTGTTAAAAGAGTGTGCGGATATTGTTTCAGAATCCCTCTCTTGGTTATTTAACCGATCAATAGCCACTGGTGTTTTTCCAACCGAACTACAGTGTTCCAAAGTATCCCCGATTTATAAGAAAGGGAAACACATTGACCCTGATAACTATCGTCCCATATCAGTCGTCATTCCAATCGTCGCTAAAATTTGCGAAAGGCTTGTATATAACCAATTGTTTACTTATATCAATGACAACAAACTCTTATCAAGCAAACAATCCGGTTTCAGACGTTTACATTCCACTTTGACGGCTTTGCTGGAAGCAACTGATGATTGGGCGCTAAATATCGACCGGGGAAACATAAATGCTGTTGTTTTTCTAGACCTCAAAAAGGCTTTTGATACCGTCAATCATAGTATTTTACTGTTTAAACTTGAGTATTACGGTATCAAAGGAAAAGCCCACGATTGGTTTTCATCCTACTTAAATCAACGCTCTCAAAAATGTTTTGTCAACGGGTCTTTGTCAGGAACACGCTATCTCAGTCATGGCATTCCTCAAAGAACAATCCTTGGTCCATTGTTGTTTTTATTATTCATCAATGATCTCCCTCACTGCATTTTAAACTCTACACCAAGAATGTATGCTGACGATACCAGTCTAACCTTCTCAAGTAATGACATTGATGTTTTAAGCAACAACATTGTATCTGATCTAGCATGCGTTCATGAGTGGCTTATAATTAGAGCTAACAAGCTAACATTAAATATTAGTAAGACAGAGTTCATGCTTATTAGTTCTAGACAAAAACTACATACTCTATCACAAACCGTCATATCCTCTATAAATAATATTGCAATCAAGCAAGTCAAAACGGCCAAATCACTAGGCGTGCATATTGTGTCGTGGGAAAAACACATTGAAATTACGTCTAAGAAAATTGCCTTCGGCATTGGAGCCATAAAACGTATCAGACCCTTGTTCCATTTAAAGTATTACTAAGCGTGTACAATGCATTGGTCCAACCACACTTTGACTATTGTAGTCAAGTGTGGGAAAATTTTAACAAGGGTCTAAGTGACAAACTACAAAAACTCCAGAACCGTGCTGCCCGTGTTCTTTTAAACGCTTCATATGACTCCAATGCTGAACGATTATTCAAAACGTTGGGCTGGAAGAATCTGAAGACTCAGAGGCTTGTTCATTTATCGATAATGGTCTTCAAATGTCTAAATAATCTAACTCCCGAATATCTTTGTTCTAAATTCATAGCACGAAATGAGATTACTAATTATGTTCTTAGAGATTCTTCCTTCAAACTTGCTGTTCCATATCCACGCACAAATTATTGCAAGCGCAGCTTCAGCTATCGTGGAGCAACCCTATGGAACAGCCTGCCAAGTGATATACGGGAGGAAAAATCTCTAATATCTTTCAAGAATAAAATTAACTGCTACGACTTCACAAATACGCCATTGTAATTAATTTAGATCACACGGCGCTCATGTAAAACAGGAATTAGTATAATAGGGATTATAGAGTTGTAGAGTAGAATTATAATTATTTTATATAGTAGTATTTTTAGCATACCAATATTAGTAGTTTTTTATAAGTAATATTTTAGTATACCAATATTATTAGTTTCATAATGGTAGTAGTAGTTTATATCACTATAATTAATATAATTATTATATCTTTTACTCCAAATGTCAGTTATACCTGATGAGCCACACCGTGTCTAAATAAAGATTGATTGGATTGGATTGCATACACGAGGACGGGTAGGCAAACTGAGGGACTCTAGCTAGGATCTTTAACGCAAAAGGGGCCGGTGTCGACCATCCAAAGGTTCAAAAACCTTGCGTCGACGCACAACCTTGGTTTGTATGGTTCGACCGTTAGAGGGAGGACTAGGTGAGGGTGAGTATTATTATTGACCTCGCCCCACACCCTAACCGCCCAAATTCCGATGCGTTCTAAGATGGATTCTGTAATAACGAAATCGGAGAACCCCTTACATGAAGGATGATTTTTGAATATCCTAAGGGGTGGTACTGGTGCCCTATCGATGTCAAATAAGACTTCTCCCGGGTTAGCCACTTTCTCTGAACTCGATGTTTGCTGATCTTTCAGCCTCTTTCGGGGGATTAAAGTCACAAGGCTCTCTTTTGAAGCGTTTGACCTTGGGCTAAAAGGGAGACGGGATGAAAAGGAGTATAAGTGTGTATCCATATATAAAGCAGCAACTCGAGTTCAGAGAAAATAACTACCGTAGCCCGACAATCGAGCTCAAGGCCATGCCCATAGGACAAAACGCTTGTGGAATCATTTCTCTAACTTCCAGCTGACACTTTCCGAAAGAAACAGAACAGCAATTCAGTAAGTAGGTTTTAATGGTAAATGTTCAGCACAAATATAGATCAGCATTTGGACGCCTGAATGGGCGCCGACTTGGCATGACTAAAAGCGATCGTTCATTGGCGCCTTTCGGGGCATGCACGAGCGAAGTGCCCCTATCTGTTGTACACGAAACACTTTTGTGGGGGGCGTGGTCTAGTATCTGCACCACGCCTACGGTAGGGCCCCTACGCGGCCGGCCACCCTGAAGGAATTCGCGTCGCGGGGGATGCTGCTCCTTTAGTGCTTTTCCTATAGCCCTCGCTATTTCGGCCTCTTCTTTTGAAGCCACTGTTGCAAAGACTGATTCCCGATCAATGGTCTGCACTGCCGCAGGATAACTGAAAAACGAGTTGCTCTTTCATCTTTTTTTGTCTTTGTACACGTCTATGACTTCTTCTAAAGCCGCCATGACGGCGTAAGCGTCAAATAGGACCGCTGGGCGGGAGATCAGTAGCTGTACTGCCGCTATCACCGAGTCAATGGACGAGGCATCCGATCCATTCTGCGCTTCCAATCGTCAAAATCCTTTCGTATGTCTTTGAGACGGATCGTTAGCTTGCGAAAAATCAAATATGATATCCGACTCAGTACTACCGCATAAATTAAACGTGGAAAACCACCAGATCTCCCCATGCTCTAATAAACAAGCCGCCGATTTTCCACATTCACCGTTATCTCCTAATCCAGCTTTTATTTCATTACTATCTTGCGTACCACAACGTGACTGTCCTCACCGCTCTGTGTACAGTTTCCACAGCACCGCAGCCCTTTAACTCGACCTAAACTGGACCCGAGCATCAACAAGGCTGCATGGAAAAGGCAAGTTGCATCCTTTGAAATCATCCCTTTTTTTACCCATCGCTATTTTTAGTCCTAAGCGCTTGGTTTATTAATGCTTAAAGACTGTATTTTCCCGATTTTTTGCTCTCTATTTCCGTAAGCAATTCGTTTTCGACATGAATTATTCATGTGGTGATCAGTTTATAAATATCCAATCATCATACATATTCAAACTTATGAGATCTCTGTCGCCATTATTCACGAACTTCGGTTGGAATGCATGTATTTACTTCTCATATCAGGTGCTTCTTCATTACAATATTCATATGAAAGTTGTGGATAGAAATTCCACTATAAGTGAGTTTTTGTCCCAAGCAAGCCAAACGTTTGGTGTCTCGGGGAGGGGGGGGGGGGGGGGGGGGGGGGGGGGGTACTTACATGAAAAATGGAGGATCAAACCCTGACACTG